>CM021103.1:239934173-240081447 GCA_007115665.2 Sequoiadendron giganteum
ATGATTGTATTGGAAAAGAGCTTAATGTAGAAGATTATTGTTCTTTTTTCCAATTAGATTTATTTGGCTTAGAAAAATTAAAAACCTTTGATAAATTAGTAAATATTTTTCCTATAGATTTTTTTGTAAAAATTGCTCATTTGGAGAAATCATTTTGATATACATATATATATATATAAATATATGCATATTTTATTTTATGAAAGTTCTTGTAAAAAAATATTTTTAAAAAACCCAGATGGAAAATCCATATGGCGCTTTTAGAAATATAAAATCACAGGTTTAAAGTTTAAAGTATATAAATTTCAATGGGGGTTGGGGCTGCCCCCATAGCCGTCCCCATAGGGGAGGAGGCATTGTGGAGGCAGTGCCCTGTGCTACCTTCACAAGTCGCGCACCCATAGGGGGTCAGCTGTGTAAACAACCTGGGTATTATGGTTGCTTCAAGGATTTTCATCCACCTCTTTTTATTCGACTTCATAAATTGGTTTAAAATATATATATATATATATATATATATATATACATGCATAAATATATATATGTAAATATATATTTATATGTATTTATCTATATATATGTATGTATATGTATATATATGTATTTATATATATAAATATATATACAAATACATATATAATTATGTATATATTGAAATATATATATTTAAATGAATTTTATAATAGGTGCATGGAAATGCACGAATTAGATGCTTTTAAAATGAAATGATTTAAAAAGGGAAATTTATTTTTATATTGATGTAAATTGGGAAATTGAATTAAATAATTAGATTTAATTTCTTTATTGACTGTAAATGAAATTGTATTAAGCTAGACTATTTTGAGCGATGTATTATTGTTTTTCTTGGAATGGTAATTAGATTAAGTAAATCTTAATGATAGTTTTATTACTTGCTTGAATTTCTTATTTAATTATGATGTCTTTTGTCAATGTAAGTTGGGAAATCTGTTAGTTGCGAATATGTAAGCCTTCTAGATGTTGCAATATTATGTGGGGGTTGTTGTGATATTTTGTTAAGCCCTTTGTTTTCCTCGGGTAGTGCACCTAGTTGTGATCTAGTTTAAACACCTAGTTACTACGAATGAGATGTGTTACCTCTTGCATTATGCTTGGGATTTTATATCCATTTTTTTGCACTATGTCTACCCTTGGTTTATGGATTAGATCCTTGTGTTGATAGTATGGGAGTGGCTCTCAATGGGGGCCGACACACAAAGTGGTTCTAGGATAACTCATGTGAGAGTTAGATAATTGAGTGAAAATTAAATAAAAGTATTAGGGGAAAGGGTACCCTTAAAATACATAACTTGTTAATTGTGCCTCGCTCATTGGTTCAAGGGCTCATTTAGACTTGAGATGAGATGAGAAGGCCTGGAATGGTAGGGTCATTATCTTGTGCCTTTCGAAGGTATTTGAATCCACATCGCATTGCATGTGGGGCTAGGGATTGTGAGAGGCTACCAGGATAACCTAAGATGGGGGTTGGGGCCTAGGAATATCTGCCAAGAGAACCCATGCAACTTTGTGATGACACTCCTCCTATGACAACAATTTATATTGTTCAGTTGATTTACTTGATTCTTTTACTCTAGAAGCAATGTAATCTTCATGTTATGTATTATACTTGTATAGTTTAGTATTGTGGTCATCTGTGTCTTGAGGTTGTTGGTTATACCTAGGAAGCCATTTTACTATATCCTAGCATGGGGGATGGGACTTCAGGTATCACATGGTTGGGTGGAATGTGCACCTTACACCATTGGGTTTCCACTTCATGTTTATGACGATGGGATCTTCCAGATTGGAGAGCTCGCATGTTCTAGTTGCTTTGTACCATCCCTTGTGTTCTATTGAATTAGTTGGATCTTAATGTATATTTAATACTCCTCATTTATATTCAAGGAGAATCCTTATATCATTGTAATTGTAATAATGTTAGTATGATATACAAAAGTTTGAAAATGAGCCTTGTAACTACTATATTGAATGATAACAATATATGAATGATTTTAATATGTACTTTGTAATCTTATGAAATGATTTTAATGTTATTTGATCTATATTCTTAATTTCATGAGTATAATTTATATGTTATGGATTAGTTTACTTTTGTATGCTATGGGATTCAAATGTAAGTGTTGTCATGTACCTTAGAGGATGTATATGTTAAGTGTAGTTCACTTTACTTATTGTTAATTGCACTTAAAAAAAAAATTGTTACACTTTCATTTTAATTGTGTCATCCTCTAGGGTTACGTGGTAGGGCGTTACACATGGTATCAGAGCCCAAGTTTAAACATTGGGTGCTCTGGGATAATGTTGAACCCATTAAGTTGATGGTAGTGTAGCATTTAAGTTTGTGTTACCTTGTCTTATACCCTCGTATGTCTGTGTAGGATCATGCTACCTATGCGAGGTCATGGTAGAGGTCATAGTCAAGGCTGAGGAGGCAGCCATAAAGGTAGTCAATAGGACTCACCTCCCCATGTTCCCCATGACTCAAATTGTGAGGAACAACACACTTCATAGAATGCTCTGGGACGCGGTGACTAGAATCAGGATCCACTAGGGATCAAGGGTGCTCGGTCGCATTGATTGTTAGAGGAGAATCTCGTTTGCCTTGGACCAAGGTAGAATATAGATTAGATAGATATTGGTGAGGGAGAGAGATCCCCTAGATGGAGAGAGGGTCGAACACAACAAGAGGTGGGTCAAACGCTTCAATTATGAGCAGTTGGCACAAAGTACATAATCTACCTATAATAGGGGTAGAGTTCAGTAGTCGAGAACGCCTCTTGGAGGTAGAGATTTTGGAAGGGGTATAGGATGTTTTTCTTGTGGCCAATAGGGTCACATAGAAAGGAAGTGTCCCAATAGGGGCACATCAGGTCATACTTAAAGGCCAACGACATAAAAGCTGACTGTTAGAGATGTAGGTAGAGGTCATCAGGTATTTGTTGCGGTTGACAACTGCCAGGCTGATCATTAGAGCACAATGGTAGAGACTTCGGGTATGGTATAGGGTAACAAGGTTACCATTTTATTTGATTCAAGAGCATAAAATTCATTTATTTCACCAATTTTCATAACACATGGTAGATTGAGGGAAAATAAGAAAGACATTCGGTGGTAGGTCGAATTAGCCTCTGATGCCAAATTTGTAACACATTCCCTAATACATGATTGTAGATTAGAGATTGTATCCTTTCACACTAAAGTAGACCTTTGCATTATACCATTGGGGTCATATGACATCGTCTTAGGGATGTATTGGTTAGAGGCTCATAGAGCCATTATTTACTATCGATGCAAGTTGATTCGATGCACTGATGTATCTGATCTAGGGAGGTCGAGATAGTGGGAGTTCAGAGACCCACATCATTGAGGATGATCTCGGCTATGTAGCTAAGGAGATGTGTACGTCAGGGTTGTTAGATTTTTGTAGTGACAGTAGATGAATTGGAGTTGGGAGATAGTGAGGAGAAGGTTTCACCTGATATCCACCCCATACTTCAATAGTATGTAGATGTATCTCCCAGTGAGATTCCAGGGATGCCACCTCAATGTGACATCGATTTCAAGATTGACCTTATACCTGGATTTAAGCCTATTTCATGGGCTCTATGTAATATGACTGCACATGAGCTTAAGGAGCTTCGCTTGCAGCTAGAGGAGTTTCTAGCGAAGGGTTTCACCCGCCCTAGTGTTTCACCTTGAGGAGCATTAGTAATTTTTGTGAAGAAAGATAGATCTCTCTGATTGTGCATAGACTACCTTTAGCTGAATAAAGTGATAATCAAGAACTAATATCCCTTAACTAGGATCGATGATTTTTTTATTAGATCAAGGGTGCTACAGTCTTTTCAAAAATTGATCTTAGGTCAGGTTACCATCAACTATGCATATTTGATTCTAAGATTCATAAGACAACATTTCTCACTTGTTATGGTCAATACGAGTTTACAGTGGTACTGTTTGGGTAGAGAAATTCACCATTTGTATTCATGAGCTTGATGAACAGAGTCTTTCACACATATCTTGATAGATTCCTTCTAGTATTCCTTGATGATATATTGATTTATTCCAGGACAATAGAGGAGCATGAGGAGCATCTAAGGTAGGTTTTGCAATGTTTGCGAGATAATCAATTGTACACTAACCTGTCCAAATGTGAGTTCTTTCAGACCAAGTTTAAGTACCTTGGACATGTGATATCAGGAGAGGGCATTGTAGTGGATCCTACGAAGATCCAAGGGATCATTGATTGGCCTACGCCCATGAATGTGGCAGAGATACACAATTTCATGGGATTAGCAAGTTATTAGAGATGCTTTGTTTAGGTTTTCTCCAGGATAGGACATCCTATCACTTCTCTTCAGAGGAAAGGGAAGAGATTTTTCTAGTCAGAGTAGTGTGAGGTAGTATTTCAGACTCTGAAAGAGAGGTTGACCAGTGCATTGATTCTTGCGATACCTGATCCTACTGGAGATTTTGTTGTCTGTACAAATGAATCTTTGGAGGGATTAGGAGGAGTATTGATGCATTATGGTCGAATTATAGTGTATGAGTCTCGTAAACTCAAGGATCATGAGTTGAACTACCCCACCTATTATCTTGAGTTAGCAGTGGTAGTGCATGCTTTGACTATGTGGAGACACTTCCTATTGGGGCACATATTTGAGTTGCATAGTGACCATCAGAGCCTATAGAAAATCTTCACACAACCCAATCTTAATGTCAAGTAGAGGCAATGGATGGATTTTCTTTGCGAGTATGACTTTGAGGTGAAGTTCATCCAGGGGGAGGAGAACATAGCTATTGATGCTCTCACCAGATGAAGACATGAGTTGTTAGTGGTGACTCTTTGTGTGGATTTGAGGAGTCAGATCCTTTCTACACTTCCTACAAACAACTGGTATCATGAGGTGAGATCAAAGATGGAGATAGGTACGACTCTTGAGGGTAGATTCTCAGGTTATTCTCTAGAGTTGGATGGTTTTTTGAGACACATGGGAAGCATTTATGTTCCTTCTTCTGGAGATCTTCGTACCATGGTTATGATAGACACACATTGGGCACCATATTCAGCTCATCCTAGAGTGAAGAAGATGCATGCCAATTTGTGATAGCTATACTTCTAGGCAGGTATGAAGTGAGACATCACTGACTTTGTGTCGAGGTGTTTGGAGTGTCAGCAAGTGAAGGATGAACACCAGCATTCAGTAGAACTTTTGCAGCCACATTTGGTGTAAAGTAGAAATGGGATATAATCTCATTGGATTTCATTGTTGGGTTACCCAACTCTTCGTGACAACACGATGCCATTATGGTGACAGTTGATAGCTTGACATAGATGGCACACTTCTCACCTATTCGTTCATCCTATAATGCTTCATCCATTGCTAGAGTGTTCATGGGAGATATTTTTAGGTTGCACGATATTCCTTGTCGGACCATTTCTGAAAGGGATCCTATGTTCACCTCAGTTCTATGGATGTCATTGCAGCATGCCATTGGGACATAGTTGAACTTTAGTTCAGTGTATCACCCTTAGATAGATGGACAGATCGAGAGGGTAAACCAAATCCTTGAGGATATGTTACGCATGTATGTGATGAACCAGCAGATAGGATGGGAGGACTATTTCCATTTAGAGGAGTTTTCATATAATAACAACTATCAGAGTTTGATTGGTATGCCTTCTTACCAGGCATTGTATGGATGACCGTATCGAACTCCTTTTAGTTTGGACCGATTAGAGGAAAGAGTTCTATTACATCCTGAGATGCTTCAAGACATGGAACAATAAGTGATCCAAATCAGGGAACATTTGGTTGCTACACAAGATAGGCAAAAAAAGTATGCAGATGCGCATTGAGTAGACCGTCAATTTGTAGTAGGTGACCGAGTCTTTTTTTGAGTGCATCCATGAAATAGTACAATCAGATATGGAAAGGGCTCTAATCTCACACCTCACTTCATTGGTCCATTCGAGATTCTTGAGAATATTGGACCAGTATCTTATCATTTTGCTTTGCCGCTCAATCTCTTGCACATATACAACGCATTCCATATTTCAGTACTTAGGCTTTACCACCCTGATACATCTCACATCCTTGATTGGAATTCCTTATAGGTAGATGATGGGTAGCTAGCTTTGGAGCCCATGGTCCTCACACAACACAGGAGACTCGCCCTTAGGAGTTGAGATATTGAGCAAGTTAGGGTCCAGTGGGATCTGAGAGATGATACATCGACTACCTGGGAGGATGCAACTAGGATGAGAGATCTCTATCCCTATTTGTTCATACTTCTAGGAGTAAGCCTAACCCTTAGGGGGGAGGATGTAGCATCCCTCTGATTTTCTCATGTTTTCAGACAGTGCTTTTATTTTGATAGACTATGATACTATGATGTTGTTATTTGATCACTGACATTATAGCGATTATGGTTTTTATATTGAGATTTGATGGTACACTATATTGATGATTATTGATTATGACATGCTCTCTAGTTACCATAGATGATTATGTGAGTTAATATTTATATATGTTCATGTGT
The DNA here is from genome assembly GCA_007115665.2 of Sequoiadendron giganteum. NCBI lineage: Eukaryota > Viridiplantae > Streptophyta > Pinopsida > Cupressales > Cupressaceae > Sequoiadendron > Sequoiadendron giganteum. The sequence continues at coordinate 239,940,756 of CM021103.1, forward strand.
AGTTATTTGATGTTTTAGTTTCGTCAGTTTTGATGTGACACTGTATTGGTGAAGGGAACAAGATTGCATCACTCGCTTCCGAGCGCCCTCTGATTCTACGATTTTCCCTTTACGGTATGATTTTTTATGATCTGTATACATGTACGGCATATGTTTTGATTGTAGTATTGTAGGTACATGATATTGACTCCTCTTTGATTCACAAGTTTGAGCGTGTCCATTGCCCAACAAAATAGTTGATTAGGAGGTAGTAACAAGATTTCCTTGTCAAACCACAACCCTGCTCACAGTGTGTCATTCGTCCTTGTTTTGGTCATGCTTTGTTGTCATGATGTCCCCATTTGCCTTGTCATTTAATTATTTTTCAAGGTATGCTTAGTGGGGAATTAATGTTAATTAATATTTTTAATGTTTAAATTGATTATTTATTTAATCATGGTTGATGTTGTTAGAAGCTTTAAATTTGATTAAATTTATTTTGTTACAAAGTAATTGAATTAAATTTAGATTAAATTTATTTTGATATAGTGATTAAAATTAATTAGATTAAATTTGATATTAAAATTGTTAGATTATAAAAGTTTTATTTAATTAATTATTTAAATTAATTAAATAAAGTTGTGAATTTAAATGAATGGATAATTAAAATTAGTATTTGATTTTAAAGTATTAAATACCCAAATATCTTATAAAATATCTAAGAGGAAATATCTTGTGATTTGATTTGGAAAGATATTTTGGGATTGTGACATGAGTTAGAAAATTGAAAACTGGTGTTGGGAAATAATTCAGGGAGAGAATCATTGTGTTAACTCAAAGAGGGGGGAATGGCTATTTAACAAGAATGAAAATGGTATTTTGGGGTTGTTGAAAATTGGAAGAAGTTCTCGAGATATTGGCTCTAGTTTTATTTTCAACTTTCTGGAAAAGAGGATTATTTTGGAAGAGGCTTTGATAATTTTGGAATTTGAAGGTGAGGATCTACTTCAAACTTCAATTCTTCAAGCATCTAAAACAGGTCCTTTATTTTTTTTATTTAAATTCAAATTGGAAAATATTGTCGTGAAAGCTTTAGAGCCTCAAATTAAATTCTTATATTCTTTTGAAAGGATGAATTGTTTTTAAACAATAGAATTCACAAAATGATTTTATAGAAAAATGGAAAACCTTTGTAGGAATTAATTCCAATCTTCCTGTTAAAATTTGTAGAAAACCTATGATTGTATTGGAAAAGATGTTCATGTAGAAGATTCTTGTTTTTGTTTTTTCAATTAGATTTATTTGGCTTAGGAAATAGAAAACCTCTGATAAATTATTAAATATTTTTCCTGTAGAATTTTTTTGTAAAAATTTCTCATCTAGAGAAATCATTTTGATATATATATATATATATATATGCATATTTTATTTTATGAAAGTTCCTATAAAAAAAATATATTTTAAAAAAATTGAGATGGAAAATTTGTACAACGATTTTAGAAATATAAAATCATAGGTTTAAAGTTTAAAGTTTATATATATTTCAATGGGGGTTGGGTTTTCCCCCACATCCATCCCCATAGGGGAGGCGACATTGTGGAGGCAATTCCCTTCATAGGTTGCACCCCCATAGGGGGTTAGTTGTGTAAACAGCCTGGGTATTACGATTACTTCAAGGATTTTCATCCGCCTTTTTCTATTCGACTTCATAATTTGATTTTAAATATATATAAAATATAATATATATATATACATGCATAAATATATATGTAAATATATATTTATATATATAAATATGTATGTATATGTATATATATACATATATATATATATATATATATATTTAATATTTTATTTGGAATATTGTAATTAGTTTTTAAAATATTTAAATAATATATATTTATATATATATAATTATATATATAAATACATATATAATTATGTATATATTCAAATATATATATTTAAATGAATTTTATAATAGGTGCATGTAAAGGCATGAATTACATGTTTTTAAAATGAAATGATTTAAAAAGTGAAATTGATTTTTATATAGATGTAAATTGGGAAATTGAATTAAATAATTAGATTTAATTTCTTTATTGACTGTAAATGAAATTGTATTCAGCTAGATTATTTTGAGCAATATATTATTATTTTTCTTGGAATGGAAATTAGATTATGGAAATCTTAATGATTGTTTTCTTACTTGCCTGAATTGCTTATTTAATTATGATGTCTTTTGTCCACATAAGTTGGGAAATTTATTAGTTGTGAATATGTAAGCCTTCTAGATGTTGTAATATTATGTGGGGGTTGTTGAGATATTTTGTTAAGCCCTTTTTTTTCCTTGGGTAGTGTACCTAGTTGTGATCTAGTTTAAACACCCGCTTACTACGAATGAGATGTGTTGCCTCTTGCATTATGGTTGGGATTTTATATCTATTTTTGTGCACTATGTTTACCCTTGATTTATGGATTAGATCCCTATGTTGACAATAGGGGAGTGGCTCTCAATGGGGGCCAACGCATAAAGTGGTGCTAGGATTACTCATGTGAGAGCTAGATAATTCAGTGGAAATTAAATAAAAGTATTAGAGGAAAGGGTAGCCTTAAAACACATAACTTGGTAATTGTGCCTCGCTCATTGGCTCAAGGGCTCATTTAGACCTGAGATGAGACGTGAAGGCTTGTAATGGAAAGGTCATTAAATTTCCCCTTTGAAAGGTATTTGACTCCTCATCGGATTGCATTTGGAGTTGGGGATCATGAGAGGCTGTTAGGATAACCCAAGATGCGGATCAGGGCCTAGAAAGATTTGTCAGGATAACCCATGCAACTTTGTAATGAAACTCCTCCTATGACAACAGTTTATATTGTTTAGTTGATATACTTGATTCTTTTACTCTGGATTCAATGTAATCTTCATGTTATGTATTGTACTTGTATATTTTAGTCTTGTGGTTTCTTGTGTCTTGAGGTTTTTGGTTATACCTAGGAAGCCCTTTTACTCTCTCGTAGCATGAGGGGTGGGTCTTTGGGCACCACATGGTTGGGTGGAGTGTGCACCTTACACCATTGGGTTTCCACTTCATGTTTGTGATGGCAGGATCTTCTAGATTCGAGAGCCTGCATGTTCCAGTTGCTTTGTACCATCTCTTGTGTTATATTGGATTAGTTGGATGTTAATGTATATGTACTACTCCTCATTTATATTCGAGGAGAATCCTTATATCATTGTAATTATAATAATGTTAGTATGATTTACCACATTTTGAAAATGAGCCTTGTAACTATCATATTGAATGACTACAATATATGAATGATTTTAATAGGTACTTTTTAATCTTATGAAATGGGTTTAATGTTATTGGATCGATATTCTTTATTTCATGAGTATAATTTATATGCTATGGATTAGGTTAATTTTGTAGGTTATGGGATTAAAATTTAAGTGTAATCGCATACCTTAGAGGATGTATGTGTTAAGTGTAGTTCACTTTACTTATTGTTAATTGCACTTTAAAAAAAAAATGTTACGCTTCCGTTATCATTGTGTCGTCCTCAAGGGTTATGTGGCAGGGTGTTACAAAATTTCAATATCTCCTTGTGCAAATTTAATATTTTTGGAATCTTTAGGATGGATATTTATATGCAGGATGAGGAGGTCTCTTCAATAGTAACTAACCACACCTAATGGTGATGACACAATTTGATGATTTGGTCTAGATAGTGACAACTCACAAAGAATATTTTTATTTTTTGCAAATGAAGGAGTCATATGAAGTGGATGATTTTGAATAGATATTATGGGTTCATTTATTATAAGATGGACATTTCTTAGATACTAAAGGCTAGTTTTGATCATTCTTGGGAAGGATATTTTGATATATTTTTAGTTGGTCATTGGGGGAGGAGGATGAGTTTCCTTCTTCTTTGACCTCATTGTAGGTTTAATGAGAGGTTAAGTATATCTTTTGAGATCAATATATTTAATAATGGTATTGATTTTATTATGAGGTTATTCATAGTATTCATTTTACTTATACCAAGTAGACTTAGGTTGGTTCTTGTCAAAGGGTTTAGTGTTTGTAAATTTGACCATGTTTTCTTGGATGAGTTTATTGAAGAAAATCTCCATGGATTACCACAAGGAGTTGTATTTATGTTTTTATTTAAATGATTTTTAGGCTATACTTGTGGGATGGAAATTTTGTTAGGTTTCTAGATAATTTTCACATGTTTTCATTCATATTTTGTTTGAGTTTTTTTTAACATGCTTCAATTCAATGACCTCATCACTAACTATATTTTTTATTACCCCAAATCTTGGTTTTTTGTTAGTTTGATTATTGTTGTAAAACTTAATCAAACCTTTTGTTTCTATGGATTTTTCAACAGTGACCTTGTTTTGTCATGCACACGCACCCCATTTTTATTTTCTATGTTGTTTGGTCTTGCTCTCTTATTTTCTCTTGTTCCTTCCCTATATCATGGGGAAGTGTGTTTTAATGATGAATAGTGCCTAGTTCTATTTGTTTCAATTTTTGGTCATCTACAAGTTGTCTGGACCATTTTAGTTAGGATAATTTTTAATTTATATGTATTTATGTAAATATATAGAATTATCAGGGACATCTAGATACTAGGACATGATGTCCCAACCCCTTAAGGTCCTTTTCTGTCCCACAGTCCTCCATTTATTATATACATTAAAAATATTTAAGAGAATTTGTTTTATAGAATCCCAACACTCTACAATACATCCATAAAAATTCATTATCTAAATAATTTTGAGGTTTAGTCCTTTCCAACAAGATTCTCTCACACATCATTAATTATTGAAGCTTTTATCCAAATTTGTGTGTGGAATTTTCAATTGGATGTGTATTGTTTCTTTCTTTTTAAAACATCACATCCTCCTTTTTCATCCTAAAAAGTATTATAGGTTAATGATTTTCATATTTTTAGGATCTTAAAGTGGAATTGGGTATATTCTAACATTTAAAAGTATCTATTTCATTTATTCTTTCTTAGAAATCCATATGGGCCCACTATATGACTACCTTTGTAGGGTTCCTATGTGGAAATCAACATTTTATTTCCCATCCATATTTAGTTATAGTGTCCTATCCTACACCAAATCCCCAAAAAAATTAACCTTCACTCTTCACTAAGTCATACTTTATGGAATTTTTTGTCTATAGGTATAAATTTGTCCCTTTGATTGATTTCCTAATACCCTTGGTATCCTTAGAAGGGTAAAGAGAGAAAAATTGGAGTACTAAGTGAAATTCATGAAAATTCAATGAGGATCTAGAGGTAAGTTCTCCCTTAATCATATAAACACCCCCAACCTCTATGATTTTCCCACTAGTGTTGTCCAAATAAAAAATATTGAGTAATGTTAACTGTTGGGTCATCAAAGTTTATTTTTCCACCTTCCTTAAAGTATATGTTAAGTATTTTTCTTAATGCTTGACTCTTAATCTCTTTTCACTATTTATTTTTTGATCAAATTTTTGGTCATCCTTTACTTAGCATGCTTTATGTCATGATTTTTTTGTTTTCTCAATCCTTGATTCTTGATACTTCCCTTCATATTATATCTCTTTTAGAGTTATAATTTTTGGGTCTATCCTTTTTTCCCCATTGTATGAATTTCATAGTATCGTTAATCTCCAATCCATAATATTTCTCACTAATATTTATTTTAGAATATGTGTGAATACATTTAACTTAATAATTTTAGCATGAATTATAGGGTATTTATGACTCTTGAACCTTAACATTTTACACTATATTAGCTTTCAAATTTGCAAGTCTAGACTCATACTTTCCTGCATACTCTGAAGTAAGAATTTTGTTAATTATTCCATGTTCATAATCATTGGCTGCTAAGACCTTGTCTTACATTTTATTTTAATGTAAAATATAAAAAGATAGATTTGTATACTTTTGGCATGGAGTATGAGTTACTACTAATCCCGCAAACATTGATGCCTTTATCCTTTACCTATTTTAGGATTGAATTATTGGCCATACCTCTTTAGTTTTCCATTCTGGCATGATTCATAGTGCATCCCTAACACCCAAAATTTTAAACCTTAGGCTAAGTTATCTCTTAGGGACACAAAGATATGTAAACAAGTTCTAAGTCTCTTTAACTCCTCAATAGGCTGATAATTAAACACAAAAGGTTAAGTTTTGTTTAACATTTCAATATTAAGATAAGATTATGTATGAGGTTTTTTTGTTTGAGGAACCTCAAAAAACTTGAAAACATCTAAAACATCACGTTAGATTAAAATTATTGTTACTGAACTTTCTAAAGTTGATCATGGTGGAGGTTCTCCTATTTAAGGAGCCTCCAAAATATTGGAAGCCTCTAAACATCAAGTTAGATTAAAATTATTTTTAGTGAGTTCTAAAGTTGAATAACTCTCTAAAACATTAAAAAAATTTAGATGTTAGCCAAATCATTGACTCACTAGCTATAAAAATTATAAGAGGGAATTTATAATTTTTGATAACTAATACTACTAAGGTTATAAAATATTCAAAATCACTACCAAGAAATAATATGGTAGAGGTTACCAAGTTCTAAGAACCTTTGGATCACTGCCATGCAGTATAAATCTCTTTGCAAAACTAATCATTGCATCTAAACATTCCCAATGTGTACCTCCACTTCAAAGATCTATAAAGATTGTTTTAATGATTATTTGAGAATTAATATGATACTTGTGGAATTTTAATAGACTAAAATACATCCCTATATTATCCTAAAGTCTATATCTCTCATGGATTCTTGAAAATTACCCAAAATGTAGGAATACTCTAATGTATTTGTTGTAGCATTAGATCTAATGAATTTCATTTTGATTTTCTAGGATTTGAGTGGAAATAAATTATTAAGTGCACATAGGAACCATTACTATGGTAGGTTTTGAATTCATTTCAGAGAGTTTCAAAACATATTTTTTTGTAGGTTAGACCAATGGGACTACTAGATAGGATTTTTCATAGTTTTGAAAGCTATTTGTATCCCAAGGAAGGTATATTCATGTGGACCACACAAAAATGAAGAAGGATACCATGCCTCAATTAATGAAATAGGGGATTTCAACTACTAGAAAATATTCTAATTCTACTTATAGTACTTAAACATGTAAATTTCATGGGATTTTCTTGTGCCGTGTATGCTACATTTTCCAGAGCTATTTGTTGTGATTGATACCTACCAAATAAATGCCATTAATTCTAAGGATTTATTTGAGTCATTAAATATTATTGATGATGTTTCATTTCTCCATAAATATATATAAAATATATATATATGTAAAGAATTGGAACACTATTTCCAAAATATTATATATATTATTCTTACTAAGGGAACTTGTAAAATATTTATTTTCATGTTTACTTCATGGAATACAAGCTTTCAACTAGACTTGTCCTTAGATATTTGTAATAAATATTTGATAAATCTACCTTTAATACCACCTATAACCTACTTATTGTAAGTTGTCTTCTATTCTTAAGTTAAACATTTATACTCATTATCATAAAATATCTTCTTAAACTATTTCAATAATGGATGTTTACTTATTATTTATGGTATTGATTTCCTCTAAAGATAACACTTTTATTATGATACTATGATATATTTGGTTAAGTAAGAAATAGTCAAATATAGATTTGTCTACTTACACATTTGCATATTTCAATAGAAGCTCCAAACTTAGGATCTCTCTAAACCCTTTTTTCTCTCACCCTTTTGCATATTTTATAACTAGTGGTTAATTTAGGACTAGCATCATTGCTAATACATATCTAAAGAACACATATTATTTTTACTACAGAAATATTATATTGTAAGGTTACAAAATTATATTTGGGTTGAGTATGGTGTAAATTTTTATATCTTTGAGATCTAACCTATATTTTAGGATCTAGTAGAACAACTATGTAAGTCCTTTTATGTGTTACTATAAGAGAGGGGGACCAACCACTACAAGGCCCCAGGTCACGAAAGGCCAAGAGTGGAAAGGTCGCCCTAACTTACCTCAGTTTAAAGGAAGGTTAGGATAGAAGGGATGAGAATGATGAAGACTATAAGTCCCTCGATCACTTTGTAATCCCAAGAATTGAAAGGAGACTAGGTGAGTCACCTTTTAAGGTCAACTCTGCATCTAAGGTAGCTCTCTATCTGAGGAAAAAAGTATGGTTCTAGGATGAAAATGCAATGCGTTGGAATCTCATAGGTGCATTGATGTTCATACGGCTAGAAAACAAGAGAGACGAGGTTAAATCCTCAAGAAATGATTGCTAGCCCAGTCTAGAAGTTTCTTGAACAATAGAATGAGATTAAGGAATACAAGCTATGTAAACAAAAGACACTACAAAATAGTGCGTTCTTACTTAACCAAAGATGATATAGGAGATGAGAGGATCTTACCACCTTCGTCCAAACCACTCAAGGCTTGTGGAGGATAAAATGAGAGGAAATAAAGCCTTTGTTGCAATGGTGTTTGTCCTATGCTCACACTATCAGAGTGATCGAGTGGTAGATTGTTGCAATGGAGTGCAAAATGCTACTACAAAGGTTGAATGGATGAATGAAAAATTGGGAGAGTGAATCCAAGATCTTGCAAAACTTCATCCAAAACTTGAGAATGGATAAGAGAGTGAAGATTATGAAAAACGGCCATATTCAGGTTGACTAGCCGAAGAGGAGCATTACACTTTGACTTCCAATCGAAAGTGTAACTGTGAATACAAAATTCCCATTCTCCCTTCAAGTAGTTCTATTTTGTCTAAGTATCGGTCATTCCCTCCTCTAAAGAAAAAGTAGTGTTGGACCCCTTTCACGTGGTCTAAATGCAGATGCTGCCACTTGTCAACCAAATGCTCCTCACAAGGTTTTCCTCCTCTCACTTTTCAAAAGCTTGCACCATTCTTCCACATGTCATCATTTCACAATTTCTTGTGCCCCTTTCGGGCCCCGACCAATTGCCACGTAACATCCGTCTGTGCACGTTCCATGGAGGACCCCACCTTTAGTGCAACATGTTTGAAGGCCTTCACGTATCTTCACATTGCATTATTTCATCACCTAAGGGGATGAAGGATCATTGGCCCCAGACCATTTGCCACATGATCTTCTAGAGATTTCCTTGCAAGGGAAAACTAAGCAGGCGATAGCCTATCAACAATTTCCCTATTGTGTAACCGCCACCATGATGGAATTGCACATTTCGACACTCTATTATTTTGGGACCACTTCCATCATTCACAAGGGATGCATCTAGCTCTGGGATGTCCTCGTTCATGGCTCGAATATTTTCGGTATCAACAACAAAGGGGGAAATCATTGCTAATACATCATTTCTCATGATCAAAGGATCTTTTTGGTTACTGGCTCACTGAGCTAGGCTTCATTATAAATATTGCTTCTTCCATCGAAGTAGAGAGTTAAGAGTGAAAAAATCCAGATTTTAGAACAGAAATATTGATAGAAGAACCAGGCCTTTACCGATTTTTATATTATTGTAAAGACTTGTAGACTATGCCATTTTTCTGCCTTTTTATTTTCTTGAAGATTTTGATACAGTTTTACTATGCCATTGTGGTGTTGAATATTTCATTTACAGAACTTCTATAATTTGAATGCAAGTTTGTTGATTTAGATCCTGTCTTTGACTCCTCTTTTCAGTAAATGTGTATGAATATTATTTTATGTCATTAAAGTGAATCATTTAGATTTTACCTTACTTTCCTCTCATTTTGGACATAGAAGATTGTTGAACGGTCCCTTAGATCATATCTACAAGATAGGCCTATTGTGCTTTATATCTAAGTCTCGGCGCATCACCCTAGTTAGACACTTTTATTTTTATACCTGCTTCATTTTCCCATTCAAACCCCAAATTATTGAAGAATCGGCTTCTTTAAAATCAGGAGGTCACTTAGTTTAGTGCAATAGGTCCCCGCTTTAACTAAGTTTCTGAAAAAAGTCTATTATCTTTCCAATTTTTGGCATCAACAATATTTATTTTTCTTGGCATGCCCAGTGGGACCTTTTTCTTAGATATACGAAATCAAAAGGGTGTACAAGTCATTGGCCTTTTACTAGGTCACAAATCGCAAAAATCCTGACTCGGCAGTGCCTCCTCTAGTAAGAGTCGTACCCGAACTCGTTTGAGTATATTTTTTGGACCTTTTCCATGCTACCTATCACCAACCAAAATTATGTGGCCTGGGACATTGGAATCCCCCTTATCGCCCCAGTTGCACCCATTGTATGGGCCCCTATCCCGGTCTCGGCTCTCAAATCTATTCCAAAGTTCATCGGAGATAGCTCAAGAATGCCATTCAAAAATTTGCAAGATGTTGTGGATGTGTGTAGTACAAGGGGTCACATATTAGAACATAGCACTGAGACTACTTGTTGATTCTTTGTGAGGAAAATCACTATATTAGTATTTTAGTCTACTAGCTAATACTATCAGCACCTAGGACGAGCTCGAGGATCCATTTTATGAAATATTTTCCAATGACAGAGACAAGTCTTCACTATATCATCAGCTATCAACAATCAAGTGAGCCCCATCTGAAGCTATGATCGATTTCAATGCCCATTTTCATACAACCTGGCAAAGAATCTAGAATGCTATCCAACCACCAACCGAATTAGCATTCATGTTCTACCTAAAATCCATCCTTGCCGACATCTCCATGATGATCCAATCACTCAACGAAACTACATTACCAGATGCATACAACATAGCAATAAAGGCATAGAACAACCTAATTGATGTTGGGAAGTTTCCACCTCAACCCATTATTCCTATATTCCCTGAAATATTGATTTCTACTCAAGAGATACCATCTACCAGTACACCCATGCATCCTCCATCTATATATACATATCCAAGTACATGGAAAAATGTTACTTCTACATCCAGTGCTTCAAAGGATGAAATGAGCGACATAAGGGAGATGTTATAGAACTTGAAAAATGAAGTAATAATTATCAAGCATAACCAGGTTGTTCCACCAAGGCCATCCTACCAAAGCTATTAGGGTGGCAGGCCCTCCTACCAACAAAATCAATACCAAGGATTCGTATGCGCAAATCCATAGACTCAGACAAATAACCAAATGGTGCCAGTATCGACTCCATTGGGAGTTGCTCAAACAACTACAAGTAGAGAGATGATTGTGGGATAGAATAATCTTGCCGAAGACTTCAATCCCTGGTGTTACCCCTACGGTGATGCCCATATTCCATAAAATTTTCTATGTGGAAATTTACAATAGAAATTTGTAGAGCAATGTAGTTAAGAAACGGCGACAAATTTAGCATACTCATACGACTCTCACCAAATAGAGAATGTGGCTCTCACTGCATAGATGCAGGGAATGCCCTCAGAGAAAGAAAATGGCATGGCCCTTGACCATTCCCTCCTCTCATTCATGGAAGGAGGGGAAGTAGTATTCACTTATGAAGCATCTGCATCGACGACCCCACAAGTCAATTCTAACTACAACACTCGCTCAAAGAGGAGATTCACATGCAAAACAATCACTCTGCAGCTCACAAATGTCTTAGACCAGTCCCTTGCCCTTCTATAATCACTCCACAACCGCAACTACACAAATAAACTATCACCACCAAAACCAAGGAGCAGAAACCTCCAAATCCACCACCTTTCAACGTGATGGGACAATTGAATAATAAATATTCTGCTAATGTATCCATTTTGGATATTTTAGCCATTCCAAAATAGAAGTCATTTCTATAGAAGGCTTTGTAAAAGGATGCAACTGAACTATCAAAAGAACAAACTCTTGAATTCGTAATGGATGCAACACCTCCAACCAAATTTCTTGCTAATACTATGGAGGAACCCCCAACCGGGGTTAAAAGAGAGAAGCCAAAACCCAAGCCTTTATTTCTATCCCTCATTGTAGGGAAGAAACTACTACACAATTCTATGATTGACTCTGGTGCTAGCACCATAGTCATGCCCAAGCAAATAGCTGAAGCCTTAGGACTTAGCTATGAGCCTTTAAAAAGAGGATTTATGTATCTAGATTGGAACAAGGTCAAAAATGTGGGCCTAATCAAAGATCTCCCTTTAAACTTGTTTTCTTGTCCTAAAATCATAGTGTTCCAAGACACCGTGATCATTGATGTTCCTCCCATGTTCAGCCTCTGCTTATCGGTAGAGTTTATAGTGAAGATAGGTAGATACCTTTCTTTGGATTGGTCTCACCTAATTCTTAGAACTAAGCATGGTTCTAAGATAAAGATAGTACCAGGATCCTTGCATTCAGAGCACATAGCCGATGAAGCTATGATCATTTATAAAGGAACTGATGCCACTGTTACCAAAGAAGAGGCTAGTAGTAGCGAACTATTGGAGCATTAGTAGACAACTGAAGACAGAGTCGATCAAGAAGAAGACTTCTTAACTAAGAACACTGGTACCGATATTTTCAATAATTATCATGCTACCAGATTGGGCACCTATGTCATCTATGAAGAGGATCAAGGGTTCCCATAAATATTTAAGAATTCTATTCCCAAGAAATCTTCAGATCTCTTGACACTACACTTCGAAGGTGCGAGATGCAAGGTCAGCACAGGTGTTGGGATGCACCTAACATCTCCATCCAATGAGAATATCTTTAGGTCATTCTTCTTCCAATTTGCTTGCTCAAGCAATGAAGCTAAATATGAGGGCCTCGTGCAAGGACTAAGCCTCGCTGAATGCATGGGTATCAAACAACTAGTGGTATTTGGAGATTCTGAACTTGTAATCAACCAAGTCAAAAATGTCTCTACTACAAAAAATATTTGTATGTGGTCTGATAGACATAGGGTGTGGGACCTCATAAAAGGTTTTGAATATTTTAACATCCATGTTGTGCCAAGAGAGAAAAATTCATATGCGGATTGCATGGAAACAATGGGATCCCAATTTGATCCTATCTCTGACCTGATAAAAAATGTACACTCAGTGCGAGTGATCATTTGACCCTCCATTCTCAATAATGATAAGAGCTGACAAGTGTTAAATAGTTATGAACACATCCCCTCATTCATCCAACAGTCGAGAGAGTTCGGCGATCAGTTTCAGTTGAAAGTTGAAGAAGCATACGAAGGATAGATCATCTAGTTGAAATCAAACAAGCTTCTAAAATGGTTACTCACTCTCAAAAATCTATTCAACTATGATGACATGAGAAATAATACAAGGAAATTTGTAGCAAACTAGGCGGACTATACCAACATTGAGGTCAGGAATGAAAGAAAACTCAAAGTCGAGAAAGAAGTCCTGCAAAATGATAAAGATAGCCTGATACACTTATGTGAAAAATATGAAGGAGTAGTGGCTTGGTATTACGACAACCTTAGGGGATATGATCCCCACATAATTTAGCAGACCATTGAACTAACGAAAGGTGCTAAGCCTATCCGACAAAATCAAAGCCCTGCCAATATGAAGATTGAAGCCTTAATGGTACAAGAGCTAGAAAATTTGATCCAGTCCAAAATTGTCTTCCCAATCAAGCAAAATACGTGGCTATCTAATCTCATTCCGGTCCAAAATAAAAATGGAGGCATTCGCCTTTGTGTTTACTTTTGTGACCTAAATTGGGCATCACTGAAGGATCATTACCCACTGCCTTCCATGGAATCAATCTTGCAAACTGTAGTAGGATCAAAGATGTTTTCTTAGTTGGATGGTTTCTTGAGCTACAACCAAGTTTGGGTTAAAGAAGAAGATCAGCACAAGACCATGTTCACCACCAAATGGGAAAAATTTTCATATGCCAATATTCCTTTCGGCCTATCAAACATGAGGGCTACCTTCCAGCAAGCAATGGATATCGCTCTCAGTGAATTAATCAACAAAATCATCCTCATCTTCTTAGATGATATGATCGTATTTTCAAAATCTAAAGATGACAATTTTGATCATTTAGAAAGGGTTTTCATAAAATTCCAAGAGTTTGGGGTGTCCCTGAACCCAAAGAAATGTGTTTTCAAAGTACCGCAAGGAAAATTATTGGGGCATGTAGTATCCCAAAAATGAATCGCTATTGATTCTGAAAGAGAAAGAAATTAGAGAGCTTCCTCTTCCAGTAAACAAGAAAGGTGTACAATATTTTTTGGGGAAGGTGAACTTTGTAAGTAAATTTATCCCTGATTTTGTAGGAACAATTAGACTGATCACCCTGTTGCTAAAAAATGAACAATTATTCAAATGGATAAAAGAAGCAAGAGAAGCCTTTGAGAAGGTGAAAGATGCTATTTCTTTGGCTCCTATGTTTGCAAATCCCAACTTATCAAAGGATTTCATAATGAATGTTTTTAGTAGTAAGATGAGCATCACCACTATTCTAATTCAGAAGGATGATGAAGGAAAGGGAGAACACCCTATAGCATTCCATTCTTGAAATTGAAGGAATACGAGATGAACTATAACGTCATTGAAAGATAAGCTTTCACAATTGTAAAGGGACTCAAGAAGTTCTGACACCTTATAGTTTACACTAAAGTAATTTTTTACATCGCACATTCTAGTGTACGAGAGTACATCATGGAAGGAGAGATCACTGAAAAAATGGCCAACTAATTATGCCATGCCTCTCAATCTGATAGTAACAAATGAGCCATTCACACAATGGGGACTGATTTCATTGGGATGATCAACCCTGCCTCCAACACTAGCCATAAGTGGATCCTAACAGCCACCAACTACTTCACAAGATGGATCAAAGCCCTACCCTTGAAGAATGCAACATAAGAAGAAGTTGTAGATTTTATCGAAGGGTTGGTAACAAGATTTTGTGCCCCAAAGACTATTATCTCATACAATGCCAATTTTTTCCTAGGCTCTAGGTAAGTCAGTTTGCATTAGAGCATGGCATATATTTGAAAACATCCTCAAACTACTACCCATAGGGAAATGGCCTGGCTGAATCAACTAACAAAAATTTGGTATGACTCATCAAAAGGATAAGTTTGGATCATGAGAGAGAATGGCATAAAAATATCTAAATGACATTATGGGTAGATCACATAACCCCCAAGCAAGCCCTAAAGAATTCTCCCTACAAACTAGTATAGGGGAAGGAAGCACTGTTACCAATATCTATAGAGATACCTGCACTACAACTGCTCAAGTCTCTAGAGATTGAAGAAAATAGAGCTATGGAAGTTCAGTTGGCTGAATTATTGGAGGTAAAAGAGAAAAGGGGAAAAGCCCTAATAGCCATGACTAACCACCAATAGGTGGTTAAGAGATGGTTTGACAAGAAAGCTTCAGACTAGGGTCTAAAATGTAGAGTTTTGGTACTAAAATTCAATGAAAGAGATGCAAAGCTCGACTAGCATGGGAAATTTGACAGACTATGGGAAGGCCCTTTCAAAATAATTCAATGCATTCAAATTGAAAAATATGGAACAAGAAGCACTGTGAATTTGGGTTAATGGAATTCACTTAAAATTATTCAATTAAGCTTCAGGTAATTCGTACAAGTGTAAATATGTGATTACTGTAATTACTTTTTCCCTTTCTTATGTGTCAGCTAGTTCTTTATCAACATTTTCATAGTGATGGAAGTAGGAAAATTCATGAGACCCATTGTGACTGAACCAAAGAAGGACATTATCACTCATATTGCAGAGAACACAAGAAAGAAGACAATGGTTTGAAGATAGCAATTATATTCATTATATATATTTTGATAAAAAAATTGTCAAAATGGCTCTAGGGCCATGCATTCAAAATATGACATTATATGAGGCTTCCTTATATATATGTATATGTGAGCCCTTTTTTCAAGTATATAAATATAAAAGAGAAAAGTATGTTTTAATCTTCAAGTGGCTGATGTATGGGCATTGTCACCATCTGCATGAGCATTGCCTTCGTCAACTAGAGCATTGTCAGGGGTAGCAAGAAGGTTATCACTAGCAGTAGCAAGATCCAAAATAGTAGCACCAACACCCAGAAAAAGCGGGGGAGGGAACACAAGGTTCCTGAAGTCGGTGTACCAGTTCACGTCATAAAATAGCACCACATTGTAGCAATGCAACAAGAAGTGACATGCACGGGTGGATCTCTCACGATGCTCAATTAATGAATGAAGTTGAAACTCACTCAGAAATGGTACCCACAATACCCTCGCATCCTCTTCAATATGCCTTCATAGGTCACTCGCTACTAGAAGGCCCAAACCATACACTGCATTGGTTACTTCTTCACCAAGGCCTATGAGGTATCACTTTGGGAAAATCTGAAGTGTTAGATGAATTATCATAGCTTTTGGGGCCTAAATGTCAAGCAACAAAGCAATAAAGTGGGAGCATATATCAATATTCACCCAATATTTATCTTCATACTCAATTTAATCCCTTCCCAAAACCCATTTGATGACTATAATGGCCAGTGAGTGTTTTTGGTTATACGTTTCAGACACCTATTGGAGATCTCTCCCAGGAAAGCCATTTGAGAAATGTTCCACACTAGCCTAGTCAGATTATTCATTGTGTCATACTCTGCTCAAAACACCTAAGCCTAGTGCTATTGAAATTTAAGACCTACTCAACTGCCTAAGAAAATATGTTATCTAAATTTCCTAATGCTTTGCCAAATCACCAAGTATAGTTCAATTGCTATAACAAGCCCCTTTTTATAGAAACACTTGAGGTAGCCTACATCCCAAGCATGATGGTAATCAATTTTAGCTCAAGAATCCCACCAAAAAGGCAAGCTCAAATTTCCAACCCGGTTATGTCTATAGGTATGAATTGTTGCATGCAAGATTAAGGAGCGGTAATCAATTAATGAGAATTGGTGGAAAACTTAGGTGATGGTGGATATGGATAGGTTCTTAGGTGTCATCATGCAGGCCTTCTCAAGCTCCAAGGTTGAACATGAATTCTCCTAATGTACTCATTACAGCATCAGCCTAATTGTTCTTCAAGAGATATTAATGGTGAGGACAAGTGAAAAGGTGAATAACGAAGAGATGGCGGTTCAATTTCCCATGAAAATCATGCTGAAGGGATGCTATCTCTAACACAATTATGAATCCCTAACTTGTGAAAAATGGCAAGTAGCTCATTTCACATGGATAGAGGAGCTGGTGGTACATGCTGAATTAAATGCAGAAAGGCAACCATTGTCTATCGATTGAAGGCGAGAAATTAAAGAGAAAAGCTAAGTATCGCATGCAAAAATTAGATAGCGTATAAAAATCCTTGAAGCAGCGAAAAAATTAGAAGAATGGAATTATTAAGGAGCTAGAGGTGTTGTTATTTTTGCAGCCAAAGGATCCAAATGCAAGAGTAATCATGTAGAATTCACTGCCCTAGTGTATATTTAAGCTGAAGCGAAACATTGTCTGGTTTTAAAACCAGAAACCTTGTGTCATGTTTTAGGTTCCATTTATACCACTTTAGTGTGCTTTTTGGGTAAAATTGGCAAGTTATGGCAACTGCTCAAGGTTCTTAGACTGAAGTGCAAAAAGTAGAGGCCCAGAGCTTATTCAATATCATACGTGTGACACCAGTCGCTGAAGTTTTTGAGGATGTCTCTTATACCTCACCTGGGATTCCAGAGAAGCCGACTTGGGTAAATATGCAGGTTGCAAAGAAGAAAAACCCTCACAAAGATAAGAAATGAATCAAAGAAGAATGGAAAAATATTCACGACCCCATTGTTACAAAAAATCCCAAATCACTAAGGGGAGAATCCTATGAGAGGATGAGAAAGAATAGCAACCTAGAATCCTTGGCACAAAAATGTTGGTATAGTGGACTCCCACAATAAATGGTCTCGCTCGTGCACTACTACACTAAATTGGTCGATGAGGCCATCAAGTACTTCAATCTAGACACTAAGACCATTGAGGGCTAAGAAGTGAGTGTGGTTATATGTAGGGAGGTTGTATGGCATATGCTCTGTATCCCAGAGTTTCACTCCAAAGTGCCTAAAATGGAGAATTTCAATCCAACAAAAGGGAAGAGCTATTGGAGGACCAGAGACCTGGCGTTGGATTTCTATAACATGGAGACTCAAAAAGTTAGAGAAGCTCCTACTAAGCCAACTTAGATCCCAGTGATGCATAAGGACTTCGAGGATGATATGAATGATGCCTTCACTATGATGATATTTTTTTTCTACCTAGACACCGACAAGGAGGTCCAAGAGTTTCAACTTGCTTTAGGTTTCCAATTAAGCAAACAACATTCTTTTTTTTGGTATGATTTTTCTGAATTCCTCATGCAAGAGATGCTCATCCAAATAGCGGAGTACCAACTTCAATGGAGGTTCAGGTTCCCATCCTTTCTCACACATATGTTCTTGCATGAGAATCTCGACTTCTTCCAGAAGTGTTTGGGGCTCTCATATTTTGATGAAAATCATAGTAGGAAGCCAGTTTCCACATGGAATCCCCTTCTCTCTAAGACATTTGATTACTACGCATTTTCGGATTATTTCTTATATCCGATTTTGTAATATTTAAGAGGAGATAGTACTATCTTGCGGTTCAGCTCGGAACAAACTAAGTTCATATAGATTTTCACTCTAAACTGTGATTGGTTCCTAGGCAATGACTTCACGTTTTTTTGGTTGTGAGGTTTCACTGGTGAGCCATCTTGGCTTCCAATGTGTCTTACAAACTAGGTATTGGCACTTGAAATTTTCTACCAAGTATGAATTATGGACGTCACCTTCCGCTGTGGGAAAGCAAAGAAGAAAGGATTCCTCAAATACCTGAAGCACTACAAAGTTGTAGTCATGGAAAATAAAAGGGCTCATGACATACTGAAATAAAAGCTTGCTCATATGGGGTTGGTGTGGATTTGTGACAAATGGAATTACAACCCAAATGATGAATTGTTGAGCAAGTATGTCAAAGTGGCACACACCCTTCGATCTTACTAGGAGAAGCATTGGAACCCGATGTTGGATATAGACGAATTTATTATTGATCTAGCATACATCTGTACTAAAGGTGGTCAGCCCCCTTGTCTTAGTTTCTACCTTTGCACTGCGCAGTATGATAAGAAAAAGAAAATGGTGACTACTCTCTACAACAACCTGCTAAATAACTATAGTTGGAAGGAGGAGAAGGTCCATGATTTATGGTTATATCAGCAAGAGACCTAACACATCGAGGCCCCATATGATACCAAGGAGATGGATGATAGGTTCAAAAAATTGTGGAACAATGAGCACCCATATTTTGATGAATGTGGTGACAAGGACTCCAGTTTAGATTCAACTGAATCACAATCAGACGAGGGAGCGGAACTAGAGGAAAACACACAAGATGTCTTGACTCAATCAAATGGAAATGTCATGAAGCAATCTAATAGGGTCTCCTCTAATGTGCAGGTGAACATATAATGTGTGAGGTCTTCATTGACCCCCACCTGGATTGCAAGGAAAACCTAGGCAACCTCCCTATGACAACCTAAAATCATAGCAGTAGGTGACTCGCTGCTAGAGAAGCTGCCACAAATTGAGGCATCTTTGGGAGGGAGTTCGCAGGACCCCGAGGCAAACATAGAGTCAACAATAGGCAAGGGACAACAATCGCACATACCACAGGTATCTTCTGCTCCCTCTTCTCTAGTTTCACAAACTGTAGTTACCCCTATTGTGTCTACAACACCTCTTGGTTCATGCGACAACCCATACATTCTGGCCACTATTCCAATAGTCATTGCAGTTTCAAAACATTCTCTCAGGTGGCCCCATTTTCCTTTACTCCTCCAAAGAACCTCACACCATTCGCTTCAGCCCATTTTGCATCCCAAAGCTTCTCATACTCTGCCTCTGCTACCTTTAGTGATGCATCACATACCATCACAGTGTCGAACCCCATCCATTCTACCCAAAAAATAGAAGTCGTAGTGACTCTGCTTCCTATAAGTCTTCCTCCTAGTCCACAATTAGAGTATTGGAGTATCCCTCCTTTCTCACCTCAAACAGTTAGCATACCAAAGAAAAACTCTCCCAGTACTACCAACCTTTCATTACCTTTTGCCCTTCCCCCTGATGCACCTTTTGTAGGTCGACTCATCATATCACCCTCTAAATTCTTATCAAAAGGAGATAGGATTAAGCAAGCTCGAACAATTAGAGCCCAAAGGAAAAAGGCTAAAGTTGCTAAGAGGCTAGCAAAGCTGAGGGTACATACAACTTTCAATGAATCTGAGCAATTGCTACACTTTGTGACTATGTACCCTACTATTATCAAGCCATAAGGAGATATGTAGCTAGATGACTACAATATGTATGTTGTTGGACTCGATTTAAGCATAGCCCGACCTCAAGAAAAGGTGGAGCTCATGGAGGAAATGCAGTGGGTAGTGACCACCAGCTTTCTTAAGTCTGATCGGTAGCTAAAGAAAAGAGAAGAGGAGCTGAAGAACATAAAGAGTAGAGTCGAGGTCTTGCTCACCAAGGAGAAAGCTAAAGAAGCTGAATATAAGCGCTTATCCCAATAAAAGGAGGAGGAGCATGCAAAGCACTGAGAAGAACTACCAAAGTTTTGATCCCTCGATCCAAACTTGATCGCTCAGCTACAACAAGAGAACAAAGAGTATCAGGAGCAGTTAGCAAAGCTGGAGCAAGAAATACGACAAAATGATGAATATTTTTTCCACCAATGCGCTCAGCTAGAGCAGAAAATATAATAGAGGGATGCAAATTTTGATATCCACTGAGCTCAATTAGAAAATGAGATTGTTGAACTGAAGTCTTCATTAGAACAAGCAGTGGAAAACAAAGAGCGATTTGAGGCTAGCTAGGTCAAGGAATCAAGAATCCTACAGGGGCAACTCACTATAGAAAACCAAATGGTAATAGAGCTAGCGCATGATATGGAGTGAATGAATGTGGAGATTTCCTTATTAAAATATTCTTCCCCAACCCTTGTCAATCAAGAATACCTCCTTCAAGTGGCTTAGCAATTGTACATCTCATATTGAGAAAGACTAAAGGCTCTATGCTTGAATCTACAGCCAACACTCTTATTTATGAAAGAAGTGACAAACTTAGGCAGAGATGTTCATGCGATGATCAGGAAATTCCTCATTGCCAAAAGGGCTCCGGATGCCAAAAGATTATTGGAGAGGCTATATTAGGTCCCCAACAAAGTCTTGGTAGGTGCAAGGATTGAAGACAAAAAGGCCACAACAAAGACATCCAATAGGTTCATCCATTGTCATGAAGTTATCTTCCATACCAACGAGTGTGCCACCAAATTGGATTAGCTCATGGGAAACATGCTGGCCAAGTTTTATCACCTAACTCAAATGGGTTTACCAGTTCCATTTCTTGAATAAAAGTCAGTGGCCACAGTGGAGCATATGGCAGAAAAGATTGAGGAGAAGCAACATGACCCATTTGTCTTTCAAGGTTTTAGTCAACTCCTTGTTGTAGGAGATGTCGAGGGCGTCATTCATCCAATTGCACAACTT
The DNA here is from genome assembly GCA_007115665.2 of Sequoiadendron giganteum. Lineage (NCBI taxonomy): Eukaryota > Viridiplantae > Streptophyta > Pinopsida > Cupressales > Cupressaceae > Sequoiadendron > Sequoiadendron giganteum. The sequence continues at coordinate 239,962,258 of CM021103.1, forward strand.
ATTTTTCAACTTCAATTCTAGGTCGGTATACTATCGGCGTTGCCTTACAAAGAGGTCATCAATCTGCATGGAGTGCAAGAGAATCTACACGACATATCGACTCCATCATAGGATGAATGGTTGCCTCTTTAGGCAGCCCTCTCTAAGCTTTGATCGCACTACCTAATGGATAGGTCTTTGGTCTATCAAACCAAAAAATTTGGGTTCATTGTTTCGTAGGTGAAATGCCTCTATTAAGTTGCCAAGAGCTATGAATAGAAAATTCCCATGCTCCCTTCAGGTAGTTCTATTTTTCCTAAGTATCGGTCGCACCCTCCTCTAAATAAAAATTAGCATCAAACACCTTCCACATAGTCTAAATGCGGATGCCACCACTTGTCAACGAAGCAATCCTCGTAGGGATTACCTCCTCTCACTTTTCAAAAGCTTGCACCATGCTTCCACATGTTTACAGTTCACAACTTCTTGTTTCCCTTTGCATCGCTCCCCTTTCAGGCCCCAACTGGCAGCCACGTAACATCCATCTATGCATGTTCCATGGTGGACCCCACCTTCAATGCAACATGTTCGGAGGCCTCCATGTGTCTTCACATCACATGATTTTCATCACTTAAGGGGATGAATAAGCATCGGCCCCCGACCGTTCGTCACATGATCTTCTAAATATTTCCTCACAAGGGAAAACTAAGCAGGTGATAGCCTATCAATAATTGCCCTATTCTATAACTGCTTCCATGATGGAATTGCACCTATTGACACTTTTCTCTTTTGGGACCACTTCCATCATTCATAGGGGATGCATCTAGCTCTGGGATGTCCTCGTTCATGGCTCGAATCTTTTCGATTGCAACAAAAATTGGGGAAATCATTTCTAATACATCATTTCTCATGAATCAAAGGATCTTTTTGGTTGTTGCCTCACTGAGCTAGACTTCGTTATAAATATTGCTTCTTCCATCAAAGTAGAGATTTAAGAGTGCAAAAATCTAGATTTTAGAAAAGAAATATTGATAGAAGAATCAGGTCTTTACCATTTTTTATATTATTGTAAAGACTTCCAGACTGTTCCATTGTTCGGCCTTTCTGTTTTCTTGAAGATTTTGATAAAGTTTTACAATGCCATTGTGGTGTTGAATGTTTCATTTACATAACATCTATAATTTGAATGCAAGTTTGTTGATTTAGATTATGTCCTTGACTCCTCTTTTCAGTAAATGGGTATGAATATTATTTTATGTCATTAAAGTGAATCATTTAGATTTTAGCTTCGTTTCCTCTCATTTTGGACATAGCAAATTGTTGAATAGGCCCTTAGACCATATCTACAGGATAAGCCTATCGTGCTTTACATCTAAGTCTTAGCATATCACCCTAGTTAGATGCTTTTATTTTTATACTTGCTTCCTTTTCCCATTCAAAACCCTAGTTATAGAAGAGACAACTTGGTTAAGATCTAGAGGTCACTCAGTTTAGTGCAATAGGTCTCCCCTTTAACTGAGTTTCCGACAAAATTCTGTTACCTTGCTAATTTTTTGCATCAACATTTTTTTTTTCTTGGCATGCCTAGTGGGACAGTTTTCTTAGATATACCAAATCAAAAGGATGTACAAGTCATCGACCTGTTACTAGGTCACGAACCATACAAATCTTGAGTCGCTAGTGCCTCCACTAGTAAAAGTCATACCCGAACTAGTCTGAGTAGAGTTTTCTGACCTCAGCCATGCTACCTATCGCCAACCAAAATTATGTGGTCTGGGACACTGGAAGCCCCCTTTTCACCCCAATTGCACCCATTGTATGGGCCCCTATCCCTATCTCATCTCTCAAATCTATTCCAAAGTTCATCGGAGATAGCTCAAGAATGCCATTTGAACATCTACAAGATGTTGTAGACATTTTTTTAGTACACGGGGTCACAAATTAGAACATAGCGTTGAGACTACTTGTTGCTTCTTTGCAAGGAAAATCACTAGATTGGTATAGTAGTCTACTAGCTAATACTATTAGCACCTAGGACAAGCTTGGGGATCCATTTTATGAAAAATTTTCCAGTGACAGAGATAGGTCTTGGATATAAAATCAGCTATCAACTATCAAGAAAGTCCCATCTAAAGCTATGATCGATTTCAATGCTTATTTTCATACAACCTGGAAAAGAATCTAGAACACTATCCAACCATCGACCGAATTAGCATTCATGTTCTTCCTAAAATCCATCAACTCTGACATCCCCATGATGATCCAATCACTCGGTGTAACTATATTACTAGATGCATACAACATAGCAGTAAAGGCAGATAACAACCTAATTAATGCTGGGAAGTTGCCACCTTGACCCATTATGCTGATATTCACCAAAATATCAATTTCTACTCAAGAGATGTCATCTACCAGCACACCCACGCCTCCTCCATCTATGTATGCATATCCAAGTGGACCATAAAATGTTGCTTCTACTTCCAGTGCTTCAAAGGATGAAATGAGCGACATAAGGGAGATGTTATAGAACTTGAGAAATGAAGTAACCACTATCAAGTGTAACTAGGATCCTCCTCCAAGTCCATCCTACCAAATCTATCAAGGCGGCAGACCCTCCTACAAATAAAATCGAGACCAAGGAGCCACAAGTGCAAATCCGTCGACTCAGACAAATAACCAAATGGTGTCAGTACCGACTCCGCTAGGAACCATTCAAACTAGTACAAATAGAGAGTTGACTGTAGAACATAGCAATCTCACCAAAGATTGTAATCCCTTATGTTACCCCTATGGAAACACCCACATGCCTCAAAATTTTTTGCGTGGCTATATATAGTAGAAACTTGCAGAGCAACACAGTCAAGAAGTGGTGACAAATTCAATATAGACATATGACTCTCACCAAATAGAGAATTCCCTTAGAGAAAGAAAATGGCATGGCCCCTGACCATGCCCTCCTCTCATTCATGGAAGGAGAGGAAGTTGTATTCACTTATGAAGCATCTACATCAGCAACCCCGCAAGTACATTTTGACTACAACACTCACTCAAAGAGGATATTCACATGCAAAACAATCATTCTGTAACCTATAAGTGTCTTAGACTAGCTCCCTAGCCCTTCTACAATCGCTCCATAGCCACAACTATGCAAATAAATTATCATCACCAAACCCAAGGAGCAGAAACCTCCAAATCCACCACCCTTCAACGTGGTGGAACAATTGAAGAAATCTTCTGCTAATGTATCCATTTGGGATATTTTAGTGATTCCAAAAAAGAATTCATTGCTATAGAAGGCTCTACAAAAGGATGAAACCAAACTATCAAAAGAACAAACTCCCGAAGTTGCAACAAATGCAACGCCTCTAGCCAAAGTTCTTGCTAATACTATGGAGGAACCCATAACCAAGGCTAAAGGAGAGAAGCCGAAACCCAAGCCTTTCTTTCTTACCCTCATTGTAGGGAAGAAACTGCTACACAATTCTATGATTGACACTGGTGCTAGCACCACAGTCATTCCCAAGAAAATAGCTGAAGCCTTAGGACTTAGGTACAAGCCTTTAAAGAGAGGATTTATGTAGCTAGATGGGAACAAGGTTGAAACTATTGGCCTAATCAAAGATCTCCCTTGAACTATGTTTTCATTTCCTAGCATCATAGTGTTGCAAGACACCATGATCATTGATGTTCCTCCCATGTTCGGCTTCTTCTTATCACGAGAGTTTACAATGAGGAAACATGTTGCACTAGGGTTTCAAGTTGAGAACGCAATTCTAACAAAGAAGTGTGTGAAGGGTCTTTGAGAAAGGATTGGTTTGGAAATGAATGAATTTTATAAAGATAAAGTAATGTAGAAGAGGAATTTTCACACATCAAAGTGACAACTCAAGAAAAAGAAGAGAGAAAGATCAAGAGAAAGGTAAAAGAAAAGAAGCGAGAACACACAAAGGGTACATGGGGATCTGGTTTCGATGGGTCCGATCTACCTTTATTTATATATATTAGGTAACCATGGTAAGAGGAAAAAGATCATAAATCACCAACCAAATTGAGAAGAATGCATGGAAGACAAAGTAAAAATAAAAATTTGGGTCAACATGAAAGGAGGCCTAAATGCTCCTGACACTTTGCATCGACCCCAATTTCTAGAAAGTCAATCACAAACATGGAAGAATGAAGATACATATAGAAGAAGGTTTACAACACACACAACACACTTGTATCCAAGCACCAATAGGGGTAACGAGGTTCATCTAGGCACATACAACATGATTATGGGGGAACACATCACAACACACACACATCTAATCTAAAGATCAAGAAGAGGGTCTCCCCCTAACACTAGTCAACCAAGAGGTCATCAATTTCCCACTCTAGATCATCATAGGGGAAAGAATGAAGAACCTGTAATAATGTAATGTCAAGTGGAGGAGTTTTTGATCCTCGCACAAAAAGGGCCAAGGAAGAGGGACATGTAAGTTCTCCATCACTCAACTCTTGTTGGTCCAAGGTCAACAACTTTGTGAAGATCACTGATAGGGTTGAAACATCATCCATTGAGTTAAACATATACTTAATAGGAGTGTCATGTTTCACCTTGGTGTATGGAGGATTTTGTACCTGAGGTTCACCACTGGGCTCACCGAGAAACTCAGGAGTGGTGAAAAACTCAGGGGAAGCTGGAGTTGGTTCTATTACCAAGACAAAACAAGTCAATGCGGGGCCAACCTTCAAAGAAGATAGGTTATTCTTACATCCTCCATTGCCATAGGGACCTCACTCTAGCTTCTTCTTCATCAGAGGAGGTGAAATCCCCATAGATGAAGCAAGGTGGATAGTGTAAGGAAACTCAGATGCAGAAACAGCTCCCTACACTAATCTCTTAAGGAAAGTATGGTGCAAATTTGTTTTAAACCCTTACAATTTCAGATTCGTTAAACTACTTAACAATGATATTGCAGCAATATACCACACATACAGAAAATAAAGAATGACACAATGATTTACCCTGGGGAAAACCTTTCGGTAAAAAACCCCAGCACTCCAAAACCTGCACAATGTATTATCTTCAACACAACGGTTACAACACACTTGCAATGCAAGTTCTTTCAGGAGATTTCCAACACTTGAAGAGAAAAAGGGCAGCATCAAAATATTCCAACAATACACTCACATCACGCACCTTCACAACCCTAAAAAATGCTTATATCATGCGCTTCCCTTTTTAGGGCAACTTTTGAAGATAACTGTATTAGGGTTTTACCATTCTCTGATAAAATAGGAACCCCACTATCGTGGAAGAGTGTACAGTACTCAACTTTATCAGTTGCCACATGTCTTCACCTGTCACTGAATCTTCTAGATATAGCTCTTACGTGTCATAGGAATCCATCATAACCGTTTCAGCCATGATCTCCTTACACACAATTCAAGATGCCGACACATTGAATGGAGTGACACATCAACATGCCAACTAGACATGTACACTCACACTTAATTACATTATTTGCAAGAAATACATTTTACAAAACAAATAATAAGAATAGGAATTATCCAAGGTTGAGACACCTTATTCCTAACATTCTCCCACTTGTCGAACACCTTGTAAGAGCAATAGGAACATAACAGGAATTAATCGCTATGGGCCAAAAGGCCCATAGACTAGAAACACCATCTGAACTTCATAGTGCCCACTGGTTTCATTAATGCATCTGCAAAATTCTTCACAGTATCTACCTTCTCCAAATTTATCTTTCCATCTTCCACCATATCTCTCACAAAGTGAAACTGCACATCAATGTGCTTCGTTCTGGCATGGAAAGTTGGATTCTTCGCAAGGAAAATAGCACTCTGACTGTCACACCAAATAGTAATCTGTTCTACATCAACACCAACATCATAACACAATCTCCTAAGCCAAATGGCTTCCTTACAAGCATGAGTAGCAGCCATGTACTCAACTTCTATAGTGGAAAAAGCAACCACAAGTTGTCGCTTACTAATCCAACTGATGGCACCACCAAACATAGTGAACACATAAGCACTGGTGGATCTCCTGCTGTTAATATCACCTGCCCAATCTGAATCCACAAACCCACGAATACAAACTGAATGTGGAGATCCAGAAGAGTTACCATAGTAACATATGGAGTAATCTGATGTACCCCTCAAATATCTGAATACTCGCTTAACTGCATCCCAATGTACCCGTCCAGGGTTAGCCATAAACCGACTCAGGACTCCCACTACTTGGGCAATGTCTAGTCTAGTACATACCATAGCATACATAAGACTACCAACTGCACTAGCATAAGGTACTCTACTCATGTCCTCCACCTCACTAGGAGATTTTGGACAATCATCTATAGATAACTTTGTTCCCATTGTAACAGGAACACATAGTGGTCTACAATCTGCCATGCTGAACTTGTCCAACACAGACTTCACATACTTACTCTGACTCAACTAGAGTTTTCTATTAGACCTGTCTCTACTGATTTCCATACCCAAGATGTACCTTGCTGCCCCAAGATCTTTCATCTCAAACTGTGCTGACAACTGAGATTTAAAATAAGAAATCATACCCTTACCCTTCCCAAACAACAACATATCATCAACATATAATGCAATGATAAGAAGGCGATCATTTTCAACTCTAAAATAAACACAATGATCTGATTTCGATCTTACAAATCCAATTGACAACACAAAGGCATCAAACTTAAGGTACCACATCCTAGGAGATTGCTTCAAACCATATAGAGATTTCTTTAATTTGCAAACTAAGGATTCATTACCTTTAACAATGTAGTGCTCAGGCTGTGACATATAAATCTCTTCCTCCAAATCACCATGAAGGAAAGTTGTCTTCACATCCATCTGTTCTATCTCTAAATCATATGATGCAGCAAGAGATAACAGAAATCTAATGGATGTCAACTTTGCAACAAGAGAGAATATTTCACCATAATCTATTCCCTCTACTTGTGAATACCCCTTTGCAACCAATCTAGCTTTGTACCTTTCAACACTACCATCTACACAGAATTTCTTCTTGAACACCCATTTACAGCCAACCGATTTTCTCCCTTTAGGCAAAGGTACAAGGTTCCAAGTTTTGTTTTTCTCCAATGAAGCCATCTCATCATCCATAGCCTCAATCCAGGAACCTGCATCTTCCATGCCCAAAGCCTCTTTCATAGATCTAGGCTCATCAGTGTTAGTAATCAAAGCAAAAGCACAACTAGAATCTAACATAGAATAACTAAACCTTTCTAGTTGCTTTCTTTCTCTCATGGATCTCCTCAAGGGATGAGGTTGAGGTTGTTCTTCCTCTTCTTCTGAACTATCAGAGCTACTAGAGCTCTCCTCATCATTAGACCCAACATGGTCTCTCTGTTCAGTCTTCTCAGGGGTAGGAGGAAACTGAACATCTTTTTCCTTTTCTTTTTCATCTGGTTGTAGCACAATAGGAGAAGATGTTAGCTCTCTAAAAATAACATTTCTACTATACAACACCTTACTAGTCATAGGATTCCAAAGCTTGTATCCTTTAACACCAACACTGTATCCGATGAAAATACATTTGACAACTTTGTTTTCCAACTTAGATCTTTTCTCCTTTGGAACATGTGCATAAGCTTCACAACCAAAAACACGAAGATGTCTAATTGAAGGCTTCTTACCAGACCACACCTCCATGGGTGTCTTACCAACAAGAGCTGATGTAGGAGATCTATTAACCAGATAGCAAGCAGTGGAAATAGCTTCGGCCCAAAACCTTTGTTCTAGGCCAGCTCCACCAAGCATACTCCTAGCCTTCTCCATCTTTGTCATGTTCATTCTCTCTACAACTCCATTTTGTTGCGGGGTGTAAGGAGTTGTCTTATGTCTCTCGATTCCTCGTTCTTTACAGAACTGTTCAAACTCTATGGAACAAAACTCACCAACATTATCAGTTCTCACACACTTGATTCTTTTACCAGTCTGATTCTCCATGAGAGCCTTAAATTCCTTGAACCGACTGAAAACCTGTGTCTTACTTTTCAGGAAATATATCCAAGTCCTTCTACTGTAATCATCTATAAAAGATACAAAATATACAGAACTGGAGATAGAGGGAACTTTTACAGGACCAAAAACATCAGAATGAATAAGATCCAAAAGTCCATAAGACTTGTGAGAACTGGAGTAGAACTGAACACGATTTTGCTTACCATAAACACAGTGTTCACAGAAATTGAATTCAAGATTACAATCATTTAGCCCTTCAACGAGATTTTTAGTTTTCAAGGTCCTAAGACCCTTCTCACCAATGTGGCCGAATCTCATATGCCACAACATTGTCTTTTCTGTAGGAAGCTTGCCTTCCAAAGTGTTTGCACCCTTAGGCACACTTACTGCACTGCCATCGGAACCCATTGCCATAGTCTTCTTTACTGCTCGTTTAGATGGTGGGGATGAAGTGATAGCCGCTCTCTTCTTTGAAACAGAAGAACTATTGCACTGAGCAATGCATGCATCAAGCTGAAACAAAGTACCTCTCCTAGTACCTTTAGTGAGCACCATAGAACCTCTCATCATCTTGCATCCATCTTTTGAAAAAACAACTTGCAAACCTACATCATTCAGCATACTTATAGATAATAGGTTTTGTGCCAAACTCGGAATGTGCATAACTCTGTTGATTCCCTTTACTCATCCATCAGGAAATTTGATAGTGACCCTTCCGCGTCCAACTATCTTTAGGTGAGAATCATCACCCAAGTACACCTTTCCACCATCAAACTCTTCATATTTTGAGAACCAGTTTCAATGAGAGGTCATGTGAAAAGAAGCACCTGAGTCTACCAACCACACATCATCAGATGCATGGGCTGCCAAAGCTGCAATAAAAGCATCTCCATCTTCTTGAGATTTTTCAGAAGTTGAATCTGAGCCTTTCTTCTTCTTCTTCGGTTCTTTGCAGTCCCTCCGGAAGTGCCCAGATTTATCAAAGTTCCAACATTTCACCTTGGACTTTCCAGGAGTCTTAGAACTCCCACAGGATTTAGATCTGGCCTTCTTTGACTTATTGTCATTCTACTTTCCTTTTTCATTGGATCTCCCGCGAACAACAAGGGCTTCCTTAGACGAATCCGAAGTCTTTCTTTGCATCTCCTCAGATAGCAGCAAAGACACCACATCATCCATATGGAATGTGACTATAGTACTTCCAAGAGCCATCACAAGATGGTCCCACGAATCCGGCAAGGAACAAAGCAGGGTCATACATTGATCCTCCTACTCAATCTTGGCACCGGATGATGCCAACTATGCAATCAATAAATTGAATGCGTTGAGATGATCAGTTATGGATCCACCTTCCTCCATTCTTAAAGAATACAACTTCTTTCTCAGGAACAACTTATTCACCAGAGATTTGGCCTGATACACAGACCCAAGCCGTTTCCACAAAGAATTTGCAGTAGTCTCATCAAGAACATTCAGAAGAACGACATCTGCTAGACAGAGTCTGATGAGACCCTTAGCCTTCCGATCCTTGATATCCCAATCCGCTTGAGGTATCGCTACAGGTTTCACATCAAGTGAAGTAGCCTCCCATAGATCGCAGTCTTCAAGCATTTCTTCCATCTTGAGTTTCCACAACTCGAAATTAGTTCCATTAAATTTCTCCACCTCCATTCTACTGTATGAGGAACTAGCCATCTCAATCTGCAAATAAGATTCAGAATGCTCTGCACAAAAAAACTCCCACTCAACTTGAGATTAGCTCAAAAAACCCTACCCAACAACTAGGATCAAAAGTTGATCAGGCTCTGATACCACTTGTAAGGAAACTCAGGTGCGAAAACAACTCCGTACACTAATCTCTTAAGGAAAGTATGGTGCAAATTCGTTTTAAACCCTTACAATTTCAGATTCGTTAAACTACTTAACAATGATATTGCAGCAATATACCACACATACAGAAAATAAAGAATGACACAATGATTTACCCTGCGGAAAACCTTTCAGTAAAAAACCCCAGCACTCCAAAACCTGCACAATGTATTATCTTCAACACAACGGTTACAACACACTTGCAATGCAATTTCTTTCAGGAGATTTCCAACACTTGAAGACAAAATGCGGCAGCATCAAAACATTCCAACAATACACTCACATCACGCACCTTCACAACCCTAAAAAATGCTTATATCATGCGCTTCCCTTTTTAGGGCAACTTTTGAAGATAACTATATTAGGGTTTTACCATTCTCCGAGAAATTAGGAACCCCACTATCATGGGAGAGTGTACAGTACTCAACTTTATCAGTTGCCACATGTCTTCACCCGTCATTGAATCTTCCAGACATAGCTCTTACGTGTCATAGGAATCCATCATAACCGTTTCAGCCATGATCTCCTTACACATAATTCAAGATACTGACACATTGAATGGAGTGACACATCAACGTGCCAACTAGACATGTACACTCACACTTAATTACATTATTTGCAAGAAATACATTTTACAAAACAAATAATAAGAATAGGAATTATCCAAGGTTGAGACACCTTATTCCTAACAGATAGAACCAAAGTGTTCACCATATCCATGGGCTTAGGGAAGGGTGAGACATTCGGGATGGAAGTCAATAGTGGTGGCTCCTCCGAAGGAGTTATAAACACCTACACCAAAAGAGATTCAGATATGGAAGAAGGGAAAGAGGAGGTCACAATAGGAGGTGCGGTCTCCTCCTCCTCCTTCTTCTATGAGGAGGCTTTCTTATCTAGGAGAGCCTTTCACCGATGCTTTCGCTCACGCACAAGGAAGTTTCTACAACTCTTCAAACCAGAAGCCAAGATCTGTGAATGGAAAAAAGGATTATGTTTAGCCATGGGAGTGTCTTCTACAATTGTTTCCAATGGAAGGATAGACTCCTAAATTGGAGCATAATGAGAAAGTTTAGAAATGGTGGGATTAGTCGACTCTACCACTTTAGAGGTGGATCCTTTCCTATTCAAGGGAACAAGAAGAAGTCGAGGGGAAAAATCTCTTCGCGAGGCTTTCTTTCTATCGTACACATAGTACTAGGGCCCTAGGGACCTATTAGGGAGGTCTGATATCCTTTCCTTGGGCCTTCACCAAGGCAGCATCATTAGACTTATTAGATATAACCCGAGCTTGTTTATCCAATACTCCTCCCAAGAAAGGGGAGTAGATGAGTCAGCCTGAGAGGGAGTGGGCTTCTCCTTTCACTTTCAAGAAGAGGAGGTATCTAGTGGCTTAGCTATGGGAAAGGTCAACTTCGGATGTCCTTTGCCTCCAATGTTATACTTCACATAGTTCTCGTAAAGTAGGTTCATTCTTTGTGGGAGAAGACCGACTGGAGTGGGCCAAAAATGATCCAATGAGTACCCCCCATGAGATACCACAGGCTGATATCCAGTATCATGCACCCCATGTATGACACCTTCATGGGAAAATTAAGGGACTTATGAATTACGGAGGCAATCCCATTCATGGAAGCTAGCCCAATCTTGAAGTTTCTTGAACAACAAAATGATACTAAGAAGAATGAAACATGACTATGAATGTAATAAAAGAAATATATTACCGCAAAGGTGATGAAGATAATTTCATAGGACAATCCTCTCGCCAGCTTGCTCTGAGATATCTCCACCTCCACACAAAAAAAAGAGGGGAAATGTAGGGGTTGTTTAGGGGCCTGCCTTAGTCAGACCCCCATTTTGGTGTTTCCACCTCCACAGATAGCCAAGTTTGCATCAATAGGAATAAAGATAAAGAAATGAATACAAGCTACATAAAAAAAAGACACTACAAAATAGTACGTGCTTAATCAACCAAATATGATATAGGAGACAAGAGGAGCTTACCACCTTCGTCCAAACCGCTCAAGGCTTGTGAAGGAGAAAATGAGAGGAACTCAAGCCTCTATTGCAATGGTCTTTGTCCTATACTTGGACGATTAGAGTGATTGAGTGGTAGACTGCTGCAATGGAGTACAAAATGCTAATACAAAGCTTGAATGGATCAATGAAAAATGAGGAGAGTGAATCCAAGATCTTGCAAAAATTTGTCTAAAACTTGAGAATGGTTGAGAGAGTGAAGATTATGAAGAAGAGGATGAAAAATGTCCATATTCGGGTCAACCAACCAAAGAGGATCGTTACACTTCGACTTCCAATCGAAATTGTAATGCCTCTACAGAATCTAACCATAGGAATCTACTAGGGATGTAAGTGCACCGTGTGGATGTTTGCATGTTGTGTGGGTGTCCATGACAGAAATTCCTCCGCCAACACACAAAATAGGTGCCAAGTGTGATGTGGACAGTAGGTTTCAGTGGAATTAAGCCTTCATCTTAGGTTTTCTAAAGTGTAAGGGGGTAAAAGGGAATTTGTGTTAGGGGTGCAACTTCATGCTTATACAGTTACCAACAAAATATAATGATAAAGTAAGCTATATTATAGATTAGGACCATGTCACAAGCAACCTTTTGGTTATCATTTTAAATTTTAAATTTACTCCCTTTCAATAAAGATGGTGCTTTAATATTTCATCTAGGTTGGTAAACATTTCAAAATTCTTGTTAATAAATTGAAACAATATGGAGGGCCCCTCAAGAGAGATTTTAGAATAATTCTCACTTGATCTAGATCCATTAGTTTAGGATTCACATTTTTATGTAATCTTAATCAACACTAGAGAACAAGAAGTAATGCAAATACAAAAACCACTTACACTAGTTTAATAGGTCCAATCGATATAAATGGTAATCTAACCATAATGCCTCGGTTTGGTTAGTGTAATTTCCTAATAAATTGTTTCTATTATCATGACCTAGTAAATAATATTGATAAATTATGCCCAAAAGACATTACCAATGATCCCAATGGAAAAATAGAAGAGCATATAAAGGTTTTTAATGATGCATTGATAAGAGCCCAAGTTGCACATGAATATGTATTGTGAAAACTATTCCTCTTTATTGTAGGATATGATGCATACAACTGGTATATTAGCATACCTCCAAATTCCATCACTATATGGGGCTTAATCAGAAAAGAATATTCAACAAAGGTAGCATTAGTATAAGTATAAGTATAAGTAAAATGAAGAAAAAAAGCACCATCTTGGCAACCCTTTCCTCCAAGAGGTTGGAGAATGAAGATTCAAGTTAAAAAAAAATTGACATATTCAAGAATTCCAAAGAGTCCCATGACACGGCCGTGAATGATGATGCTTAACTGTACCTCCTGGAATGTGAGGGGGATAGAGTCCCCAGATACGAAGTATGTTATAAAAATATTCCTTAACTAGGAAAAGAACAAGGACTTCATTTTCCTCCAAGAAGTCAAGGTTGTGGGTTTCACCCTCGAGACCAACTTAAACTTTATTTCGGGTAATTCAACCCATGTTACCTCCAATCATGAGAGAGGAAGGGGAGTACTACCATTTTAGTTTACAATAATTGTACTCAACACCTAACTGCTTCTAGGGCCTCCCAAAGTAATAGGGTTGTGTGGGCCACATTTGAGAAGGGTGATACAAAGTTTGGGGTATGCTTTGTGTATGTACCCAATGACTACAAGGAGAGGATTGAGCTATGGATATGGTTGCTTGACCTCCTTAATAAACCTTGGATTGTTGGAGGTGATTTTAACATGGTTGAAAACCATGAGGATAAGAAAGGTGGCATTAACATGGAATGGAAAGGCATAGAGAAACATTTTTGGATGAGGCTAAAAAATAAGCGCAACCTCTTTGACCCCTTGGAGGGGATGGAATAAGAGAGTAAGTCAGTTTGGTACACCCGGTCCAATGCACAAAAAGGGTGAAAAAGGATATACTATAGGCTTCATAGGTTTTATGTTAACAAAGACTTCTTCACTTTTGAACCCTTTCATGATGGAAGTAAAGTTAAGGTCCACCCCTACACTCTCTTAGATCATCACCCAGTTAAGAACAACATAATCTTGAACTCTACAAGAAGATAAATCCCCGAGAACAAGGATAATTTCATCCTAAATTTCAAGCTTTTGCAAGATGAGGACTGCAAGATTGTCATTACTACTCTAAGTAAAATCAACAAACAAATGCTTAGGGGGATTAACTCAATTGAGAGATGGAACTAGAATATTAGTGGCTGGAAGGTGTTGCTTCATACCATTAGAAAAAAAGGGAAATGGACACAAGAAGGAAAGATAACCTTCTTCAGGAAGAGCCTTTTGAGGCTGAGGCTAAAATCCAAGATGATCCACATAATGAAGCACTCTATGAAAATCTCAATGAATCCAAAATTTCATTAAGAAGACTACAAAAAATAAAAGTCCATGGCCTTAAGGTTAGATCTAAGCTAAATTGGCTAAGTTGTGGGGACAAAGGCTCAAATTTCTTCTTCAGGTATATTAAGGAAAAGGGGAGAAAAGAGAAAATTGACCAAATATTCCATAATGGAAAAAAGTGACCAATTAGGAGGAAATCATTGAGCACTTCTTCACCTTCTACAAAGAGCTCTGTCAATCTAAATGGAATAAAAAATAGTGTATCACTGCCAGGGAAACAATAAAAGAATTAATTCCCAAAAAATATTTTTGAAGAGGATGTTGTTGTCCTCTCTAAACCAATATCAAGTGAGGAAATCAAGAAGGCCATTATAGCCATGAACAATGACAAGTATCTTGGGCCGAATGGGCTCTTAGTGGAATTTTACAAGGAATTTATTGATTTGGATTGTGAGGACTTGCATTAAATCTATATGGAGGCCCTTAGCAAAGGATCCCTTGAAAAAATAATTAATAAAGGGTTGATCAGACTACTACTCAAGGAAGGTGACAAAACTTTGATCAAAAGCTAGAGACCAATCACTCTTTTGAATGTGTCATATAAATTTTTGGAAAAACTACTAGCAATAATGATTTCTAATATATTCCCTAAGTTCATAAACACCACCCAAACTGGATTTAGCAATGGAAAGTGCATATACTAGAGAATCTAATAACCAATTGGGAGGCAATAGAATGGGCCACCCATAGTTATTAAAACCCTTCCATGGTTCTACTAGACTTTGAAAAAGCATACGACAGAGTGGAATGCTCATACATAAAAATGAACCTTGAATCCTTTGGCTTTCCCCAAGCCTTCTATGACATGGTTGGCACCCTCTTGGAGAATCCTACTACACCAATTGAGGTGAATGGCAACTAGACTAAAGACTTCTCTCTAGAAAGGTCAATTAGACAAGGGTACGCACTGCCCCTCACCCTTTTTTTCATTGATTTTGATTCCTTGCAGTACCTCTTAAGGGACTCTACTTTATCCCCCAGGGTCAAGGGTCTAACCCTACCAAATCAAAGTGAGCTCCTTAATATCCAATTTACAAATAACACTACACTATTTGTTGACCTAGAAGAGGGAAACTTGGACAATCTATTGAACAAGCTCAACCTCTTCTACCTAGCCTCAAGTGCAAGGGTCTCCAAGTAAAATTCCATGATGCTTGTGTGGGTTGAGGCCCC
This sequence comes from Sequoiadendron giganteum, assembly GCA_007115665.2. NCBI lineage: Eukaryota > Viridiplantae > Streptophyta > Pinopsida > Cupressales > Cupressaceae > Sequoiadendron > Sequoiadendron giganteum. The sequence continues at coordinate 239,977,765 of CM021103.1, forward strand.
TCCTAACTAGTTAAAAAAAATTACTTTTAGTGGGGTGGCCCCCATAAACAAATAAGGTACCTTGGGATTCCATTCTCAGTCTACCCCAACCTCAAATAAATGTGGGTATGGATTAAAGGTAAAATTGAAAAGAAAATTGACAGTTGGAATAGGAAGTACCTCTCCCTGGCTGGAAGAGTCCAAGTATGTCAAAAAATCATGTCCTCCTATACCATTTACTTTGATTCAATCTAGTTTTTCAATATATATCAAGTGAATGAACTGCATAAAAGAATTCGGAAGTTCTTATGGTCTAACGGTAAAGGGAAAAATAAAAGGCATTTGGTCAAGTGGGAATGGTGCTATTTGGATAAATCTCATGGAGGGCTAGGTCTTAAAGACCTCAGAAATCATGGCATAGCTTTGGCTATGAAATGGATCTTAAAGGACCTTGATGGCAATGAACCATGGAAACTGCTAATAAGGAACATCATTGTGCAAGTTGTGCCCAAACTAGAAAAATCTTGGAAAGCATTACCATTTAGTGACCTCCTTATTTCCAAGCACCAAATTGTGCCCACAAGGTCAGTGGTCTTCGGGAGTATCTAGAGAGCCTGGGAGCTCATCAAAAGTAATGTCACATGTCCTCTTTTCCTTGAACAAAATGCCAACTTCATCCACCCAAGAATATATATCTAGTGGAATTTGGAGAATAATGGGAAGCCATTATCCCTCTTACAAGGGTACTCTACTAAAAATTGGGCCCAAGATAGAATTAAGACCTTTAGTAGTATCCTGAGGGATGGTTTTTTGTTGTATTGGATTCAACTAAAAGAGGACTTCAACCTTCCTCATTCTAATTTTAGGACATATTCTAGACTGAAAGACGCTTGTACAGAAGTGATCTTAAATACTAAAATCAAAGAAATAGCCTCTAATAAAATGGAGTTTAATTGGAAAGGCGCCACTCCTTTGTGTGATGTCAAGACTAAAATCATTTATAAATAGATAATTAACTCTAAACTCCCCATTGATTATTTAAACTAGGTTTAGCACACTAATATGGATAGTAACTCTTGGCAAAAATGTTTTATGTACTTATGGCATAATATTGTGGATGCTAAAAATTCATATTTTAGATGGTTGTTAATTTTTCATAAACTTCCTTTCAAGGTGAACCATGATGAAATTGATATTTGTAATATTTTTAGACTGCCTAAAACTATCTTCCATATATTTTTTGATTGTCTATATGCAAATAAAATCTGGAACTTGTTTTTTTACAGTCAGAATATCTTAGGGATGAATGGAAATGTTAACTAGAAATTAGATTTATTGGGGCATGAGCTCAAACTAATTAAAGAATTACATTTATTTTGTCATCTCTTATCTAATAGAATTCTTTGGTTCATTTGGAGGGCAAGGAATGAGGACAAGTTTAATGGGAACCAAAGAATACTTACTGGGTCTTCTAAAAAACTCACTCTTTTTCATGTTGCATTGCAAGTGACTACTACAATGGAGGTTTCTTAAAAGAAGTTCCTCAAGCTACTCAAGGATGGAGCGTTGTTGTCAAATTAGAATGAGGTTAAATCTGGTCACACCTAGAAACAAGAGCAACCCAACATGGCGATCTTCACGAGGACCTTGGAATTGTTACAAAAAGAACTCAATGAGAATGAATTTAGTGCTAAGAGGGTGTCCAAAGGCCTTTAAATACTAGTAGTTTATGTACCTTTTCTAAACAATTGTGTTGAGTGTACAACAAAATTTACCGAGGACTGATGTAGTTTATGTGTTGATCTTATGAACCTTTGTAAAAATTATCTACTTGTACATGTGCAAGCCTTCCACTGAGTTTTTCTAACCCCATATGATTTAGTTGTTCCTCCTAGATGTTACCACATTGTAACTTGTTTTGTAAACTATTATTAATATAAAAAATATTTCCTCTCAGGTTTCAAATTTACAATAGATGATACCATCTTTTATCATACAAATTAAGAAAGGAAAATAAGAAAATATAAATGAATATAAAATATTTTAAAAGTAATAATCCTAACTTCAACATTCATACAATTTGGACCAAAATGGTACACTCTAAATTTCCATCACAACCTTAGAACGTTTGGCTTCCATGTTTAAATTAGGACCACAAACCTATTTATGATCAAATTTATTCAAGAATATTAAAGTAATGGGATTGAAAATTAAAATGATAATATTTGGTTATGGACCTTTAAAAAATCTAGGCACCCTATATATGCCTAAAGAGATGTATATGATAAGTGAATATATAATAGAAATAAAGATAAAAAACTATAATATAAAAAACACAATATTTAATCTATATGATACTAATGGGGATTTAAGGAAATTGAAATCTACAACAAAGAAATTAATAATCTTAAAATAATCACACAACATAATATTTTCATTGAGAAAACCCTTTTAGGTTAAAATCTCCATAAAAAATGAGGCCAAATATACATTAGCTTGAAATAAAAGTATAATAAATTAACTCCCTTATTTCCTACATCCAAACTAACAACATATGTATACCTATACAACCTCACACTTTTCTACCTTCTCAAACACATATCTCATAACAATGAATTATATTTTTTCCCAATCAAAGAAATATGGCATCCAAACTTCGGTTAAAAATCATGCCTTGATTTCAGGAAAAAGTTCAACACACTAAACCAAGACTCTTACAAAAATAATTTATAAATAATAAAAAATAAAGCTCTCTATTTTGGGTGCATAGATAATAAATCCATAGAAAGAGGAGACACTCTAAGATGAGCACTATGTTTGACCTTATCACCTCATCTCAAATTAGAAGATACTTTTGAATGGTTACTAATAAATAAAAAATCACTATTGCTAATGGATCTCACATCCCTTAATAATGTATTTACAAAAATAATCTTCAAATAACTAAATACATAGGACTTACAATATTGATAGAATATTAATCCTAAAATTCTCCTACATGAAATAACTGTTGTAAATACATCCATAGAAAAACATAATAAACTAATTAAAAGAAATAATTCTTGAAGCCTTCCTACACAAATTGAACTTTTTTGTGCTCACAAATTGGGTATGATAATTCTCAACATTCTCTATAGTTCCAATCTTATTCAACTTAATTTTTTCATCTGCAACTATTTCCTAAATAAAGTGGTATTGAACATCACATGATTAATCATCTCATGATACATAAGATTTTTCACTAAATAGATTGCACTTTGGCTATAACAACCAATTTGAATTATCTTGCAATATAAAGTAATAATTTTATGTAATATTTGTAACTATACAACTTCCTTAGAGATTTGGGTAATAGCCCTTTACAAATTTTGTAATTATGGAGTGCCTCTTACTCATTAAATTCATAACTCCTCCAAACAAAGTAAATATATAACCACTAGTGGACATTTAACTATCCAAGTCACTTTCCCAATCTATATCAATTAAAATATCTATGCCCAATGTATTATTCAAATTTTTAGTACTAGAATAAACTATAAATTAATTAAAATTATCACACAAATATAGTAACACACTCTTTAAATAATTCCAATTCTCTATTAGGGTTAGAGGTAAAATTATTCAATAGTTCCACTACTTTGGTAATATCTTGCCTAGTGCAAACCATTGCACACATTAAAATTCATGTATCATTGGAATTGGAATATTAAACATATCCTCAAAATTATCCCTATTTTTGGAACTCATATCCAAAGTGATATTTGTTCCAATAGGTAAAGTAATTCCAACTAACTTATAGTCCTTCATATTAAAACCATGTAAAATACTATCAACATACTTACTTTAAAATAAACACATATTTATTTTTCCTCTAATCCCCTTCATTTCTATTCCCAATATGTATTTTTTCTACCTCAAAATATTTCATCTAAAATTTACTTGAAATTTGAGATTTCATCTCACTAATCATACCATTGGTGTTATTGAAAATGAAGAATACATCTACATACATGAAACAATTAATATATGATCATCATATATCTAATATAAACATAGTGATCCTCTTTGCTTCATAAAAAACTCAAATTCAAAATAAATTAATCAAAAAATTGATACCACATTCAATAATATTTTTTCAAGCCATAGAGAGACCTCCTTAATGTGAAAACTAAGTGTTTTTTTTTCATTTTACATCAAAACCTCTTGGTTGTTGAATATAAATTTATTCTTCTAGATCTCTATGCAAAAATGCAGTCTTAACTTGCATTTACTTAATTTAAAAATCATAATGAATAATAATGGATAAAAAAATCTAATAGAAAATAATTTAGCAACACGAGATAATATTTCACCAAAATCAACACCTTATCTCTAGGAATAGTCCTTATATACCAATATAGCCTTATACCACTCTAATAGATTGTCTACTCCAAATTTCTTCTGATAGATTTATTTATATCCAACGTAGTTTTTACCTTTGCTCAAACATATGATATTCTAGGTGTCACTAGAATCTAAACCCATCATCTCTTCCTAAATGGATTATTTCTAAGACTCACTATAATTTACTAGAATAACTTCCCTATAGGATCTAGGTTCATCATTAGTACTAAGTGAATAAAATACACAACAAAAATTTAATAGGATATACCTATCAACTAGGTTTCATGGTCTCATGGATCTTCTCAAGGGAGGAGTAAGGGGCTCTTCCTTTGGTTCTTTTACATTATCAATATCTTAAGTAACTTTTAGGTCATCTTACTCATAACTCCCACTTGAACCATATTTTTCCTCTCCATCCTCAAATATTTCATTATGTTCTTCTTTATGTGCATCTTCTTTCTTCAATAAAAAATTCACTATATTTTTCTCCTATTTATATTTTCTATTTAGGATGAAAATTTGGCTCTGAATTACTTCAAAATATCATCTCTAGAATATATGAATTTCTTGGTTAGAGGATTTCAAAACTTGTAACCTTTATCATTTTCACCATCTCCAATGAACAATTTTTTTTTCTTTTAGATATAACTTAGAAAACTTTTCTTTAGACACATCAACACAATCCTCATAGAAAAATGTAAATTTGAAACAAAAGGTTTCTTACTGTTGATGATATTTTATGTACAACAACAACTTAGATAGAATATAGTATTCTATCTCTCTTCAAAGTTCGATCTCTATGGGAAAATATATAACCCCAAGGTCTCTAATGTCAGGTCTTCACAATGCAACCAAACAACTCAGTGATAAATGTGAAAATCTTTGTAATCACAAAGGGACCTTATGAAACAAATGCTAGAACTTCTAAACTTATCAGATTTGCAATATGTTTGATACTTGAAACTCTTAAACCTAACCAAGTTTAAAGAAATAACAAAATATAAGGGTTTCAGAAATCCTAAGATTAAGATTACTCCTAAAATCAATAGTACTAATGATAAAATACTTTGTGTAGACACCCAGAATTGTCCATGTCATAATATTACCTAGTCGATACATGACCTTGTAAGACATTTTGTAATATTTTATCCTAGGTCATTACACTATCTCACTTATCTCATTTAATCCACTTAATCACCTTCCCAATTAATTAAATAAATTTCATTTATCTAATTAATTCCCCTTCACATGTCTCAAAATAATTCAAATTAAATATTTGAATTAATCCCTCACTTTTACCACATTGCAACACGTGTCACATGACTACAACTCTTCACATGCATAAATAATTTAAATAATTTTATTATTTAAATTATGAGATTCGCACTCACGTCCTATTTTTATCCCCATTCATTGTGCGTCATAAGCATCTTTTCTTCCAAAATAAAGAATAGAATCCCACTTATTTCCTCACATCCTAATTTTGGTCTCATGTCATAATCCACTTAATGTGCATCATAGACACTGAAATAAACTTTTAATCCTAGCCATACATGTCAGATATTTGAATTTTAATCTTGGCCATTGAATCAAATCAGCCTTCTCCTATAAATCAAGCCTTTCATAGGTCATTTAGAGGATCTTCTTCTAGCATCATTACTCTGCCAAAATTTCTTCTTATTTATCTATTTTCTCCTATTATCTTTCATCTTATCGTTATGCTGCAAAAATGAGCAATCAACATATCAACAATCAAACCTTCAAAATCTTGCATTCTCATGTAGGTGGAGAAGAGCAATGGAGATAAATCAAATCTAGCTTGGAGATCGGTTTGCTTTGCTTTCTTGTTTTGATTTCCATGCTAGTGTGTGCTCTATTGTGCTTGTTAGGGTTTTCATTTCTTGTTGTTTTAGTTTTATATCTTATTTTCCCTAACTACATTTGGTGAACCCGACGTGAATCCTTTGATCTAGATTGCTTTTTGTAGGTTTTATAGTTTTTTTGTTGCAGATTTACTAAATTTTGGATGAAACCCGAGGTTTTACAAATTCGATCATATCTTACAAATGGCTTTGTATTTCTCTACAATATTTTCATAGAAGCTTGAAAATCATCTCAACGGGCTACAGTAAACCATTTGAGAGTTTATCACTAGTTTTGTAGGCGTTATCACTATTTTAATTTTTTTCATAAAATTTACTTTCTGAATGCAAATCAGCGAATTTTTCCAAAATGTTTACATTTCCAAAAATATCTTGTATTTTTAATAGGGGTCTTTGTTTTACAGATTTAATTTATAGCTCAAATGCAATGTGAAATAATCCAATCTTTGTTTTCTATATGTTTTTCACAAATCCGCATTTATGAGTGCAAAACAGGGAATTTTTCTAACTTCTTTACATTTCTGAAACTTTCTCATAAAATTAGCAGGGGTTCCTTCTTTGAATTTTTATTTTTCAGATAAATAATATCTTCAAATAATCGAATCTAATTCGGTTATGTTAAAAATGTATATTTGAAATTGAAATTTTCTGATGAACTTTTTGTTTTGGCTGCATTATAATATCATTTTTTTATTTTTCAGATGATCATAAGGAGCTGTAGTAGTAGTAATATCAGTCATACACATAAAATTGGAAAGTGAAAATTTTCGGGTGCACTCATTCTATCATCTGTATCTCTCATTTAATCAATCAATTTTGTTTGCAAAACACTTGAATTTGGAGCTGTAAAATGAACATCTTGTTTGCAATCACACTTTGAAATTGGGCTTAAAAAGAATCATTGTCTTTCAATCACACATATTTTCCTTGGTTTTAAAAAAGAACAAGTGCTTGAACTATTTTACACACATTTCAATTTTCTAAAGGAAAATTAACAATTGCGAGTGTGAATCAAGTGCATGTGTGATCAAAAACACCTCACTTGGTTCACTTTTGTCATACCTTTCATAGGAGGCCTACTAGGGGATTTCATCACCCCTAGGGATGATCAATCAAAGTGTGAATCGAAAGACACGCTTCTTTGGGAGTTAAAATCTTGTCACTCTTGGCTAAGCCCCAAAGAACTTTATACCTTTGGGAAGTGAAGGTGAAGGGTGGGTTACCCCTTTCTCCCAGCTATGTGGCATGGTTTTTCTTTCAAATTATGCGTAGTCAACCTCGTGCATCCTAGCTTAAGACCTAATTGGCCATACCCACTTGACTAGTTCTAGGACTTGTTGATGTGTCTTCTTCAAGTACGTGCTTAATCATCACATTCATAATTTCAAATTCAAACTTGATTATGTGTCTTGCGAGTGTGATTCATGTGTGTACATGTGTAATCATTTGTTTGAAAATTGCCATATCAAGCTATAAACACCTACACATAAACATATCATTCTAATCATCCTAATCATCCTTTTTTCTAATCACATTCAAATCAATTTCATCCTAATCAATCCAAGTCATCCAATCTAATCTTTCCACATCATCATCATCACCCTAATCCTAGTCAAGCAGTTGCTAAAATGGTCCTAATCCTTAACAATTCTAGTCACAAGCCCAAGCTCATACTTCAAGGATCCCCTTTGCCTAATCATGAAGATAATCCAAAACCATATATCCTCCAAGGTGGTCCAAACTTTGCTCCTAGTGATGATGAGAACTTTGTAGATCCTAGTGATGATGAAAAATTTGCTGAAATCTTAGGTCACCTTAATGATGCTATTGACAAGGGAAATACCACCATAAGTTTGGAATCATACACCATTCCATCTACTAGTCCTCCATCACCATCTAATAAAATGCCTATCTCAAAGCACACTAGTCTTACACCAACACCACCATCCAACTTCTCAAGCTCTAATCCATCAACCAAAGAATCCTTTAACGATTTTCTCCAAAGACTACTAGCATGGAATAGACCATCCCCATGTCAAGCACCCATTAATGAGCTTACCAACGAATCTTTGAATGCCATGTCTATTCTTCCAACTCCATCATGTGGTCCACAATCTATTGATCTTATATGTCTAAGTAAAATTCCATCATGTCGTCATGTTGTGATCATAAAGAGCATACTGAGCCTCTTTTAGAGCCTTCCACTTCCATTTCTAGTCAAATACAAGAGCTATTTCAAGAGCATTATCCTAAGCATGAGAAAACATTAACCTCTCATTCTAATCAAGATCTAGGCCCTTCTAATGATCCCACTCATAACATACTTGATCATATTCATGATGAAGCTTCCCTCTATGATCTAGATCCTACCTATGATCAAGAAGGCCATGATGACCCTCTTAGCCAACTCTATGCATTCCATGGTCAAGAGCCTACCACTTCACTTATCCATGAGAAAGAAACCTCCATTTCTCTTATAGACCCTCTACCTAGTTCTATCCATGATCCCGGATTATCCACTTGTCATGATGAGACACATGCCTCCCAAGTAAATATAGAAGATCACACCAATAGTGTGGATCTAAATGAACATAATCAAGATCCTAATGATCCTTCCACATCCACTATCAACCCCATTTCAAATCCATCGACATGTCCTATTGGTCTATCCATCTTTATTCATAAATGTTCCTCCTTAGACCAAAAACAACCTTTATGCACTTCACCTTCATCTAATAATGAACTCAAGTCTAGTGTCCAAAACACACCTAGTCCCATTATCCATCGCATGCTTCAGAACATGAATTATCAAGGTAAAGGTTTAGGCCTTCGTGAACAAGGTGATTTGGAGCCCATCCATGTCAAGGTCCCTCCATGCTCTTATGGCCTTGGATATACACCCCAAGGACACCAATCTAAAGATGTTGGTACTTCCTCCATCCATCATAAGTCCTCTTTCCACCATAAATCCTATCATATGCCTAAAACATATGTTTCCATCCCTCCTCCATCATCTTACAAATGCCAAAAACATGTGACCATACATCTTCCACCATCAAATTTTCCACCATTGCTTCCAAATCCTAATATCCATCCATCTAATTTACCTCCACTACTCCCAACACCTAATATCCCCATTATCCAATCTCCTTATCCACCTATCCATAAATCCTCTAGAAATCCTAATCATGACCAATCAATGCACACATTGTCTAAACATGAAGCTTCCACTCATTCCACCATACCCATGGGATTCAAAAGAAAAAAAATTGATGCCTCTATCTATAAAGGAAAAAATATGAAGGGTCCTCATGCCCTAGGACACAAAAGCAAAGAATCAAAGAAAAATCCATCCAAAAGGAAATATAATCCCATACCCTCAAAAGAAAAGTCTAAAAACAAAATGGTTTGGGTACCTAAGAAAAAGGAAAACAAGTCAAATGAGGCATCTACATCTCAAAAATCCCAACCATCCACTTCCACCTCACATTCCCACTCTACTCAAAATTCTCATATTTCATCCTACAAGCAAAATAAAAGTCATAAAAATACTAAGTCTATGTGGGTACCTAAAGCACTTCATCACCCATCTCCTAAGAAAACATCTCCATTGCTTCCTACACCCCCTCCACATCAAAATCTTCAACGTTTATCACAATGTGTGCAACCATTGGTCATGGTTCCCTTCCATTTCACAATGATTCCACATACCTCCATCTCCTCACCCTTCACTCATTATCCTACATATCTCCCCCATCACATTCCTATGGTCCATGCTTTTGGCTAAGCCTCCCATCCATCTTCCCTAGATAATCCACATCATAATCCACCAATCCCTCCATAATCCACATCATAATCCATCATCTACCTACTCCATCTCCCTTTCATGTCATCCCTTACCAACATCTATGAGCATAATGACATTTGACATGGTCCATGCGATGACATCCATCTCTAGTGGGACTATCACCTTTCATGGAACTAGACACTTGAGTCCCTCCTATCCATATTCCCCTTCTCTTATCCAAAAATCAAAAAAGTCAAAAAACAAAAAGAAAAAAAAAGAAAAAAAAAGTAAAGAGAAATCCCTTCATCCAATGGTGAAAACCTGGTAAACAGGCGCCCTGGATAAGTACCATGATGAAAACCTGGAAAACAGGCATCATGTGTAGGTTGATCTTCTATGTCACTTACACTTGGGGGCACTTTGTCTCATCTGCACTATCTATCCTATCATGTCATTTCTTATCATATCATTCCATCCTACCTACCATCTTTATCCATCATACCCATATACTTATCATATTGAGTCCATTCATCCTCTCTTCCTCTTTTTGATCTTGATAAAAATATGGGGCAAAATGTTGAAACATGCTTTGGATATCTTTTGATATACCTCATCCTTCCAAACAAGCCTATCATTATCCTAGTGTCATAAGCTTTGTCATGAATAATCCTAAGTATTGTACCTAGAATGGGGCATGTTATTCCTATGCGACATAGTCTTTGGAGATCACATCCCTGCCCTCTTATGATGCATACATCTTGTCATTTTTTATCCATCCATATATCATGAGCCTTTTGTCCCTTATCCTATCACCCACCCTTTCATCCATCAATCCCATCTATCTCCTTGCACCTAGACTTGGTTTTCCCTTGTCATTGGTATCTAGCACAAAGGCTACCCAAATTGTCATCCATTGACATCTCAAAACATTTCAAAAATCCAAAAAAATACGAAAAATCCAAAAAAATCAAAAATCAAAAATCCAAAAAATCAAAACATTTTAAAATCAAACCAAATCACTTCTTCCAATCAATTCAACGCATCAATTCAACTTCTTCAAATCAATTTCTTCATCAAATTATCTAATCTAATCATCACAACACTTCTTCAATCAAATCCATTATTCTAATCAACCACATCACTTCTTCTAATCAAACCCATTCTTCTAATCAATCCAATCATTATCATCAAATCAATCATTTCTTCATCAATCCAATCAATCAAAATCATTCCAAGTAAATCAATTCCTCAATTTAATTCATCAATCATCATCCAAATCTTCAAATCAAGCATCTTCAATCCTTCCAAGCAATAATCCAAATGCAATTCAATCCTTAATCCATACCAACCAAGCTAATCAATCAAATCAAATTATCCAATCACATTTCAGATCCTAATCTTGTAAACCCAATCAATCAATCAATCATCCTTGTGTTGATCTAGGGATATTGTTCCCCGCAATGTAAACCCAATCAATCAATCATCCTTGTGTTGATCTAGGGATATATCATTCCCCACAATGACAACACTATCATCATCAATCAATCAATCAATCATCCTTGTGTTGATCTAGGGATATATCGTTCCCCACAATGACAACACTATCATCATCATCAATCAATCAATTAATCATCGGTTTACAGCTTGACAGGGGCAATACCTTGTTTTTTTTTGTATCATTTGTGCATGCTTGCTTGCTTGTGTGTTTTATCATTTCAATTTGCATTTGCATCAAATCCGAATCACTCCCAACTAATATTCATATCTTGTATCTAGACAAGGTTGTATTATGTTGGGGCACGAGACACATCGTCACCTTGGTGCATAACGTCTAGTGCTATATCAAACATATGATTGCTCACTTTATTGCAGCATAGCATGCCATTTTTCTTTTTCATCTACTTCTTATCTTGTATCATTCATCTTATCCCTCCTTTATCATTTCATTCATTTCGAGAGAATATCCGTGTTTATGCAACCCGCCTATCCTCTCGAGGGGGCATCATCATCATTATCATATCCTATATCATCATCCCATTTCTTCATATCTTTTGCATCATCATATTCTTCTATCATCCCTTTCCTTCATTCATCATACTCCTCACTTCTTTCAAGTGGTTGGGGCATCATCTTTTTTTCATCTATCCATACCTTAGCTTCTTTGAAATGATGTTACTCGACATAAATTTCACCATCTCGAACATCATCTCAAAGAGGGGCAAAATGTAGACACCTAAAATTGTCCATGTCATAATATTACCTAGTGATACATGACCTTGTAAGACATTTTGTAATATTTTATCCTAGGTCATTACATTATCCCACTTATCTCATTTATTCCACTTAATCACCTTCCCAATTAATTAAATAAATCTCATTTATTTAATTAATTCCCCTTCACATGTCTCAAAATAATTCAAATTAAATATTTGAATTAATCCCTCACTTATTGTCACATTGCAACATGTGTCACATGACTACAACTCTTCACATGCATAAATAATTTAAATAATTTTATTATTTAAATTATGAGATTCCCACTCACATCCTATTTTTACCCCCATTCATTGTGCGTCATAAGCATCTTTTCTTCCAAAATAAAGAATAGAATCCCACTTATTTCCTCACATCCTAATTTTGGTCTCATGTCATAATCCACTTAATGTGCGTCATAGACACTAAAATAAACTTTTAATCCTAGCCATACATGTCACATATTTGACTTTTAATCTTGTCCATTGAATCAAATCAGCCTTCTCCTATAAATCAAGCCTTTCATAGGTCATTTAGAGGATCTTCTTCTAGCATCATTACTCTGCCAAAATTTCTTCTTATTTATCTATTTTCTTCTATTATCTTTCATCTTATCGTTATGCTGCAAAAATGAGCAATCAACATATCAACAATCAAACCTTCAAAATCTTGCATTCTCATGCAGGTGGAGAAGAGCAATGGAGATAAATCAAATCTAGCTTGGAGATCGGTTTGCTTTGCTTTCTTCTTTTGATTTCCATGCTAGTGTGTGCTCTATTGTGCTTGTTAGGGTTTTCATATCTTGTTGTTTTAGTTTTATATCTTATTTTCCCTAACTACACTTTGAACGGACCAATCCCTCAAAACTAATTTTTTCTTAACCCAGGCTATACCTGCAATCTCACATAAATAGTGCAATATTCGAAGGAATTAAAGATTTTTAGATCATGGACATTCATTCAATTGAAATGGATAAATGCCCAAAATTGAACTAAGCACACAAATATCAAGTAGAGGTTGACCTTGCAGAACAATCCCAAAATCAAGAAGCTACCAAAAGTATGGACCAGGGATCACTACAACACTCCAAATATCAAACCACAAATACCATTAAATCTCCTAATTCTAAATCTAAAATGTATTCAAATATTTCCAAGAAATTTCAAAGATAGAATAAGAACCATGCAAGATAATTCAATCCAAAAGAAGCCACCAATAATAGCACAATGTCTTCACTTGCATTGAATCACCATTAATAGCAACAATTCTGATATTCTAGGTTACAACACTTGCTTGAAGATGAAACTAACTCCTAAATCTAACTTTTTTCTCTAAAAATCTAATCCTCTATAGCCTATCTAATTCTATTCTAACTCTCTAAATCTTTTCAAAAGAGGTGAAATGCCATACTTATAGAGATTACATCATATTCTAGCCCATGCTAGGGTTACAAAGCAAGGTTGGCCACCAAACAGGTCAGCCTTGGATAGTTCACAATAAATCGCCACCCTGCATTGAATGCATGAGGTGCCCCTTCAAATTAGCTTGGGATCTCTACAAATCTCGGTTCAGACTGAATACACCTTGTGGGTCACTTCAACCATTAATGTCTCACCCACATGAAGTAGAAGAATTGTAATAGGTGCACAATGTGAGTTTGAATATGGGTCACCAATCAATAGCTGAGCTAGGCATTTGATCGAACCTAATCAAGTCAAGCTTGTTTGAATTTTCCACATCATGTCCAACATAGATGAATGGCCATCGATCATTCGTTGACTTAAATCTCCTCATGTACGAGCAGGTTTCACCTGCCCGAGACTGCAAAGTGTACTTGGTTGTACCCCATGGATCTCACAACATCTAAAGTACACTCAACCTTCCTTCTGAAGCTTTACTTCGGATATCCATTTTTTATCTTGCCCCAACACATTCCTCCACACAAAGATCTGATTTCTTGTCCTTGGCCTTTCTAGCAACTATCATTCTTGATCCAACCTCCACTCAAAAGACCACAATAAGTATCCATTATAGCATCAAAATCCAAGTTATTCCATCATAAACAACATGCTAATCATCAAATAAATCCAAATAATCAATCAGAGTCCCCTAAAGTATCATTAAGGCACCCTTCTTCAAAGTTTAGGATTTTCATCCCTTCACGGAATTCAGACCAAAAGGGAATTCTAGGGAATTCCAGGCCAAGTGGATTTTAGTGAGGGAAGCCCAACAAGCACACAAAATTACTCAATCATTACCCAAAACTCAAGAAATGCCTACACATATCATTAAATTAGCCAAATCAATCATGCAATGGAAGATCACCAACAATTAACTTGTGCATTATTTCATTTCTTCATTCCTAACAGTTCCTTGGGGAATTCCATCGGGGATGGAAATCCGAGAGACTCAGCACATCCTAGCACATTTCAGGAAAATGAAGGGAAAATGGAAATTCAGGGAAGTCCCAGGACGATGGATTTCCACGAAGTCAACCATATTTTCAATATTTTGTGCATACTTTGGGGAAATGATGGATTAATGGAAGTTCAGGGATTTCCCAGAGCAACAAATTTTTGTGAAGTCAACCTGATTCCACATTTTTTGGGAAAAGGACCCAGCAATGGAAATCTAGGGAAATCCCATGGCGAAGGAAATCCTCGAAATGATCCAAACCCTGAAATCTTGGATTTCATCAAGATTTCACCCAAATTGATCGAACGATCACAAATTTGGAACCTCAAGCACGGATTCAACTCAATTCAAGTTGTTCATCAATAAATTTATCTTGCTAACTCATCTAGGGTGATCTAGCAGCATTGGTAATCAACTCAAAATCAAACCCTAGGTTTTCATGATGAACACACGGTCACAGATTCAGCCTCTCATAAGCTTCATTAAAAATCAGCAAATATCTCAAAATTCCCAAGGTAAGGAAGCTACACACAAGATCGAGTGGAAGCAGAAACAAAACTAGATGGAGTCGGGGCCAAAACCAGATGGAAGTGGAACCAAAACCAGATGAAACCGAAAACAAAACCAAATAGAGCCGGGGCAAAAACGAGATGGAAGTGGAACCAAAACTAGACGAGGCTGGGGCCAAAACCAGACAAAAGCCTTTTGCAAAGTTCCAAGTTCATTTTCCACCCTGGTTCCTTCTCTAGCAAAAGGAAAGGAGATGAAAGAAAAAAAGGAAACCAAAGAAGACCCAAGGGAGGAAACCAACCCAAAGGCCAAACACAAGCCAAAGAACAAAGAAAACAAGGAGACAAGAAGCAGAGCTGAAACTAGAATAGAAACTAAACCAAGAACTTTGTGAAGGTTCGGAGTTTAGTTTCATCTTATGCCCAAACCAGAAAAGAAGAGGAAACAAGGTCTTAGGAGGAAAATAACAACTCCTAAGACCCAGAAAAAACACCAAGGACAAAAAAAGGGCAAAGGAAAACCACTTCTAGAGAGGACATCTGTAAGACACCTTGACCACCTAGAACTCAAAATAGGGGCACTTTACAAACAAGACAAGTATTTAGGAACATTGCAAAGTAACCCAAATCCCAGGACCAAAGGGCCAAAGCACCAAAGACCAAAATCTCCTAATTTTCAAAGACAAACTCAAAAGGCATGGCCACATAAAAGAGCTAAAAGACCAGGCAAAAAGGGTCCCTACTTTTAGTGGGGTGTGTGTGCAAAAACTACACAACAAATGGTGATTCCACTAGGGAAATTCTCTAGAGCATTTCAATGACAAACTGAAATCAAGAACCCAGAATCCCTGGTTTTAGCCCATGCATCAAGTTACCTATGGACAAGGTTTTAAAAATCACAAACAAGCAAACCATTCTTGTACTAGGGTCGAAGTGTGTGTGTATGCATTCATTTCTTTTTCCTCAATTGCAAAGGGGACCAAACTTTATCTGATAGAGCTACATAAAGATTCTAACTCCAAAAGAAACCTAGATAGTGCCTCATTTCTAGTTAAGCATCCATAGCCCCGATGAGGTTATCATTGTGTTCATCCCAAGCATATCTCTATTGCCATCCGGGCGTCCATAGCCCCGGTAGAGATACTAGGATGCCCCTGATAAGGTGAACATTTCTTTAATTTTCAATATATATATTTTTTTCTTTTCTTTTTTGATATTCTCTTTGAGATCTTTTAAACTTTCCCTTTCACCCTGCAAGCAATGAATCTCACACTCATGGATGAGAACCACAGTGGGGCTAGAGCAGAATATAAGATTTTTCACCTAGTTAGACTTCATAAGGACCATATGCAACCTGAGAATCTTTAAGATTTGTGTGAAAGTATGAGACCCAAATTCATTCCATAATTTGACTTAATCAAGTGACTCCAATTCCAAGCATATGCAACATCAGATAAAGTAATTCCCCCTATTCAATTGACTCTGAAAATATGATTAGATTTTGTAAAAGAAATCCCCAGAATAGCCCTGAGCAAGCAACCGATTATATAAATGCAACATGCCTAGAAGAAAGCAAAAAAACCCAAAAAAAAAAGCAAAGAAGAAAGAAAAACCAACCAAAGAAAACCTACCCTAACCAAAAGCAGAAAATGAGCAAAACAAAAAAAAGAAACCCTAATCTAACCAAAGGACAAATAAAAAAATGGAAAGGAAACCTAATCTACCTATGTATAAGGAAAGAGTTGTAAACAACTCAGGAGTGTAAATAATACTTCAAATATTGCCCATTGACAGGCAGTGGGATATTTTCTCCAGTGAGATTTTTCAAACGAAAAGCATTGTCTCCCAAAATCTCTGCAACCTAATAAGGGTTGAGCTAAAATTTGTCAAATTTTTCATGTTCCCCTTTTCGGTCATGTTCCTTATCCCAATAGAGAACCAAGTCAAATATTCTAAAGGCTTTCACCTTGGCTCTCCTATCAAACCATCTTTTCACTACGCCCTGATTTTTGGAAAAGCTTTCTAGGGCTTCATCCCTTTTCTCTTCAAGGTGTAATAGTTCAGCCAGGTGAGTTTCACACCTATCCTCTCCATCATAATATTCATTAATGAATTGTAGGGTAGGGATATTTAGCTGGATGGGAAATACAGGCTCCAAACCATACACTAATTGATAATTAGAGGTTCCTAGGGATGTCTTTTGTCTAGTGTGGTTTTCCCAAAGAGAAAATCGAAGTTGGGTGTGCCAATCCTTGGGATTCTTCTCTAGTAGCTTATGGATGACTATTAAAATATTCTTATTGGAAGACTCAGCCAAACCATTACCCTATGGGTAGTAATTGGATGTAAATTTTATGACAATTCCATGATCATAGGCTCAATTAGAAAATTTCAATGATGCAAAAGTAGGACCATTATCACAAACCAAAGCCAATGGACACCCAAAATGATTAATAATACTTAACTCAATGAAATTGATTACCACTTTAGAAGTGCATTATTTTAATGCAAGAGGCTCAATCCATCTAGAAAAGTAATCAGTTACAGTAAGAATATACATGTGGCCCATAGAGGAAGGTGGATTGATTGGACCTATAAATTCCATTCTCCATTGTGCAATTTGTTTTACCTCTATAACAGGCTGAAGTGGAAGGGTTGCATGTTTCTCCTTACTTGTTGCAGTTTGACATACATGAAAAGTCCTCACATGGTTATGTGTGTCTTTGAACAAGGTAGGCCAATAATAGCCTGCTCTCAAGATTTGATGTGTAGTGGAAGGTGCTGAGCCATGGCCTATGCCATATCTATCATGAAATTCATCCATCACTCTCCCAACTTCCTCCTTCCCTAGGCACCTTAAGTAGACACCTTCATTGATTTTTCTTATACAGGACAACTCCCTTCATCATAAAACTATCACTCTTCAAACGTAAAGCTCTCTTTTGTAATGCATTGAGGTGTTCAGGACATTGTCAGTTCAACAGATAGTAGATTATTTCATCATACCAATCCCCCTCAGACACTTCTTGGAGGTGATAATGTTGAGTTGTGAATTCAGGACCTATTTCAACCATTATCTTTGTTCGTCCTTGCCCCCTCACCAATTTCATGGGTTGAACTTCCATATCATATTACTACAACATAGTTACCCACTTGGCTCTGCGTTCTCCCAATTCATTTTACATCAACAACAACTTAACCACAGGATCAAGTACTATGGAAAAGACCTTATTTCTCAAGATATAGTGTCTAAACTTCTTCATAGCCCAGACCAAGGCATAATATTTCTTTTCCACATTAGGGTATCTCAATTCGGCATCCCTTAAAGCGACACTCATAAAGGAAATGGGATGTTCATTGCCTTGATCAAAATTTTGAGTTAACATTCCAGCACAGGAGTAATCATAAGCAAATGAGTATATGTAAAAGGGCTTGGCATAATCTAGACTCACCAATACTGGAGCCTCAGCAATAACTCTCTTGATTTATACAAAGTCCTCCTTAGCTTATGTGCTCCATTCAACTTTTGATTCTTGTTTCAGCATAGCATTCAAGGGCTTCACTATTTCTACAAATCTAGTTATAAACTTCTTGACAAAGTTAATTTTCACAAAGATTGACTTCATTTCCTTTTTTCTTGCAAGGGGCTGAATCTTCAATATAGCCTCTATTCATTTTGGGTCAATAGAAATACCCTGCTCTAAAATAACATGTCCTAACAATTTTCCCTCAATGACTCCAAAGATGCATTTCTTCGAATTAAGTGAGATGTTGAATTCTCTACATCTCTAGAACACTTTGCACAGGTTTGTTATGTGATCACCTCTCTTCTTGGAATAAACTGTCAAATCATCCATATAAATAATTATGTACTTACCAATAATGTCCTTGAAATCAATATCCATTTCTCTCTGGAATGTGGCTCTGGCATTGATTAATCCAAAGGGAATTCTCATGTAAGAAAAAGTCCACCATTTTGTAGTAAAGGCAGTATTTTTCCTATCCTCATATTGCACCATAACTTTATTATACCCAGAGTACCCATCTACACAAGACATCATCTTAGATCCATTGACAATCTGAAGCACCTCATCCAATGAAGGGACTGGATAATTATCCTTTTCTGATGTCATGTTAAGGTTCCCGAAATTAACACATAGTCTAATTTCTCCATTTTTCTTCCTTACTAGAACCAAGTTTGCAACCCATGTTGAGTGTCTTATTGGAAATATGATTCACATTGAAAGAAACTTCTGCACCTCCCTCTGAATGATGGGTTCCAGCAGAACATTAATTGGCCTTTTCCTTTTCCTAAATGGTTTGACATTTGACTTCAAGGGAATAGTGTGTGTGATGATTGAAGTATCATATGTCTTTAAGTCCTCATAACTCCAAGCTAAAAAATCTTGATATGTGTGTAATGCATCAATAATTCCTCTCCTTTCCTCTAGAGTGCACACTTTACCAATAATAACATTTTTCACACCACCCTAGGTCCCCATGTATGTTTCACATTGACTACAGAGAGTCTCCCTTTTCACTTGTTGTTCTTGATCTTTTATCTTATCCAAAGCAAATATTCTCTCCAACTACACCATACCTCTTGGGATAGTATTAGTTTTTAGGTTAATGACCCCTTCTAGGTCCATTTCAACCTCTTGAGGTTCCACCTCATCAATCACCTAAGAAGCAAACACATCACAACTAGTGATGAAATCAAGAATATTTTTGTCATCCTCAAACACTTGGAAATTGGTTATGTTGTCAGGCACTGAGGGTACTGGAGTGAGCTTCATAGTGAACTTCTTCAAACCTGAAAGTGATAAGGGTTGCAATGTACTAGCTACTTGTGCCAAAGAATCTACAGTTTGATTCTTACTTCAAGGGATCAATTGGATGTCGAACGCATCAAATCCTTCAATGAGATCGCATAATCTATGCCTATAATTGGTCATCCTTTTATCATGACATGAGTATTGTTTTCTTACTTTCCTGACCACTAACTTAGAATCTCCAAACACTTGCAAGATCTTAACTTTCTTCCTTAATGCCATTAATAATCCATGGACCAAAGTCTCATACTTAGATACATTATTAGTACACTGGAACTAGAGCCTATGAGTAGAAAAATAGGTTTTATCTTTAGAGTTGATCAACTCAAATCCTACTCCAACACCCTACTTTGATTTGGATCCATCAAATCTCAATGTCTAGCAATCATCAGCTCTTGATTTCCTCAAACTACCCTTGCCCTCGCTGCTACCAGGAAGTTCTTCAAGAGGCATTGGGCTCTTCCCTTTAGAATTATTTTGAATACTATGTATATCTAGTCTAACAGCTGGGGTTGGATTAATTCACCTTTGTATTTTCTCCACTACAGTTTGGCACATGCAACATTCCAGCTCAGAGTGAGGAGCGTTATGAACTTGACACCAATTAGGAAGCAACAATTATTTAAAATTCATATTCCTACCCAGCTAGATCTGATCCTCCACACACTTCTGGATAAAATCTTGGAAATTATCCAGCAAGATGAGTTGTCTTTCTTCTTGGTTATCAAGTTCCTCTATTTGTTCAAGTAGTAATTTAGAACCGTTGGCTTCTGATGTAGACTCATCTTGTAACATAAAGATCTCCTCAGAACAACAAGATTCTAATGTGGATTCTTCAGAGGAGATTTGCAACACAAAGAATTCTTTTGCATCTGAAATAGGGGCAGACAGTACATAGTTTCCCATGCTAACTTCTAACACCAATATCTCATTTGAATTATTTTGATACTCATTAATTACATACTTCATTCTAGGTTCTCTCTCAATTCTAATTTGATTTGGGAATCCTTTCTAGGGCAGCCACATGTGAGAATGGTTTGTGGTTGTGTATCCATTTAGTGCCTTGGTGAAATATCGACCCAATATCAAACCATAAGTGTCAGGAATATCTGCCACCTGAATATTAAGTACTTGTTGCACTCTAGGATCTAAAGCAACTTGCATGGGGATCATGTTCAATTCTCCCACTATATTTACCTTTGTCTTGTCCAATTGTGTGACCTTCTTCTGGGAGGCTGCAAGGGTAATACCTAGAGCTCTATAGTTAGAAAAAGGCATAACATTTTTGGATGCTCCTATATCCAAAAGACAATTGTGCAGATTATTCCCAAAGATACGAATAGAAATTAGGAAGGGAGGGGTTTCAATCTTTCCCTAGAACAAACTCAACTGAGTGTCAACTTGTGCAGCCTAATTCTTATCCTTTTCTTTCCCTCTGTCTCTAGGTTGTGCTTGACCTAGAATTTTGGGTGCCTATGGATTAGGAGTATTTCCAATTGCCCCATTGACTGCTACTCCTTGTGAACGAAAAGACTCAAAAACCTTATTCCTGATAGCAGGAACCCTCAATAATTCAAAAGAAGAAAGACTCACCTTGACTTTCCTGAGTTCTTCAGTCACATACTCACCTAATAGCTCCACATTCATATCAGTGTGGGTTTCTTTTATAGCCACTAGTCTTCTTATCAACATTACTTCATTTTGATGCCTCAGGTTGTCCTCCTTCAAAGTACTATGTTGGCGCATGAGGGTAAGATTGATTATTACTAGCATGTGGGTCTGGTGGAGTGGTAAATTATTTTGGAGGAATAGATGTAGTAAATGGGCCTCCAACTAGTGGATTCATGTTAGGCCTATTCCTCAAATCATACTTTCTTGTAGGTTGTTCAAACATCTGTACTTCTTCAATACCAGATTCCTCCTCATCCAAGGGACCATTATCATTCTTGGTTCCTTCATTGAATAACCAAAAAATCTCATCCTCATTCAACACTTGTTAAAGCATCCCACTCTAGCTACTTGACTCTTCTTCTGGTTCATTCTCTTTATCCCTCAGAAAAGGAGCATGATTCAACACCAAAACTAGGGAATCATAAGGATTGGAAGCTACCATTTCCTAACTAGTGGAGTTGTTTTCAACTTCATAGTGAAAGATGGAAGCAACAACTTGAAATTCAGGATAGTCAAGCTCAGAGTGTTGACCTGTTTTATGGAGCCTGCACCATCCTGACAAAGATACTTCAGCTAGGTATACACCACTTAGAGGTTTCTCTTGATTAGGAGGCTGATACAGTGGAGTAGGGACACCTCCATTATGAGGCCCTATGTTGCATGGCCTACTCTTCCTAGGTGGTTGTCTCATTTCAAATCATTTTCCACCTTGTTGTCCTCTATCAATGTTCTCGCCATAATTTTGTCCTCTATCGAAGTTCTGATTTATGTCAAAATGTTTCCCCCTCTCAAATCTTTGTCCTCATGCAACATCTCGATTATCCCTATTTTAATTTGATTACATGTTCCTCTAAGTAGCTTGGAGTTGGTTGTTCTGGTTCCTCAAGTAGGTTACCTCCATATTCAATTTTTTCACTTGCTTAGTTAGCTCATCTAACCTTTCTTTATCAGGACTACTATAAGGTTTTGGATTCACATTGTTAGGAGGGTATCCTTACACTCCTCTAGAACCAATAGATTGATTCAAGACCATTGAGTTCTAAAAATATATTGGAAAACTAGTCTATTGTTGTGAGTGAAGGGGTTGATTAGCATTTTGTTGTGGGTAACTAGGTACCGGGTGAGCTTGACTTATTGGATGACCTGGGTGAGGAACTAAAGGCAACTACGGAATGGAGTTCATAATGGGAGTGTGATTAGCCAGAGCCTGGTTGAGAGCTTGGACCTGACCTAGGTGAGCAGTAGGTCCCAGAGATGGATGGGGTCCTGACAAGTGTTGTCTCAGATCAATGTTGACCTTTACAACCTCTTTATATGCAGTGAGTAAGGTAGTTGGGGGATTAGTTCTCCACTTAAGGAAGGTGGATGTAAGACTATCAAGGGCCTCAAAATATACCTCTAAGGCAATGGAATCATCTACAACATAAGGTGCTTGTAATCTAGTGTATGCACGGTGGAACCTATTGTTGAATGGTCCTATAGGCTCATTAACTTCCCTCTTAACCCCAGTAAATTGCATGTAAAGCTCATTGGAACTGATAGGGATTTTAAACTTCTACAAAAATGCAGCCTCAAGTTCAGTCCAATTATGAAATGATGCAACATGTAAATGATTGTACCAATAAAAGGATTCTTCTCCCAAAGAATAAGGGAAAGTTTTGCATGCAACATCCTCATGATTAATCCCTCTATCTCTCAAAAAAGTCTAAAAAATCCTAATATGATCCTCTATTGTCTTATTAGGGTCACTTGTGTGAAACTTAGGGAAAAAATGCTCAGGCTTCTTGGGCATAACATTGTAGTTGTTGAAGGATAGAGGGGATGGGTTATTTTCCAAGAAATCTATTGGTGGAGGTGGAGGTGGTAAAGGTTGATTGACGATGGGTGGCTATTGAATGGAACCAGCCTCAGAATCAGATGAAGATGAGCTGGATGAGGGTGATGATGGTGGAAATGATGGATTGGATGATGACTCCTCCCTTCTTCTAGTTCTTCTTGACCTACTTGGAGGTGGTAGTTCTTGAAACTCTTCTTGTCTTGGTGTGGATCTAGTTCTCCATCTGAATCTCTCAGGAGAAAGGGCATTTAGAAAACACTCTAGCTTGCCTATTCAGGCCCTCCTTCTAGCGTCAATCTATTGATGATGTTTTTTGCACAACAACTCAGAAAAAAATATAGTATTCTATCTCTCTTGAAAGGTCAATCTCTATGGGAAAATAGATAACCCCAAGCTCCCTAATGTCAGGTCTTGACAATGCAATAAAACAACTCATTGATAAATGTGAAAATGTTGGTAATCACAAAGGGACCTTACGAAACAAATGCTGGAACTTCTAAACTTATCAGATTTGCAATATGTTTGATACTTGAAACTCTTAAACCTAACCCAAGTTTAAAGAAATAACAAAAGATGAGGGTTTTAGAAATCCTAAGATTAAGATTACTCCTTGTAATGATCTAACCTAGGATTTCAAAGATTCGGCTATATCCTAACCCAGGCTAGGCCTACAATCTCACAAAAACAAGGCAATCTTCTAAGGAATTGAGGATTTTTTAGATCATGGACATTCATTCAATTAAATTGGATAAATACCCACAATTGAACTAAGTACGCAACTATTAGGTACAGGTTGACCTTGCACAACAATCCCAAAATCAAGAAGCTGCCCAAAGTATGAACTAGGGATTGCTACAACACTCCAAATATCAAACCAAAAATACCATTAAATATCCTAATTCTAAATCTAAAATGCATTTAGATATTTCCAAGCAATTTCAAAGATAGAATAAGAACCATGCAAGATAAATCCATCCAAAAGAATCCACCAATAATAGAACAATGTATTCACTTGCATTGAATCACCAGTAATAGCAACAATTCTGATATTCTAGGTTACAACACTTGCTTGGAGATGAAACTAACTCCTAATTCTAACTTTTTTCTATAAAAATCTAATCCTGTATAGCCTATCTAACTCTAGTCTAGCTCTAACTCTTTTGAAAAGAGGCAAAATCCCATACTTATAGAGATTACATCCTATGCTAACCCAAGCTAGGGTTACAAATCAAGGTCGACCACCAACCAGGTCGGCCTTGGATAGTTCACAATAAATCACAACCCTACATTGAATGCATGAGGCACCCCTTCATATCGGCCTAGGATCTCTATAAATCGGGGTTCAAATTGAATACACCCTAAGGGTCACTTCTGCCATTAGTGTCTCACCTGTGTAAAGCAGAAGAATTGTAACAGGCACACAATGTGAGTTTGAAGATGGGTCATCGATCAATAGCTAAGTTGGGAATTTGACCAACCCTAATCAAGTCAAGCTTGTTTGGATTTTCCACATCACGTCCAACTCAGATGAATGGCCATCAAGCATTCCTTGACTTAACCATCCCCATGTATGAGTGAGTTTCACCTACCCTTAGCCGCAAAGTGTACTTGGCCATACCCCGCGGATCTCACAACATCTAAAGTACGCTCAACCTTCCTTCTAGAGCTTTACTTATAATATCCATCTTGATCAATAATCATCTTCAACTTTTACAAGAGGAGGTTTGTACCATCTTTTATCTTGCCCCAGCACATTCCTCTGCACTAAGATCCACTTGCTTGTCCTTGGCCTTGCCAACAACTATATTGCTCAATCTAGCCTGCACTCAAAAACCCACAATAAGTATCCATTATAGCATCAAAATCTAAGTTAGTCCATCATAAAAAACATGCTAATCATCAATCAGAATCCCCTAAAGTATCATTAAGGCACTCTTCTTCAAAGTTCAGGATTTTCATCCCTTCGCGAAACTCACACTAGAAGAGAATTCTGGGCTAGGTGGATTTTAGTGAGGGAAGCCCAAAAAGAACACAAAATTACTCAATTATTACCCAAAAATTAAGAAATTCCTACACATATCATTAAATTAGCCAAATCAATCATGCAATGCAAGATCACCAACAATTAACTCATGCATTCTTTCATATCTTCATTCCTAGTAGTTCCTCAGGGAATTCCATCGGTGATGGAAATCCGTGAGACTTAGCACATCCTGTCACATTTAGGGAAAATGAAGGGAAAATAGAAATCTAGGAAAATCCTAGGACGACGGATTTCCACGAAGTCAACTAGATTTTCAATATTTTGCGCATACTTTGGGGAAATGATGGAGTAACGAAAGTTTGGGGATTCCCTAGAGCAACGGATTTTCTTGAAGTCAGCCTAATTCTACACTTTTCAGGGAAATGACCCAGCGATGAAAATCCCAAGGCGAAGGAAATCCCCGAAATGATCAAAACCCTAAAATCTTGGATTTCATCAGGATTTCGCCCAAATTGATCAAATGATCACAAATTTGGGACCTCAAGCACAGATTTAACTTAATTCAAGTTGTTCATCGATAAATTTAACTTGCTAACTCATCTAGGGTGATCTAGTAGCATTGGTAATCAACTTGAAATCAAACCATAGGTTTTTCATGATGAACAGACGGTCACAGATTCAACCACTCACATGCTTCATTAAAACTCAGTGAATATCTTAGAATTTCCAAGGCAAAGAAACTACGCACAAGACCAGGCGGAAGTGGAAACAAAAACAGACAGGGCCGAGCCCAAAACCAGATGGAAGCGGAATCAAAACTAGATGAAACCAGAAAAAAACAAGACTGAGGCAAAAAAAAAACTAGATGTAGATGGGGCCAAAACCAGATGGAAGTAGAACCAAAACCAAATGGAGCTGCGGCGAAAACCAGACGGAAGCCTTTTGCAAAGTTTTGATTTCAGTTTCCACCCTAGTTTCGTCTCTGGTAAAAGGAAAGGAGATGAAACAAAAGAGGGAAACAAAAGAAGACCCAAGGAAGGAAACCAACCTGAAGGACGAACAAAATGAAAACAACAAAGAAAACAAGGAAACGAGAAGCTGAGCTGGAACCAGAATGGAAACCGAACCAAGAACTTTGTGAAGGTTCATAGTTTAGTTTCATCTCGCGCCCAAACCCACAAAGCAAAGGAAACAAGGTCTTAGGAGGAAAAGAACAACTCCTATGACCCAAAAAAAACACGGAGGACAAATAAAAGGCAAAGGGAACCCACTTCTAGAGAGGGGTATGTGTAGGATCATGATGGGCCAAAAAGTGGCAATATGTAAGCCATATGATGGTCCATGTGGTTGATGACTTTTTTTTAACCCAAAATTGATGAAATGAAAAGGATTTTTAGAGGATATCCTTAGCTTTCCACCAATATAAATTATGCTTTACTTTGAATTTAATAAATAATTATTATTCATTTTCTATTAGAATTACAAATAAAGTCCTAATTGATAGGCTAATTGAAAAACACCTATAACTTTCAAACGGTATCACATTTTTTGAATCCGAAACATGTGTCATATTCTATGCTTTGCATACTATAAGATTATAAATAAATAAATTGAATTTCATGAATTTTTGACCAAGTTAAGGTGGTTAGACATACGAGATTTTATATTTTCAAAAGTTGTAAAAAAAAATTCATAATTAATTTTTTACTTGGAAAAAAATTATAAAAAAATATGCATCACATCAGGACATGAATCCTCTACTTATATCTAAAATATTATAAAAAAATATTATCATTTTATTATGGTTAGGGTGGTCAGACAAACACCTACTTCTTATTTTTACCCTGAAATTTAAATACTACTGCATTGAAATTTCAAATTTTCACCAAATAAAGTTTTTTTTTTTAAATAAAGGTCTAGTAGTTTAGAAACTACATTCAATTTTCTACAGATTCTATTTTTACATTTTTTTGAAATAATATAGATAACTTATTCAAATTTTTACATCAACTTGTCTAACTCTGATTTTTTGTCTTTTTATTGCCACTTAAGGGCTTGCTTTTTCCATGATGATCCTACACATACCCAGAGGACATCCGTAAGACTCCTTGACCACCTGGAACTCAAAATAGGGGCACTTTATGAACACAACACACACTTAGGAATATTTCAAAGTAACCCAAATCCCAGGACCAAAGGGCCAAAGCACCAAAGAACAAAATCTCATGATTTTCAAAGATAAACTCAAAAGGAATGGCCATAGAAAAGAGCCTAAAGACTAGGAAAAAAGGGTCCCTACTTTCAGTGGGGCATGTGTGCAAGAACTACAAAACACTTAACTATCCACATTACATAAGGTGTTGAATGAAGATCCTTAAAAGGAGATCTCTTAATCAAGTGGTTAGTAGTATTAATAGCTTCTACCCAAAATAATTTATCTAATTATGCATCATTTAATATACATTTAGCTATTTTAATTATAGTTTGGTTCATCCTTCCTAAAAACCCATTCTATTGAGCTGTGTAAGAAGTATTATTTTTCCTTATGATACCTACATTCTTACAAAACTTTTCAAATTCCTTAGAACAATATTCTCCTCCATTATTATATCTTTAAACCTTTATTTTATGTTCCAATTGCTTCTCTACCAAGACTTTAAATTCTTTAAAATTAATTAAGACTTTATAAATATGTCTCATAAAATAAATCCAAGTAAACCTTGAAGGATTGCCAATAGATACTTAAAATACCAATATTTTTGAATAGAATCAATATCTACATTAATAAAATCCGTCAATATGAATAATTCCTAGTTTATTCTTTACTTTATTACTTCCTATAGGAAAACATGCTTTACTTTTTCATGAAGTTACAATGCTCATAGAAATTAAAATAGTCTTTTAAAAATATAATGTATTGTGTTCAATCTATAGTGCCACAACATATATTTCTTTTCAAAAAAATTATTTACAAAGGTGGATTCATATAAAGTATTGGAACTAATACTAAATAGAGTTCTCAATGTCACCCCTCTTTCTACCACCAAGCTTCCTCTTAAAAATCTATAACCATTCTTATCAAAGGTTACATGACATCCCAAATCCTTCAATTTAGATATAAAAATATATATTTTTATCCAACATAAGAATATTTAAAACAACAAGGAGTATTTTATCATCCCATCATTGAATAATAACTATAACTTTAATCATCCAACAATCGGATATGAACTATTATCCACAAGGTAAAATTGACCTCCATAATATTCTTCATATGTGGAAAACCACTTCTTGTGAGGAGTTATATGGTACTATTATCCTAATTCAATTGACCATTTTTTGTTAAAACTTATTGTATAAAGATGATAAAAATTTATCACCTAATTTAAATGCCTTTTCCATAAAGGAATCCTCACTTGTTTTTTTTGGCATTCCTTCATAACATGTCTCCTCTTTTTTACAATTCCAATACTTCACTCTATTATTGTTAGTAGGAGTTTTATATCTACCCCTAGACTTTTTTGGAGGCCCCTTCTATCCTCCTTTTGATCCATCTCTTTCCCTCTAACTTCCCTAATACAAGGAGCATCCAATGAGCTATCCATACTTTTCTTTCATATTTCCTATGATAAAAATATTTTAGTAATAACATCCATCTTGGAAATTTGAGATTAACACCAAAAGAAATAATGAAACTCCCCCATGACTTAAGCAAAGAACAAATAATCATAATGCATTTATCTTCTTCATCAATACTAAAATTGATTGAAACTAATTGAACCAAATTTAAATTTAATAAATTTAAATGCTCAATAGTTGATTCACCTTCCTTCATTTTTAGAGAAAATAATTTTATTTTAAAATATAATATATTTACTAGGGTATTGTCATGGTAGATGTCACCCAAACCTTTCTATAAGGAATATGTAGTGGGCTCTTCAACTACATTAATAAACTAAATTTGTAAGACAAAATTTATATTGTAATACATGATTTGTTGTTCATTTTTTTCTACTCATATTGACCAATTTTATTGAATTAATTATCTTTTGTTGTAGTCATCCATTGATCCCTCTCTTAAAGAAGATCCTATGTTTTTAGATTCTACAAATTATAATTGTTCTGATTGATTTTTTAATATCCAATCAAGATGTAGATGTAGTCATATCTATCAAACACAAAAAATCTACAAACTAAATCAATAAAACTCTCATTATAGCATGAAAAACCTTCACACTTCCACCAAAGAAGAAAATTTGGCCAAGATCTGACAAAACTTGATGTTTCATATTAGAAATTCATAAAGTGGAGGGCATTGAAATTTTCTATTATTACAATCAATTAAGGAGAATTGATTCATAGCCATTCACTATGTGTGGTATTTGTAGAAGAAGGTGATAACTAAATGGCTTTCCGTCTGTGGAATTTTTGGGTTCCTATGTCTGTTGAGCCATGGGAGAAACCCTTTGAGGAATATTTGTCTCATGATTGCCTCAAACTAATGTTCAAGGTGGAATACGCCAGGGTGGAGGATTGTATCTACACGGTGTTAGACATTGATGTCACCAGTCCAAGAGCAAGATGAATTCTCTTCCCATCGTAGGTGATATCCATATTTATTTCTAATTTTATGGATTTGATTTAGTCCTTGGGAGAAATTGAGGAGCTGGCTATGAAATTCATAAATTCTCAATTTATGTTGGATAATGCTATATCTAAAGTTGTACAAGATTATAAAAAATTTAATGGGGAGGGATATATTGGAGGGCTCTTTCCCAGGGAGTTTTTGCAACGCCGTGAGAGCTTCGAAGAAATTTATGATGCCATTAAACTAGCTCTACAGCATAAAAATGATAATATCCTTTTGCAGGCTTTAAGGAGAAATCGCAGAGGGGTTTGTACCGTAATGGAGGTAGACATCAAGGAAAAATATTATGCCCTTGCTCTCCTCAGAGCACATGCTCCAAATCCATCACATAGTGGTTTATAGTTGGACTTGCAATTAAGGGTAAATTCTTTGGTTCATGAAGAGGAACACACTCAAGCACAATCTAAACACAAGGCACTGTAAGCAAGTAATCTTCAAGGGAATGCTAGTGTCGCCCGTGGACGACTGGTTCGAGGTCTACCATTTCCTAGAGTGTCTAATGGAGAATGGGGATGTATGAGCGAGGTATTCAATTGAAAAAAGGCTTGGATTTCCAGGATGAAAGCTCTGTGCATCGTGATTTCATGGAAGAATAGTATCTGTATTTTGACAAGGGTTTGTTTCTTTGATTATGGAGTCTACTATTTTTTGCTTCAAAATATGTTATAATAGATTTTAGTTAGTAGTATTTCTATTATAATTTGTATAATTCCAGTATCAAATGCATGGGTGAACTTCAAAGTAGAAATTTCAAGGGTAGTAAGCTGGATTTTTGATATTGTGTATGATCTGCATCAACTTTCTGAACTTGAACTTTTGAAATATGTAAATATTTTATTCTATATAATATATATACAGGTTTTCATGCATTTTACCTTAAAAAAAATATTAAATTTATGCTAAAAGTATAAATTTAATCTTATATGATACTATTGAAAATTTAAGGAAATATAAATCAAGAATAACAAATAAATTAGAAAGAATAAGAGAATTACACAAGACAATAGTAAAGTGGAGAAAACCCCTTTCAAGTTTAAAACTTTGATATAAATGAGGTCAATTATATATTGTCTTGAAATAAGAATACACTATAATTATGTGTTTCTTTCATCAAACTGATAACATTTATGTACCTATACAACCTCACACTTCTCTAACTTCTCAAGAACTAGATTAATAATAATTAATTGCATTCTTCTCAATCCATAAAATATGAAATCCAAACTTAGGGAAAAATTCATGCACTAATTTTGATATAAAGTTTGAACATGCTAAACTAATACTCTTACAAATTAATGGTTGATAGAAAAACAATATCTCTATTTTTCAACACCTAGGTTGTGAATATATTAAAAATAAGAGACGCTCCAAGATGGGTTCCTAGTTTGACATTGTAAACTCATTTAAAATTATATAAGGTTCTTTTACCTAATAAATAGTAAATAAATAATTATAGTTGTCAATGGAACTTACACACATTATGAATTGATTGCAAATACTATCATAAAATAATTAAACATAGGATTTATAAGACTTAAATAATCTTAATCTTAACATGCTTTAGTCAACCATACCCCTATCCAAAATTTATCTCTTGTCCTAAATCATCTAGTATCTACATAAGAAATTCTCTTGCATCTATTAGGAAATAAATGCATAATACCCATAATGTTTAACCAATTTCCTACATAACCCCATGAGATAAAAGCATTATACAAGGTTACAGAGTAACCATATGCCAAGATAAAATAAAATAAAATCACCGGATAACACAATATATACTATGATAAAACCCTCATATATGGAAAAACATGGCCTCCAAAAGCATTCACACTTTGTATTATTCATAAATAAAACATTAAAATAAACTTAGAGAGTTTCAATGAATACTTTTGAAACATCAAGATCTTCTATTGCACTCTCCATGTGACAATGCATCCCACACCATGCTTCACTTATTCACTCACAAGAGAAACTCAATACAATGAAAACCCACTCACCCAACCAAACTTGACCAATAAACATTCATTTTCTTTCATATATTCAAGATCACACAAATACAAAAAAGTAGTAAAATAAAACCATGTGCCTAAAACCTATGAGTACACAAAAAATATTGAGCCTTCATTTACTTTTTGATACTAGCCTTCACAATATTAAACATATTTCGAAAATAATATTTAATTATTGTATATCTCTCACACATAAAATCCATAACCCAATGTTACTTAAAAATTTACAAGTGGACCCAAATTTAAATATTTAATGTAGCTAAATGCACAACCTAGGTGCACCATGAATAAATATTTATTTTACACAATTCAGATATTCCATTCTTGTGTAAAGTGTACAACACCCTTTCCTAACATTTTACCACTTTTTGTATACATTGCATAAGGGTCAATCAATGAAATACATCACAATAGCCATACATGAAACCATATGAATCTCCAACATGCTCTCATTCTCCATCAAATATTTTATAATAAAATAAAGGTGACCACCACATTTAGAAAGAACTCCTATCATCCTCCAACATTCCATATATAGAGGAAAAAGGAACAAGCCAAGGTGAAGTTGCACCAATCCAAGAAAAACTAGAATCAAATAAAAGTGATGAGAAATACTCTAAGCTACTGTTAGAGGTAAGAAAACAAGATGAATGGAAATAAAAACCACATTATATGTCAATACAACCAACCATCCATACCTCCTAGGTACAAACAACATCAAAAAACTCATTCCAACAATATATATAACCCATAAACACCATCAAAAGCTCCCTATATATAACCTGACAATGAAAGAACATGCACATCTAAGAACTCGCATTACATGGGTAATGTCAAATCTAAAAATATATCAAAGAATTTCAATTCTACCAATCAACACTCAAACCAAGGTGTGGCTAATAACTATAATTATGCAGTAACAAGAAAAATCACAATGATCCACACATGCAACATAAGCAGTTGCATACTTGGTGGTACTTGCAAAATCCATGGCCATTTTTGATATTTTTATGTATTTAGGGTTCAAACATGCTTGTAGGGCTTAAACCATCCTAAAACCCTACCTAATCCATGAATGCACCTTTTGCTCTATTTTTGCGTTGACCTCTTTCTCTTGGTTCCCATTCATTTAAGCTATAATATATGATTAGGTGGTCATGTGTTCACCAACCCCTTTACCTTGCCATTCTAGTCATGGTCCCATTTAAAATATTTTATCCTATGTTCCTAGGTTGAAAAAATGTTTCCCCTAAGTCTTATTTACCTGGGCTATGACCACCTTTTAATGAACAACTTTTGAACATGTGCCAATTTTTCATCGTTATAATTCTTGCATCACTTGTCCCTAAAATTGATGTTGCATATCTTTACACTTCCATGATGAGTGATGAGTTCATCTCCTATGCATCATGTATCACTACAAGTATGTTTTCTTTCTATTCACTCTCGTGATGTGTGACTGCTTGTTATTTCCTTCGCATCACTAAAACTCCGTGTATCACTAAATTTGTTTTCCCCACTTGATCCTTACCACAATGAGAGATGAATAGATGATATCAAATGAAGAATATCTGATGGCTGAGGTTATTTCATTCCCTTGCTTTACATCACTAGGCCCTTTGTTTTGCTTGTCAAGGGAGCAAGGAGATGACATGTGTTTCTAGTGGGGCTCAGTGCTTGGCCCATTGGATGGTTTCAACGACCCAAATTTTTTGAAGGAGCAACCAACAGACATCACATTCATCATTCACATCATTGTTATGAATGATGTCACCAATTTATTTTCCACGATGGTCTTATATGTTGTGATGGTGATAAAATGACCTTGATTTAAAGAGTTTTTAATTTGATGGTCTGATTTCAAAGTTCATGACGATGAGG
The DNA here is from genome assembly GCA_007115665.2 of Sequoiadendron giganteum. Taxonomy (NCBI): domain Eukaryota; kingdom Viridiplantae; phylum Streptophyta; class Pinopsida; order Cupressales; family Cupressaceae; genus Sequoiadendron; species Sequoiadendron giganteum. The sequence continues at coordinate 240,011,839 of CM021103.1, forward strand.
AATAGACATTGGATCCATGCATGAAGAAGAAAGATCAATGGCCCCATAATTAAAAGATATGTTTTTCAATGGCTAAAAACAAAACATTAATGGAACAACTGCATTTCAACTACCAGATCAACTAAAAATGGCTCCTAGTTGAATGTCTACACTTCTCTCGAGCCCAATTGATTGTTGAAGGATGATATTCATTCCTTGATGTGTTGTAGAGGTAAAAAATATTTGTCAGGGTATGTTCTTCCTCATTCTAATCATGGATTTCCCAAGAGTTCCATGTCTATATTCATGAAAAACTCTACTGAAGTGTTCTCAAGGTGTTAAGAGATTTTATGCCTAGTCATTGCTTTATTTTGGGGGGAATTTCAAATGTTTGTAATCTGATCGAGTTCCTTTTCTATAACCCTAGTTAAGGTTAGGGTTGATATTTTGAATTCAAATCTGAGTAATTCCTACACTATAAAGGTATTTTTTATAGTTTTTGTTTGTGTTCCATTCTCTTAGATTTTTGTAAGTCTTTATCTTAGTCTGTATAGTGTTTTTTTTCCCACACCTAGAAAGGAGATATTGTATTTTTTTGTCTATAATAACAATAGATGATCTGAATGTTTATTGAATTTTGTGCTTAATATTTGTATCAATTCTATCATTATCTCCACTTTTGTACTCATTTCCTTTGAATCAATATAATACAAGATTTTTCCCGGTTCTCAAATCATATCTGTTGATCTTGAATGTTTTATTTGTTAGTTTATGTTCAAGGAGTAGTGTAATTTATTTCAATTCGTATGTTAGGGCTGTGATGATACAATAAGGATTTTAAATAAGTTTGATTGTATTGTAATTTTATTGGTTTCTTATTGTAAGGCAGTAAGTTTATTAGAAGCAAGGGTGGGTTTATTGTAGGAGTGTTACTTCATCTCTAGATGCCATGTGGATAAGGCACTTTTCAATCTATTCCCATAAGCCTATGTCTGGGGTGGATCCAAATCCAAATCAAAAGAAAAACCTTTAATTTCTTGTATTTTACTTTTATGTTTATGTCTATACTACCAGAAGTCATTGAAAACATATAAGGTTATGTAGATGATTTAGTCCATCAAAGTCCTTCCACCATTGTAGTATGATGATATTATTTAACACATAGGGATACCCATCTTGGTTCTAAAAATCCTAAAGTTCAAAGGAGAAGTTTCCAATCAATCTCCTATTCATTAGCCACTGACCTAGGGTCTCTAAGCATAAGGAGTAGCTACCCTTTAGGAGATGCTAGACCATCATCTGGAAACACCAATAGATTGGTGAGTCCAATGTGGATAGATAGGAAGCATTATGCTATTTTTCTATGTCCCAGTGAGTTGAGTCAAGAGTTTTATCCAAATACATTTATTAAAAAGTCCTAAAATTTGTCAAGTTTGAAGACTTTTATCAAAGTGCATTGAAAGAAATAAATACTATTCCCATTAAGTTGGGTGGCGACTCTACACTCTAAAGACAAATAGAAAAGAATAGGCTGCAATCATGCATGGTAGAAGATCAATTGACAATTCTAACCCTTCAAGAAGAACAACGTGAGGAGACACGAGAGGTTGAACATCTTGGAGAGACAAGAATCAGAAATACAAAAACAAAGATCCAAGTAAGTTTGATCCTACTTTTGTTAAAAATACTAGTTATATTCTATATAGTGAAGATAGTTCTGTTTTTTCTCAAGAAAGATATGCTCTGTTAAATGAGGAGGAAGGATTGACTACAACATTGATAAAGCCCAAAAACTCTCAGAGAAGAGAAAGGAAAAAAATAAATATAAATCAAAGTAGGGTTGACCCTTCTCAAGAACTTTTAGATCAAAATCCACTTCTTTGAAATTCTATGATGCAACAATTGCATGGTGATCCTAATGTTTCAAAAGGCCATAAATTTTCTTATGAAAACCCAGTTAATCCCCAAAATACCACTAAAGTCCCTACTCAAGCCCCTACTTCAAATAATACAATCCAAATAGAGGGACAAATATTAAATGGAACTCAAGATTTATTGTTTGAAATTGGGAGATTAAAACAAGAAAGGGTCGTAGAAGATATGATAAGGAAAAGAGATTATATGATGAAAGAACTTGATTATTTGAGAGCTACACAAAATGTTGTTAGCACATCCATACCTACACCTCAAACTCAAGTTGGAAATAGAAGTCAAATAAGTATTCCTTTAAATATTTCCCACGTGAGCACATGGGCTAATCCTCGACTAAGTGTTGCTACACAAAATGTGACTAGCGTAGCCAATGTGAGAGGTACTTCATTTGGAGGTGCAAGCCCTTCCAATTCCAAGAGTAATCAAGGCATGAATTCTATGCCTATGAGTTCTAATTTTTTAGTTGGCCCTTAGATAAACTCCACATAAGGTAAATATTTCAGCAAAATACAAATATGGGAAATGTGTCTCAACCACCATTTGTGGGACAAAATATAGGATTTGGAAATTATATACCAAAACCTAGGAATAGTTTTAGACTAGTCCTCAAGTGGAGGTAGGTGTTCCAACTTATGTGGGAAACTAGCACATTCCCATATCACAACCACCATATACACAAAAAAAATATTCCTCACAACCAAGGAGGAGGAAATGTTCCTAGAAGGAGACCTCTATAAATGGATACATATAGAAAAAATGATTTTGGGGGAATCCTTGGATTCCATAATCAAGTTCCTAATGAGGTAAATTAGTACCTTTCTAAGTTCTGAGGAAGTGATTTCGTGACAGGTGAGGAAAACCGGTGATTTTATGAAATTTTCGGGTGAATTTTAAGTAGAGCATCAAGATGTGATTATGATTTTATTCATGCAATCTTTAATTATCGATGCAAGAGATTTGTATAGAAGTATTTTAGAGGCTAGTGTTGGATCTTGGGAGGAATTCATAAGGGTTTCAAAGAGCAGTATGGTGACATGAAAAAAACAAGATTCATGCTAAATGAGTTCAATAATAATTCTAAGGGTCAAAATGAGATGGTTTTAGAATTTAACATTAGATTTCAAAACACTATTTCTAGGCTCCTAGCCCATTTGAGATTGAATGAGCACGTCTTTTTGGTTACATATCTTAATTCCTTTGATTCTAAAATGGGTTACCACCTCAAAGATAAGAATCCTCAAACCTTAAGAGATGTAGATAAGGTTGAAATTCATATTGAAAGCAATAGAAGAGCTTTAGGTAAGATAGGAAGGAGGGAAGATGTAAAGATTCTCAAGAACCCTAAGGACCATCATTATGAAAAGACTAGTGTACAAAGAGAAAAACTTGATAAAATGATGACTGCCATAGAGGATTTGACCTATAAGGTAACAAGAAATGATAAAATTTTATCTCATAACAAGAAAAGTTATCATGGAAAAGAAAGAAGGCATAGGCTTTTAGACCACTTGTATAATACAAATTGGCATAATGGTAGGCTTGTTCAAAAAAATCAGAGAAATATAAAAAACAAAGAGACTCCTGATCCTTTGAAAAGAAGTAATGCAAACTTTGTAAAGGATTCTCCTTTGTGTGACCCTTGTCAATCACCACATTATTCTTTGTAATGTAGGGTTGCTTAGTCCTTAGACGATAGCCATGGATCATATGATGATTGTGATGACTCACGAGGAGAGGATCAAGATGTAAATATGTTTTTTTGAATGAATGCATATGTTGATGAATGTTCTTCAAAGGAGGAAATTTCAAAATTTTATGTTCAAGATAGAAGACAAGAGATTCATTATTATCATCAACAAGTTTTTTTCTGATGGTGAAAATGACAGCACTGCAAGGGTAAATAACTTAGAATCAAGAGAATATGTGAGGTTAAGAATTCCTTCTGATGAAGAGATCCGATTATTGACCGATGTCATTGTTGCAAAAGCTAGAAGTACATACAATATTAGAAATAGAATAGTCAACAAAGATGAAGGTAACCCTAGTAGCCTCTTTATAAAAGAGGGAAATAGTAATGCAAAGTGGAAGACCCCTACAAAGAACAAGAACATCAAAGAAAATGAAGCTAAGAAACATGAAAATCAAACTATGGTTCCCCTTGTTAAAGACAAGTGTAAAAAAGAAAAAAAAATGATTAGGGGAACAAAGGGGCTAATGCTACTCAAAAAAGCGGGTTTGAATTCAAACAAACAAAAGAGAAAGAATAGGTTATTTCAAGTTCTGATGTCCCAAAGTATAGTTCTGTGGACATGAATCATATCTTACCGTAGATCAAAGTGGCAGTACCTTTCTTGGAAATTATGAGAATAGAGGAACATAATGAAAATCCATTGGCCCTTATTACTAGTACATCTGCTTTTGATAGTAAGGAAACGATAAATGTTCTTGATGAGAAGGAAAAATGAGGGGCGAAAGATGTTGAGCCTGAAATAATCCACATTGATTTTCCTAAAGTATTTTAGGCACCACCTTAACTACTTTCCTTAATTGAATAAACCAATTTTATGTGACCTTGCAAGTAAATGATAAGTTGATCAAAAATTGCATGATAGATTCTAGTGCTTCAACCAATATCATGCCTTTAGCAATCATGAAGGAACTTGGGTTACAAGTAAGTCATATGAATGGTAAGTGTTTTTCATGGATTCAAGGGAGGTCCCTATGGTAGGAGTTGTAAATTATGTTCCTTTCAAGTTGGTTGATTTTCCTAAGAAGAATTATGTTGAGTCTAATTGTTGTTCATATTCTAGCTTAGTATGGAATGCTCCTATCAAGGGGGTGGGCAGAAGTAGTTGGAGGAAGCATGAAGTTAGATCTTTCTTATGCTACCATACCTATGAATGGAAGATATATTATGTTAGTCACGGAAAAGAGATATTAACATATAATTGAAGATGTTTAACCACATGAGAGTGTGCAATTCATTTATAAATATATGGACAACTTTAAAGTTGTAGATGTAGAACTAGTGAAGGTCAAGGATGCACAAACCGTCGAAGAAGTGAAGCAAGAAGTTCAAGAAGATGGTCTATGGTTATTAATTTTGATGGATCTTTCTCAAAAGAAGGGTCTGGAGCGGGGGTGATTCTCATGTAACCAAGAGGTAAGTCTTGCAAATAATCATTCTCACTTAATTTTGGATGCACAAATAATGTTGTTGAATATGAGGATTTACCCCTAAGACTTAAAGTTGTTGTCAAACATGGAATTAAAATGCTCAAAGTCCTAGGTGATTCTGAATTAGTTGTTTCCCATATAAGAACAAAATATGAATCTAAGAATAAAAGGTTGAAGCAATACAAAAATTCTATTTGGTATTACGTTGAGATGTTTGATGCATTTTCTATTTGGTGGGTATAGAGGTCAAAAAATATCATGGTATCTTCCATTGCCAATATTGCCTTGAGACTAGATGATTTTACCTTCTCTATTATATCAAAGGTTGAGACTTAAGTGAGGCCTTATATCCCATATAACATTTAAAAATGATATAAATTCAATGATGATTTGAGGACTTGTTGAAGTTCTTGCATTGTGTGGATGAATATCATAGCCAGGAAATTGATTTCCAGAATTTTGTGGAGAAAGTGGATGGAAAAGGATACTATTTTTGGTAATGAGGTTATTCAGCTCAAGACCACTAAAATCCAAAAAATATTGGTAGCCCTAGAATTTTTTTTGATAATTATGATAAGTGGAATATGAAGCAGAATTATATACATGAGCAAAGGGGATCCAAAAAGAGTTGCAACAATTTATAGAATCCCAATTCCTAAGTCAGTAAAGGGGATCCAATCATTCTTTGGCCAAATTAATTTTTTCAGAAGATTTGTTACAATTTTTTCTAAAACTACAAGGTCCATCTCTAAGATGTTGAGAAAGAAAGAAATAGTTGCATGGGTTGATGAGGCTATTAAATTATTCAATGGCATCAAGAAAGCCATCAAAGAGGCACTGGTGCTTAAATCCCCCAATTTTTCTAATCCTTTCCAATTATTTTTTTTTGCATCATTCCATACTATTGTTGTTATCCTATTATAGAAAAATGATGAAGGGTATGAATAGCCCATTACTTTCTTTAGCAAGTCCCTTCAAGTAGAAAAAATGAAGTATGATATAATGGAAAAACAAACATATGCTTTGGTGAAGCATGTGAATAATTTTAGGCCCTATTTGGTAGGTGCTAAGATAGTGGCTTATGTACCTAATGTTGCAGTCAAAGATATATTTACTCAGCAGGAAGTCATAGGTAGGAGGTGTAGATGGATCAATAAAATTTAGGAATTTGATATTGACATTCAAATCACTACATTTGTTAGAGGGTAGGGTTTAGCCATTTTGATGGTTGAATCAAACTTGGAGGTCAATCAGATAAATCAAATCAATGAAAGTGTCCATAAAATGGGATGTGTTATTCAAGAATGTATTTGGTATAAAGATATTCTACATTCTAAGACATATGTCTTGCCTTGACTATATGACTAATAATCAGAAAAGAACCCTAAAGCTGCAATCAATCAAATATGTTATGATTGAGGGTTGCTTACATTGAAGAGATAGGGACGATGTGATGTTGAGGTGAGTTGATGAGAAGAAAACAGAGAGCATTCTTGAAGAAATGCATGGTGGAGTTTGTGGAGGTCATTAAACAACTAAGAAAAATTCCAATAAGATCCTGAGGTCTAGATATTGGTGGCCTTCTCTCATTTCTGACACATAAAATGGTTAAGAAATGTGATTCTTTCCAACTTTTTTCCAGTAAGTCAAAATTTTCTAGTGCTTTGTCCCTTAGAATGCAAAATATTGAGGCTCATTTTCAATAGTGGGGCATAGATTTTACTGGTGAATTCAATGAGAGATCTAGTGGTGGTCGCAGTTGGATACTTGTTGCCATAGACTACTTCACCAAGTGGGTGGAGGCAATCCCTACAAGAAGGGAAACTAGTAAAGTTTTCATTAATTTCATTATGGATAATATAATAATCAGATTTGGTACTCCTGCAAAGATAATTATGGATAATGTTGTGTTTCAGATTTGAAGAATTTACTAATTTTTGCAGTAGTTATTGGATTTCCATGTCCTATTCTTCCCCCTGTCATCCAAAAGGGAATGGAAAAGTTGAGCCCAAAAAGAAAAGTCTCATGAAGATCATGAAGAGGGTCATGGAGAAAAACAAAAAGGCATGGGATTCAAAGTTTAAATTGTAACTAAGGAAAAATTTAGGTTAGAAATATCAAGCATAAATAAATAAACCCTAGCTAAAAATAAAGCACAATGGAACATAAAAGCATAAACAATGAATAATCTCACCCAAAACTTTTATGCATTCCATGATTCATCTCCATTTCCCCTCTCCTTTTTTTTGTAAATAATGTTTGACCTCATATTTTTGGGAGCAACTATGACCTATGACAAGATCAAGTAATATATTGAAGGATTCAACTACTCAATTGCAAGTGTACTCATAAATTTGAAATCGTGAAGTCTTGAAAGAATGAGGCCGATATTGTCTTTTTATAGAAATCCATGTTTTGGATGAATGGTTGAGATTAATAATTGATAGAAGCCCTAAGATAGAAGGCTAAGATCGAATGTGAAAATTAGAAATTAGGGTTAGGGTAGAATTACGTTAGACTTTGAAATGGATAGATGATTTTTAAGAAAATCAAATCAAGAGAGATTGTAGAAAAATCAAATAAGAATTTAAAATTATTTGATTTATGAGAGAAAGTTGTCTTTTTGAATTAATAACTGATTTAATTCAAAAGAGATTAGTCCATGACAATAAATAATGTTTTTTTAATTATTTACGTTGTGGGAAAATGGAAAGTGGGCTTTAAAAAAATGATTTTATTTAAATTTGGAGGAAAAGGAAAAAGGATAATTAACTAATTAAAGAAAATTATTTAATTATAGATGAAATAGAAAGTGAATAATAATTAAATAAAATTTAGGGATTTATTTAATTATAGAAGGACATAAGAAATTAATGATGTATTTAATTAAATAAATAAATTTTATTTACTGAAATAATCAAGAAGAATAACAGATAGGAATTAACTAAATAATTAATAATTATTTAATTAATAGTTGAATTAGGACCATGGGACATAATTAAATACTTTATTTATGTTGAGAAGAAATATGTAAAAATAATGCTTGTAGGCCTACATTATTTTTATGTGTCAACATTTTTCCCCTCTTTGTCATGATGTAGTTCATCGCATTGTGACAAAGAAAATTCAGTCAAAACATGACTTGGTTATTTTTATGTGTCTATAGAAACTAGCACTATGGGATAATAGAACTACCATAAAGAAGGCCAAAGAGAAGTCTCATCATGAACTTGTGTATAGACTAGATGTAAGAATACAAATGAACAACTCATTGCCCGTATATAAGTTCATCCAATAATATGGAGAATATATTAATGACAGTATGACTAGCGAGATTAATCAATTGATATAATTGGATGAATCAAGAAGAGCAACACAAGATATTAATTTAAAGAAGTGATTACAAGTCAAATACCTATTTGAAAAGAAAGCTATATATAGAAAGTTTTTTTGTAGGAGATCTTGTTCTGATATGGCATGCAAAAAATTAGGGTAAAGGTAAACATAGTAAGTTTGAGGCCCATTACATTGGCCCTTATGTCATCTAGGGAAATCATGGTGATAATTCCTATTATTTTCAAAATTTGAGTGGTGAAATGTTGGAATAGTCAATAAATGGAAAATTCCTCAAACCCTACTTTTCATAAGGAATATCCATGCATATTGTACTATAGTTTCATGTTTTGGTCACTGTTATTTTAGGTTTTTGGGGTGGTCTGCTCTCCTAGAAATGTCTGAATTCTCATTTTGTTCCTCTTGAATAGATGGCCCCAACTAGAGCCACTAGCGGTACTTACAAAATCCATCACCATTTTTGATATTTTGATGTCTTTAGAGTGCAAACATACTTGTAAGGATTAAACCCTCCTAAAACCCTAATTAATCCCTGCATGCACTTTTTGTTATATTTTTGCGTTGACATCTTGCTCTCCATTACCAGTCATCGAAGTTATAATTTATTATTAGGCGGTTGTGTTTTCATAGGCCCCTTTACCTTTCCTTTCTGATCATAGTTCCATTTAAAATATTTTATCCTATGTTCCTACGTCAAAAAAATGTTTCACCTAAGTCTTATTTACCTAGGCTATGACCACCTTTTAGTGAACAACTTTTGAACATATTCCAATTTGCTATCATTAAAATCCTTTCATCGCTCATCGCTAAAATTCATTTGCATATATTTACACTTTCACTATGAGCAATGAGTTCATCTCCTATGTATTGCGTATGGCTACAAGTATTTTGTCCTTCTTTTCACTCCCACGATGCATGATGGCTTGTTATTTTGTGTAGGGGCACCATGGCTATTTTGCTCAAATGTTGTCATTAGGTGTATAGGTTTGTGTTTTGTGTGTTTGAAAACTTATTTGATGTAATAAGGATGAATATAGACCATATTTGATACATTTAAGTCATGTAGTGTCATTTAGTGATTTTTTGTGAATATTGTCAAAATGATGTAAAAGTTGCTTTGCAACTTGACAAATTTGGCTTTTCTGAGGAAGTTGAATAGTCATCTTGTGGATTTTAGATGGAAACCGTTAAGTTTTAGTGGGAACATATTTAAGAATCCTCACAAACTTTGAGGCAAGGTTTTTGAAGCATTTGGAGGACAAACAATACAAAGACACTCTGTTTTTCTATATTTTTTGTGTGTTTTTCTATAGTTTTAGGCTCTGTATGGCCTTGTACGATGAATTTATGATCTAAAAATTGTGGGAAAGGTTTGAGTAGTGAATCATATTTTATTTGAGTGTAGTGTGATATATTTTCATTGAAAAATAATCCTATTTGAAGCACTTTCTTGCAGACCATCTGAGAAACCCTCAATTTAAGGGTTTATGCACAATCATGAGTTGCATCCCATTCCACCATTTAATCTTTTCCAAACTTGATGGAATGGATGGTTTTAGTTTTTTTTCAATGATTTTTGTGTTGGTTACAGTAGGGGATGGAGTTTGGGGTGTTTTTGTCTATGCCCTAGCCTAACATCTTCATGTGTTAAGCTTGGTAGGTTAGAGATAAAGGAGGAGAGAAAAATTGTGGTAAGTTCTAGTGGAAAAAACTATATAATTGGACCCCATGTGACATGTGAAGACTACTGGTGTGTATTTTTGGTGTCTGTAGTTTGTATTTCTTAGAGGTACTTTGTAAAAGAGGCCTAATTTGGTCATGTTTCAATGTAGCAAGTCAAGTTTGATAAGTTTATTCCAAAACAACCTAAGTCAAAAAAGATACATGTTAAAATGGAGCCTAATGGGTATTTGAAAAGGTCTTGGGTTTGTGGAGATATGGAATTCTCTAAAAGATATGCCTAAAAACATATATTTGGAGACCTAGAAGTTCAAGACAAGGAATTATGAACAATCCACCATTGTTGGATCTTCAAGGAAATAAAAGGTGATTGAATTGTGTTGAATTTTCTTGTTTGAAACTATTCCACCTCTACTCTACATCAAGTAGTATTAAAGAATAGGTTCTTATTGAAAAGTTGGAAAGTGAATAAGAATTGGCATAAGAAAGATGCCTCCAAAGACTAATCCAATGGCCAAGGAAGATAGAGAACTGAATGAACAATATGCAAAGGAGGTGAGACTTTATAAGGAGTCTCAAGAAGCTACCCTTTCTAGAATAGCATCCCTAGAGAAGAACCAAAGAAGAGATGTGGTCAATAGTGACCAAAGTGACAAGGAGGATGAGGGTGAGAGTAAGAACCCTCAAGGAGGAGTCCATGAAGAAAAGGAAATGGACCCTAAAGAAGAAATAATGGTAAGGATGCTAAAGGCTATCAAGGGGGATAAATCTCCTAAGAAGAAAGTTGAAGTTCCTATGTACAGTGGAAAGATGGACAGTGAGGAATTTTCGGCTTGGATAGATGATTTGGATAGCTTATTTGAATTTGAAGAAGTAGAAGACAATAAGAAGGTGAAATTTGCTAAAACCAAGTTGAAGGGACCTGCCCTAACATGGTATAACTATGCCCAAGATGAAAGAGTCAAGAAGGGAAAAGAGAAGATAAATTCATGGGATAGAATGGTAGCTAAGGTGAAAGGACAATTCCTACCCATTGATTATGAAATTCAGACATTTAGAAAGTTGCAGAGCCTAAGAAAAAAATATTTGGACATCACGACATATATTGAGGAATTGCATAGGCTAAGAATTAGAGAAATACATGTAGAGAGTGAGAGAGAAAAGGGGGCAAGGTAACTAGATGGACTAAGGTACAATATTCAAGATGAAATCAGTCTCACTAGACCCAACGTAGTGGAAGAATGTTTCCAATTGGCTATCAAGGTAGAGGAAAGAATAAAAAGAAGACAAGAGTACTAAGGAAGAGGTAGGGGAAAAAAATTCAGATGTAGAGGAAACTTTGGTGGAAGAGGAAAATCACAAAGGAAACAAGGAGAATCAAGTGGCCAACAAGAGAAAAGTCATGACTCAAGGGGAAATTTCAAAGGTAGAAGACCTAATGGTAGAGGTAGATTTGGTGAACAAGGGAGAGGTTCAAATACCTTCCCATGTAGGTGTTACAATTGTAACCAATTTAGTCATAAAATATGGAAGTGCCTTGACAAGCAAGCTGCAAGTTCCCATGCAGGTGAGTGAAGAACTCAAATTGTGCTTGAAGAAGACAATGAAAGTGTCAATTCACCATCCCAACCTTCTACTCCATAGATTTGTGAGTGGTTGATGATGAGGAGAAAACTTATTAAGGTGCCAACAGTCAAAGAGCCTCCACAAATAAAATACTTGTTTAGGACTACATGCAAGTCACATGGAAAGGTATGCAAAGTGGTTGTTGATTCTAGTTCTACTGCTAACTTGGTGTATTTAGAAATGGTAGAGAAATTGAATATGAAGATAATTCATCATCCCACACCATACAAAGTTTCATGGTTAAACAAAGGTCAATGAGTCTTGGTAAATGAGCTGACATGGGTAGAGTTTAATATTGGGGGTTATAAAGACAGAAACCTTTGTGACATCATCCCTATGGATTTTTGTCACTTGCTGTTAGGAAGACCCTGGCAGTATGACATAAAGGAAAAACAAGATGGGGGGAAGAACACCTATATGATAGATAAAGATGGAATTTATTTCACCTTGACACCACTATAAGATGAGGGTTTACATAAACAAGTTGGGTCTAGTACTATGGTAGTTGGAGAGAAAGAGTTATTGAAGACATTGAAAGAAGAAGGAGGTCAGGGATTTTCCTTAGTAATCAGACCTAAATCCAAATCTATTTTAGTGGCAAATAAGGTAATAGGTATACCTAGTGAGGTTCAAGCTTTTTAATACAAATGCAAGGACATTGTAGTTGATGAATTTCCAAGTTCATTGCCTCCCATGAGATATGTTAGCCATCATATAGACTCGATCCCTAGTGACAAATTTCCAAACAAGGTTGCATATAAGATGACCCCTAAACAAAATGAGGAAATAAGGAGACAACTTCAAGAATTGTTGGATAAAGGCCTAATTAGGGAAATTTTGAGTCCTTGTGTTATCCCTATAGTTTTAGCACCTAAAAAGGATGGATATTGGAGGATGTGTATGGAATCTAGGAAAATAAACAGAATAACCATCAGATATAGGTTCCCAATACCTAGAATGGAGGATCTAATGGAATTTTTGGGAGGTGCATGCTATTTTTCAAAGATAGATTTAAAATGTGACTATCATCATTTTAGGATAAGGGAAGGAGATGAATGGAAAACTACATTTAAAACCAATGAAGGTCTGTATGAGTGGATGGCTAATGCCCTTTGGACTATCAAATGCTCTGAGTACATTTATGAGACTTATGAATGAAGTGTTGAAGCCTTTCATTGGAAAATTTGTTGTTGTATATTTAGATGATATTCTTATGTTTAGCAAGACAAGAGAATAACATTTACAGCATCTTAACATGGCTTTGCATAAATTAAATGAGGAGAAGTTGATGATAAATCTCAAAAAGTGTGAATTTTTTAAAGAAGAGCTTGTGTATCTTGGTTTTGTGATCTCCAAGTGTTCATTGAAGATGGATCCCACAAAAGTAGAGGAAATACTCAGTTGGCCAACTCCAAAGTCAGTAGGGGAGGTAAGAAGCTTTCATGGGCTTGCAAGTTTCTATAGAAAATTCATCAATAATTTTAGTCACATCTGCTCACCCATCATTGACATCATTAAGGGATATAAAATAGAGAAATTTCAATGGACTAATGAGGCAGAAAGGAGCTTTGAATATCTAAAAATTAGAGTGGCACAACAACCAATGCTTTCTTTACCTCATTTCAACAAGGTTTTCGCCATAGAATGAGATGCAAGTGGCTTTGCAATTGGTGCAATCATAAGTCAAGAAGGTAGACTGGTGGCTTTCTTCATTGAAAATTTTAATGAAGCCAAAAAATGTTATTCATCATATGATCTATAATTGTATGCAATGGTACAGGCCCTTAAGAAGTGGAGACACTACCTTTTTCCCAAGGAATTCATAGTGTTCACCGATAACCATGCTTTGAGTTTCTTGAACTGATGCAAGAGCATCCTTGGTTCTTGGCAATCTTGCATCAACCAAAAAAATACATTCATTCAGTTTTGTTCTTGTTCTAGTTTGAGTTGGTAGACCTAGTGTTTCTTCATGTTTTCTCGCCAGATCTTGTGTACCTAGGATTTCATTGCGGACATGTTCAATATTCATTTTCCAAGTTTTCAGCTCATTTGGATCTTTTTCTGGCAATTTATGGCTTCCAACGTACATGATATTTTTTGAGGCTGGCCCCAGAATAACTTCAAAACCTAATGGCTAGTTGGATTGATCACGGACCTTTCCCATGACTTGCGGATCCTCACTGTGTGTTAAGATTTGTTCCATGGAGTTTCCCCAACCTTACACTTAGGTCCACACTTCATCATACGCATCTACCATGGATGAATTTCATATTTGAGGCTGACATGTTCTTGCAAATGTTACACATTGCTTCTTGGAGACTGTAGCAATCTTTGTCCGATGCGGATGTTTCTAGACTTGCGGATATGATATAAAGCTAGTATTGAATCATTAGAAGAAAAAAAAGAGAGAGGGATGATTAATAAGGATATTTTTTATATTAGATCCAATCTATAGGATTTTTCTCACATGTATGAGCATTGTATTTTAGCATGTTGTAATCAAGCCTGTGTACCGAATCTCTAAGCCCAGATGTGGATGACTATATGTAATCAATATTTCAGATAATGAGAATGTTTGCACCTGCATTTTCCTCCATAAATTGTGTTTCTTTTGCTGTGTTACTCTTGTTGCATAGTTCAAAATTTTCTCTTTGAGGACCCTCCTTACCATGACTGCACCAATTGGTATCAGAGCAAGATTCATTCCTTGTGAGATCATTAGAAGTTGGATAGTCCTATTGAATATTTGTTGTAGAGTGGTGGACTAAGGATCCAACCTACAATTGCAGAGGACTTGTGTTAAGATGGTGGGAAGAAGAAATGGTAGAGGAAATGGAGTGCTCGGAAATGCAAACCCTGCTATAATGGAAATGTTGAGAGGAATTGCTGCTAGATTGGAAGCGGTTGAAACGGCCCAAAGAAGAGGTCAACCAGTTGATGATGTAGGTGATGAAGAAGTAGACGAACAAGAAGAAGTTGCAAGAGAAGAGCAACCTGGCCTTGATCAGGGAGAAGAGAGGTTCATAAGAGCCCTAACCAGAGTAAAGACTAAGACACATTTCAATCCATCGAACTATAATGGTAAGTTGGATTCAGAAAAATTGTTGGATTGGATAACAGAAATGGAGAAATACTTTGATTTTGAAGGTGCCCCAGATGATAAGAAGGTGAAATTTTCTTGTACAAAATTGAGAGGACATGTATCCCTTTGGTGGGAACATTTTTAGACAAATAGACAAAGAAAAGGAGAAGATAAGATCATGCGATTGGATGGTGAATAAATTGAAGACAAATTTTATGCCTGCAGACTATTAGATTAGTTTTTTCAAGAAATTGTAGAACCTAAAGCAAAAAGAATCAAGTGTGATAGAGTATACTAATGAATTCTATAAGTTGAATATCATATATGGACATTCAGAAGATGAGATTGAACAAGTAGCTAGATATTTGAATGGTTTGAGGTCATCTATTCAAGACAAGATCAATTTGATTAAGTTGTTGAGTGTGGAAAAGGCATGTCAGTGTGCCCTAAAAGCAGAGGAGAAGGTGAATAAAAGACATGAATAGAGATAGAGAGGAAGAGGTGGAAGATTTCAGAGAGGAAGAATATTTACTGGAGGAGGAAGAGGAACCTTTACAAATTAGAATAAGGAGGTCAATAAGAGTGAAAATTCATACCAAAGAGATGATGGAAACTCTTACAGAAGAGGAGGATATGGTGGCTATAGAAATGAAGGGTATAGAAAAGATGATAGAGGACAAGAGAAAAGAGTATGCAGGGGAACTTGTTTTAAATGTGGTGGAGAAGGACATAGAGCCTTTAAATGCAAACAAGGAGATTCAAGCAGAAAGATTGAGAAAAATAGGAGAACAACCCTTGTTGAGGAGGATCATCTTGGATCTTCTAATCAAACGAAAGAAGGAGAGGTATTGGTGAATAGGAGAGTATTGTGTCAAAGTGAATTGGAGAAAGAACCATTGCAGAGAAATAATTTGTTCAGGACCAGATGTAAGGTAGATTGTAAATGTTGCAAAGTGATCATTGATAGTGGAAGTTCAGAGAACCTAGATTCTGAAGAAATGGTAACTAAATTGAAGTTGGAAAGGTTGAAACACCTTAAACCCTATCATATAGCATGGATTCAAGATGAGCATAAAATAATGGTAAGTGAACAATGTTTGGTAAAATTGAAGATAGGAAACTACCATGATGAAGTTTTGTGTGATATTATGCCCATGGATATATTCCATATCTTGTTGGAAAGGCCTTGGCAGTATGATCGACAAGATATTCATGATGGAAAGAAGAACATATACACCATTGTTGCTAATGGGATGAAGCAGACTTTTTAATCCTTGGAATATGTTCCTAAGGCTGAGATTTGCACGACTGCTAGAATCTGTTTAGTTGATGGAAGAATATTTCTAGATGGACTGAGACATGATAACTTGTGCTATGCATTTGTGCCTAAGAAAGTTGAAGACTTGAAGCATGTAGAAGGACAGCTGGAAGAGATAAGAGAGTTCCTGAGAGAATATGAGCCTATCATTTCAGATAATGTACCTAATGGATTACCACCTGTAAGGAGTATTAGTCATTGCATGGATCTGATTCTTGGAGATAGTTTTCCTAACAAAGCAACACATTGGATGACACTGGTAGAGAATGAAGAATTAAACAAACAAGTGAAAGAGTTGTTAAGGAAAGTTCTGATGAGAGAAAGCTAGAGTCCTTGTGTAGTACCTATTGTGCTTGCACCTAAGAAAGATGGAGAATGGAGAATGTGTACCGACTCTAGAGCCATAAACAAGATCATGGTGAGGTATAGATTCCCTTTACCCCAAATGGATGACATTATGGATTGTTTGTGTGGAGATAAGTACTTTATAAAGATAGACTTGAAGAGTGGATATCATCAGATCATAACCAAAGAAGGAGATGAGTGGAAAACAACATCTAAGACAAATGAAGGATTGTATGAGTGGTTGGTGATTCCTTTTGGGTTGAAAAATGCACCGCGTACTTTCATGAGGTTGATGAATGAGGTATTGAATAAATTCTTGGGTAAATTTGTGATTGTATATTTGGATGACACTTTTATTTTCAGTAAGACTAGAGAAGAACATTTGTTGCACATAAGACAATTTTTGTAGAGGTTGAAAGAAGAAGAGTTGCTGATAAACCTAAAGAAGTGTAGTTTCATGAAGGAGGAATTGGTATATCTAGGATTTTTTATATCAGTGGATAGATTGAAGATAGATCCAGAGAAAGTGAGAGCTATTGTTGAATGGTTTACACCTGAAAGCATTGGAGAGGTAATATCATTTCATGGATTGGCTAGTTTCTACCGAATGTTCATTAGGAATTTTAGTTATATTTGTAACCCCATGAAAAAGACTATGAGAGGAGATAGGAAAGATTTTAGATGGACATCTGGAGTAGACATAAGTTTTGAATTGTTGAAGCAGAAGGTGACTCAGCAGCCTATGTTGGCTTTACCAGATTTTGATAAGGTATTTCAAGTAGACTATGATACAAGTGGAAATGCAATTGGAGCAGTGTTAATTCAAGAAGGAAGACCAGTAGCCTATTTCTATGAGAAGTTGAATGATGCAACGAGAAGGTATTTAGTATATGATTAGGATTTCTATGCCATATTTCAAGCTTTGAAAAAGTGGAGACATTACTTGTTATCTAAGGAGTTTGTGTTGTATATGGATCATCAAGCTTTACAGTATTTGAATAGTCAAAGTAAGTTGAATCAGAAACACATGAGATGGGTAGAGTTCTTACAAAGTTACACTTTTTTCTTGAAACATAGGTGTGGAAAGTCAAATAAAGTTTCTGATGCTTTGAGTAGGAGAAGGAATTTACTGGCACAAATGAGAGTGGAGGTATTAGGCTTTGATGAATTGAGGAACTTGTATAAGGAAGACCCTGATTTTGCAGAACCTTGGAGAGCATGTAGAGAACCAATCCTGGAGGATAGAAGTCAATGGTTGGATTATTTCATCCAAGATGACATGATTTTTAGAGGAAACCATTTGTGTATACCCCAAAGTTCAATGAGGGATAACTTAATAAAAGAGAAACATAGTGGAGGATTGGCAGGACATTTTGGAATTGACAAGACAGTAGCATTGGTGAGAGAACTACTTTTCACCACAGATGCATAAGGATGTAAGGAGATTTGTGCAGATTTGCAAAGTTTTTCAAGTTGCAAAAGGAATTAGTCACAATGTTGGATTGTATAAGCCACTAATGGTACCAGAAGGACCTTGGGAGGATATTAGTATGGATTTCATACTTGGTTTTCCTAAGACACAGAGAGGTAATGATTTAGTATTTGTGGTAGTGGATAGATTTTCTAAGATGGGACATTTCATACCTTGTAAAAAGATAACGGATGCAGTACATGTAGAAGATTTATTCTTCAGAGAAGTGGTCAGATTGCATGGATTACCTAGGAGTATTTTTTCAGACAAAGACACAAAGTTTGTTGGCTATTTTTGGAGGACACTTTGCAAGAATTTGAAAAAAAAATGAAGTTCAGTTCTACTTTTCACCTGTAGAAAGATGGAAAAACATAGGTAGTGAACTAAAGTTTGGTAATTTTGCTGAGATGTTTCGTTGGAGAGAAGACTGGAAGTTGGGAACTAGTCCTAGCACAAGCAGAGTTTCCCTACAATAATTCAGTGAATAGGAGTACTGGAAAGACCCCTTTTGAGATTGTTACAGGAGTTCATCCTAGAGGTATATCAAAGCTAAGAGACATTAGTAAGGAAGATAAGAGGACTATAGAAGAAAAAAAATTTCTAGAACATATGATGACAGTGCATACTCAAGTGAAGCAGCATTTGGAGAACATGAACCAAAAGTATAAGGAGAAGGTAGATGGAAAGAGGAGACATAAGGAGTTCAGAGTTGGAGATGAAGTGATGGTGTACTTGAGGAAATAAATATTTCCAGTTGGAACATATAGTAAAATGAAGATGAGGAAGTTTGGACCCTATAGGATATTGAATAAATTTGACTCAGGGAATGCATATGAAGTGGAGTTACTGGATGGCATGAGTATATCACTTATATTCATTATTGTAGACCTACTTCAGTAGCATGAAGCATAATTAAGTGAGGACAATAAGATGAAGTTGGAACAACAACTTCCTAAACAACAATCAGATGAGATAGATGAAGTTTTGGATGTTAGAGATGGAAGAAAGACTCGTGGAAGACAGTACAAAGAATATCTTGTGAAGTGGAAAGGTAGACCAGTGGAGGATTCTTCTTGGATTTCTCAGGCTAAGGTAGACCGTATTGGTTTTCCCTTGGCCCTAGAAAAGTGAGAGGCTCACTTTTCATTAACCCTAAATGTCTGATGCAGGAGAATCCTTGGTTCTTGGCAATCTTGCATCAACCAAAAAAATACCTTCATTTAGTTTTTTTCTTGTTTTTTTCTTGTTTTGTTCTTGTTTTGTTCTTGTTCTGGTTTGAGTTGGTAGATTCGGTGTTTCTTCATGTTTTCTCACTAGATCATACATACCTAGGATTTCATTATGGACATGTTCAATCTTTGTTTTCCAAATTTTCAGCTCATTTGGATCTTTTTCTAACAATTTATCGCTTTCGGCGTATGTGACAATTTTTGAGGATGGCCCCAGAATAACTTCAAAACCTAATGGCTAGTTGGATCGATCGTGAACCTTTCCCGTGACTTGCGGATCCTCACGGTGTGTTAAGATTTGTTCCATGGAGTGTCCTCGACCTTATTCTTAGGTCCACACTTCATCATACACATCTATCGTGGATGAATTTCAGATTTGAGGCCAACCTGTTCTTGCACATGTTACACATTTCTTCTCGGAGATTGTAGTGATCTTTGGCCGACGTAAATGTTTCTAGACTCACGGATATGATATAAAGCTAGTATTGAATCATTAGAAGAAAAAAAAAGAGAGAGGGATGATTAAGAAGGATATTTTTTATATTAAATCTGATTTGTAGGATTTCACTCGCATGTATGAGCACTGTATTTTAGCATGTTGTAATCAAGCATATGTGCTGAATCTGTAAGCCCGGATGTGGCCGACTATATGTAATAAATATTTTAGATAATGAGAATGTTTTCACCTGCATTTTCCTCCATAAATTGTGTTGCATCTGTTGTGTTACTCTTGCTGCATGGTTCAGACTTTTCTCTTTGAGGACCCTTCTTACCGTGACTACACCATGAATAGTCAAGACAAGATAAGTCAGAGGAATCTAAAGTGGGTTGAATATTTGTAGAGATATGTCTTCACAATTAAGCACAAAAAAGGCCAAGCCAACAAGGTAGTTGATTCTCTAAGCCAAAGGTCAATGTTGGTGCATGAGATCCAGCTTTAGAGTGTGGGAATAGATGTAGTAAAGGACATGTATGCTGAAGATCATGACTTCAAAGAGGTATATTATGTTTGTGCTCAGTTTAAGGATACTTTTCATGAGGAATTTTCTATTTTTTTGTTTGCAAGATGGCTTGTTGTTTAAAGGAGCTCAGTTATGTATACCAAGGTGCTCTATGAGATCAAATTTGATTAAGGAGAAACATTATGGAATTTTAGGAGGAAATTTTGGGGTTGATAAGATATTGGATCAGGTAAGAAGGTTCTACTTTTGGCCAAGAATACAAGTAGATGTCAAAAATTTTGTTGAAGGTTGCACAATCTACCAAAGAGCCAAGGGTTCTACTTCTAATGTAGGAATTTATCAGCCCTTACTAATTTATAATAGGCCATGGGAGAGTCTAAGCATGGATTTTGTATTAGGTTTACCAAGAACTCAAAGGGGTTATGATAGTGTTTTTGTTGTGGTTGATAGGTTTAGTAAAATGGCTCACTTTGTTCCATGTAAGTGTACAAATGATGCTTCTCATATTGTATCATTATTCTTTGAAGAAATAGTTAGGATTCATGGTTTTCCAATAATAATTGTTTCAGACAAGGATTCAAAGTTTATTGGTCACTTTTGGAGGACACTTTGGAGAAAGCTTGGAACCAGCTTGACTTTTAGTACTTCCTACCATCCACAAATGGATGGGAAGCTTGAAGTGGTTGATAGATCACTTGGGAACCTTTTGAGATGTCTCACAAAGGAGCATCGACAACAATGGGACTTAGTTCTTCCTCAAGCTGAATATGCTTATAATGATTTAGTTAATAGAAGCATTGGGAAAAGTCCTTTTAAAGTGGTTTATGGTTTGAAACCAAGAGGTTTCTTTGAGCTTAGATATTTGGTAGGGATGGAGAAGAGAAGTGTTGAAGGGGAAGCATTTTCAGAAGCTATGAGAGAGATCCATCACCAAGTCAAAGAAAATTTGTAGAAAAGTGTTTAGAAGTATAAGAAGCATGTTTATTTGAAGAGAAGAGATGTACAGTTCAAGGTGGGAGATTTGGTCCTTGCAAATATGAAGAAGTAAATATTGCTCAAAGGAAAGTATACCAAGTTGATGATGAAGAAAAGTAGTCCTTGAAAAGTGGTCCATAAATTTGGGTCTAATGCATATGAGATAGAACTCCCTCTTGGAGTTTCTATCTCCCCTATCTTTAATGTTTCTGACCTATACCCTTTCAAGGGATTTGTGGATGTAGGTATAGAGTTTGATGCTAATGTTTCTGATGATGATTGGGTTAGAGATCTACCACCTACTAAACCATTGAAGCTTGAAGCAATTTTAGACATAAAAGAGGGGAAAAGACCAACCCAAAAGGTCTATAATGAGTATCTTGTCAAGTGGAAAATTTTACCTCCTGAAGATGCAACATGAATGTTTTAAGAAGATTTTAAGAAGCATGGAACATCAGTGCAAGAGCTGATCTTAGGTGGGACCTGATAATTTATCCTCTCTAGGTGTATGGTGAATGGGCACCATGGCTATTTCGCTCAAATGTTGTCATTAGGTTTATAGGTTTTTGTTTTTTGTGTTTGAACACTAATTTTATGTAATAAGGTTGAATTTATACCATATTTGATACATTTAAGTCATGCAGGATCATTTAGTGGTTTTTTGTGAATATTGTCAAAATGATGTAAAAGTTGCTTTATAACTTGACAAATTTGGCTTTTATCATGAATTTGAACAGTCATCTTGTGGATTTCAGTTGGAAACCATTTATTTTCAATGGGAACATGTTTAAGAAGCCTCACAAACTTTGAGGCAAGGTTTTTGAAGCATTTGGAGGACAAATAATACAAAGACACTTTATTTTTTTGCATTTTTTGTGTGTTTTTCTATAGTTTATGGCTCTATACGGCCTCATATAGTGAATTTATGATCTGAAACTTGTGGGAAAGGTTGGAGTAGTGAATCCTTTTTTATTTGAGAGTAGTGTGAGATTTTCATTGATAAATAAGCCTATTTGAAGCATTTTCTTGCAGACTGTCTGAGAAACCCTCAATTTTAAGGGTTTTTGCACAAAATCATGAGTTGTAGCCCATTCCACCATTGAATCTTGGCCAAAATTAGTGGAATGGATGATTTTAGTTTTATTTCAATTTTTTTGGTGTTGGTTAGAGAATGGGATGGAGTTTGGGGTATTTTTGTCTATGTCCTAGCCTAAGATCTTCATGTGTTAGACTTGGTAGGTTAGAGATAAAGTAGGACAACAAGATTGTGGTAAGTTATAATTGGACCCTATGTGACATGTGAAGAATACTGGTGTAGAGTTTTATTTTTTGGGATTTTTATTTCTTAGAGGTGCTTTCTAAAAGAGGCCTAATTTGGCCTTGTTTTAGCATAGTAGGTCAAGTTTGATAAATTTATTCCAAAACAACCTAAGTCACAAAAGATACATGTTAAAAGGGAGACTAATGGGTATTTGAAAAGGTCTTGGGTTTGTGGAGATACATCCTTCTCTAAAATATATTCCTAAAAACATAGATTTGGAGACCTAGAAGTTGAAGACAAGGAATTGTGAACAATCTACCATTGTTGGATCGTGAAGGCAAGAAAAGGTGATTGAATTGTGTTGAATTTTCTTCTTTGAACCTATTCCACCATTTCTCTACATCATTATTTCCTTCACATATTTAGCACCATGTGCATCACTGATTTTGTTTTACCCATTTGATCCTTACCGTGATGAAAAATGAATGGCTAAGATCAAACAAATAATATTCGATTGTTGAGGTTACATCACAGCCCTTCTTCAAATCATTTTTGTGAAGTGTGGTAGTGGAGTAGTTTGTGCAATGTACGATGGGCGAATATGGTGGTGGGGTATGCTGATGTGGTGGATAGTTGGCAATAGCATGCTAGCCCACGATGTCTTGGTCACCCTTGTGTTTTGCTCGGTGGGTTAGTGGGGAGACAACATGTGTTTCTAGTGGGGCTCATTGCTTGGCCCATTGGATGGTTTCAACAACCCAGATTTGTTGAAGGAGCAATCAACAAACATCGCATGCATCATTCACATTGATGTTGTGAATGATGTCACCTATGTATTTTCCAGGATGGTCTTATATGTTGCGATGGTGGTCAAATGACCCAAATTTAATGAGTTTTTAATTTGACGATTAGATTTCAAAGTTCATGATGATGAGCAATAGGCATTAGATCCTAGTGTGAAGAAGAAATATCAATGGCCATAATTAAAAGATATGGTTTCTAATAGCTAAAGACAAAATAGTAATGGCGTGACTTCATTTCAAGTGGTAGATCAACTTAGAATGACGATTGTTTGAAAGTCTACACTTCTCTTGAGTCCAATTGATTCCTTGATGTGTTGTAGAGGGAAAATTATTTTTTCAAGGTATTTTCTTCCTAATTTTGATCGTGGGTTTCCTTGGATTGCCATGTCTATATTCATGAACAACTCTGTTGAAGTATGCTCAAGGTGTCATAAGCTTTTATGGCTAGCCATTGCTCTATTCTGGGGGGAATTTCATTTTTTTGTAATGTGATCGATTTCCTTTTCTATAACCCTAGTTAAGGTTAGGGTTTATATTTTGAATTCAAATTCGAGCTATGCCTACACTATAAACTTATTTTTTGTTGTTTTTTTTGGGTTACATTCTCTTAGAATTTTGTAAGTCTTTGTCTTAGTCTATATAGTTTTTTTCTTTCCCCACACCTAGAAATGTGATGTTGTAATGTTTTCTTTGTAATAAAAATAGATGACCTAAATGTTCATTGCATTTTGTGCTTAATATTTGGATTAGTTCTATCATTCTCTCCACTTTTGTACTCATTTCCTTTGAATCAATATAATCAAGGAATGTTCCTGGTTTTCAAATCACATTTGTTGATCTTAAATGTTTGATTTTTTAGTTTCTATTGAAGGATCATAGTAATTTATTTAAATTCATAAGTTAGGGTTATGATGATACAATAACTATTTCAAAGAAGTTTCATAATACTGTTCTTTTGTTGGTTTCTTGCTGCAAGGCAATAAGTTTATTAGAATCTAGGGTGGGTCTATTTTAGGAGTGTTAATTCATCTTTGGACTCTGTGTGGATAAGGTACTAGTGATTCTATGCCAATAATATTAATTCTAAGGTGGATCCAATTCCAAATCAAAACCAAACTTTTAATTTCCTACATTTTACTTTTATGTTTATTTTCATACTACCAGAATTCATTGAAAATATAGAAGGTTATGTAAATAGTTTATCCTGTCAAATTCCCTCCACCAATGTAATATGATGATCTACTTTAACATATAGGGATACCAACCTTGGTTCTATAGAACCTAAAGTGTAGAGGAGAAGTTTACAATCAATCTCTTTTTTGTTGGCCACTGACCTAGGGTGTCTAAGCATAAAGAGTAGCTACCCTTTAGGAGATGCTAGACCATCAGCTAGAAAAACCAATAATACTCTCTCAAAGAAGTTTCCATAAAACACAAAAATTATAAATCACATCATTCCCTTCTACCAACACCTCAAGTGTTAATATATGTCAAGTATGGTCTCCTTTACAATCCCAAATGAAAAACCTCAAAAACATGCAATCAATCAATTTAATAGATCAAATAAAACATATGCATCTCACATAAATAACATGGATGTAAGCCTCTCTATCCAAGGAAGATCAAATTCAAAATATCCTTTCCAAGAACTAGAAATAATCCCGATAAACATCTCCTATTATACTAATAAATGACATCATAAATAAATCATATGCATAATGAGATAACCATGTTAAAAACCCCTCAAACTAACCCTCCAACTAATAACCAAAGCTCAAGATCCATATCCTTGGGAAGATGAAGAATAAATACAAATGAATATAAAAATAGGATGGTAAATACCTATGACAAGATAACAAAATTGAGTAGACCAAGAGTGGGGAATTATAATACTCCTATAGGATACACCAATTTAAAAATAATCTCTCCAAGAAAAATCTCTATAGTTCCATCATGAAATCATGTCCACATCTAGGTGTAGCATCCTTAGTATTTCTACTAGAACCTCCAAAAAGTAACCATCTCAAAAATTGTCTCTGCTAGGGTTTTGTGGTTTCTACGGTCACCCTTGGCCCCTCTTGCATCATACTATGTATGTTGTGCAGGAAAACCCTCTTTCTTATGTGTACGACCACATTTACTACGGTTTTAGTGTTTTAATATGCCTTCAACAAGCTCTAACCCACCAATTCATGTTGGTCTTAGCAGTTCCTCCTATGAACAAATGGCCTTGGAAGTTTTTTCTAAAAGTCTTTCACAAGGTAAGAATTCTAATTCCCCAATTGATGTGATCTTTCCTTTACTAGATTTTCATTTTTCTTGTCAATGGATTGAACAACACACCCTTGTGGGTTATTTTGTTGGGAGGACTCCCCCTAAAAGTGTGCTGAAATAATGGGTCAACAAGGCTTGGGTCCCTCATGGGGTCCGCCTTGATATGGTACAAAATTTTACCTAGAGTTTTTTTTTGTTCTGCTTGCTAGAAGTCAATTATGTCTAGGCTATCTTAGCCCACAGCCCCTGGTATGTTAGGTCACCCTTGCTGGTTTTCCAGGTATGGACTCAGGATTTTGTTGTCTCAGATGACACCAAGTTGTGGGTCCCGGTCTAGATTGAATTCCCTGGCTTGCCTTTGCCTTGTGTGCCTTTTTTGAACCATATTTCTTCCTCACTGGGGAGGGTTATTTTTGTTGAGCCAGATAGGTGTTTCTAGGCCTGACCCTAAAAACAGGTCGATGTATAAATAGACCTCTCCAAGGATTTGAAAGAATCCATTGATATCCAAATTGGACCTCTTTGGAATAACCAGAAAATCACTTATTTTAACTTGCCCAACACATGCTATAGGTGTCATTCAACTGACCACAAGATTAAGGACTTCCCCTTGGTAGTACCTCCTACACCTTCTCCATCATGAGATGCTGAAAATACTCGCCAGGCGGAACCTTGTGCTAAGGTTGATGAAAGGTGGAACATGGTCACAAGCTAGAAAAATAGGTCAACTAGTTCTAGGTCGGCCTCCAAAGCCTCTGAACCACCAAAGGTCATTTCAAACCCTTTAGGGAAGGGGACGAATGCTCCTATTGGAGCTGCTAATGCTTTAGTACAACCCAAGACAAAGGAAACGCCTTAGCCTGATGTTGTTATGTTTGCTCAGTCGAGTGCTTCTCCTCCTGTTTCGGGAGCTCAAAGGAAGTCTCAGAGCATGTATCCACCATGTGAAGAGGGTGAATATTTGCAAAAAAAGTGGAGATTTCTGTCTTTGTCTAATTAGATTGGATTAGTTCCATGAGATTTTTTGCAGAATCGTTTCTCTTCCCTGAATGAAGAGGAATCGGACTTCGACAATATGGAGGAGTTTCATCCATTAAATTCCTCTCATGGAATGTTCAAGGTCTATCAGACCTCTCCATAAATTATTCTGTTAGGAATACTTTGTAGAAATATTCTGGTATTGAAGTTCTTTGTCTCCAAGAGGTTAAAATTTATGGATTTTTGCTTACTTCAGCTTGTCGCTCTATTTGGCCAGCAAGTAAAATGTTGTGCACTACGCATGAGGCTGGGCATGGTAGAGCTATCACTCTTTTGTCCCCATGGTGGAATGCTTGTGTGGTTGATCATGGGACTGATCCTTCTCATCGACTCGTCCGATTTCTTCTTAACATTAATAATCACTCCTTTGGGATTATTAATGTCTATGCCTCTAATATAGTTGTGGAATGATCTTTACTTTGGTGTTGGATTTTTGATTCTTTACCAGTCCCCACTTGGTTACTATGTGGCGATTTCAATATGGTTGAGATGGTGTATGACAAGGATGGCACCCTACCATTCAGATGGGCAGCGGGTGAGCGGGAGGCGTGGTTTTACATGCACAATAAATTTTGAATTTTTTATCCCAATATTGGTCACCACCATTTTCATTCCCTCTGGCACACTTGCTGTAATTATAGGGCCAGTTCTAATAGAGTATTTAAATGCCTCGATCATGCTATGATCTTGACTCAATGTTTTTTCTCTTTTGGCAGCTTTGCTCTTCCAGTTAAGTCATTAGTGGATGTGACTCTATCTGACCACTTCCCTATTTATTTTTGCATTGAATGGGAGTCACGTCAGCCTCACACATGTAAAACTCAATTCTTTTTTAACATGTCTATGCTTTGTCACAAGCCTACCCTAGCCCACATTCATAGAGTGTGGAATTTTGATTGTACATCAGTTCATCATACAGGCTAGATTACCTAGTGGAACGATTCTATCACATGCATGGCTAGATTTCTGCATATTTATGGATGTCAACTAGCTATCTCTCATCGACAGTCTTATGAAGCCACCTCCATCGACCTGTACTCAGCCACTAAAGCTTTGGTGGCTAGCCCCTTCTCCCCATCATTGCAAGTCAGGGTGGCAAATTAAAGTCATAAAAAGGAAGTGGTTGACAATTACGCTGCTAGAGGTGTGTAGATTAAAGCTCAGCTACATTTGCTGAAAAGTGGTGATCGTGCCTCCAAAGAGTTATTTTTGGCATTACGTGCTAGGCACTCATCCTCGAGCATCAAAAAAATCAAAGAAAATATTTAAGTGCTCTCCGAGCTCCGTGACATTCTCCAGGACTTTGTGCATCATTATGAGTAGGATTTCACTACATAGGAACCCACGCCTATGCGATAGCAAGCCCTTTAGGACTGGCTTTTTGTTGTGCCAAATAGGCTCTCCTTACCCTAGAGGAATTTTTGTGATTGATCTCAAGGAATTTGTTCATTCCATGGCTGATTATAAAGCCCCGGGGATCGATGGCTTCCCTTGTGAATTTTACAAGGCCCTTTGGGATTGTGTTGGGCAAGATTTGTATCATGTTTACTCAAAGGATTTTCATGCTAATTCTATAGGTAGCTTAATAAACAAAGGAAATATAAAATTCATACCTAAATCTGGGGATCCAAAAGACATCTTTAATTAAAGGCCTATCATGCTTCTCAACATCTCCTACAAAATCATTGCCAAGGCTTTGGCTCTAAAAATCCATCATCTCTTGCCTCAGATTGTGCACCCAGAGCAAACTAGGTTCATCAAATCTAGGTTCATTCTAGATAATATTATTATTGTTTGGGAAGGCATGGAATGGGCCCGATGTTCAAACCAAAAAACCATTTTTGTTAAAATTGACTTTGTGAAAGCCTATGACCGTATTGAATGGCCTTTTATTCTTGCTATGTTACAAGCTTTGGGTTTTGGGCCCAATTTCATTCAGGATGTTCGTATGCTTTTTGCAAATGCCTCTACTTGTATCACCATCAATGGCCGCTAATCTTCTACCTTTGGAATTTTTCGTTCCATTCGACAAGGGTTCCCGCTTGCCCCCTCTCTGTATGTTCTTTTGGTTGAAGGATTTTTCTACCTCTTGGCCAATGTGGTTTCTCAGCAGCGTGTCAAGGGTATTTCATTTCGCAACTCTCAAACTTAGCTGGTTAATGGCCATTTTGTGGATGACTCTTTCCTCACTCTCCTGGAGGAAGAAGAGACTATTAAACTGGACTTGGATTGCCTTAATAATTTTTGTCTGTATTTTGGCTCTACCATTCAGTGGCACAAAATTTTATGCTACAAATAGTCTATTTTACCCACTTCTCTTTTGTTTCAATAGTATAATTGGAAGTGGATTGGGCCAGGAGAATTTTTTTTGTTCCTGGGCATTCCCTTTTCTTTCTAGGCATCCCCAGCTAAGCTTTGGCAAGTTGTGCTTTCCAGAGTCAAGCAGAAGCTTTCTTATTGGATTACCAAGCCTCTTTCCTTGGTAGGGAAATTCTAGGAGTGCTCTAAAATTTTGCCGGCCACCCATGTCTATTATTCCTCCTATTGGGCCTCTTCCAAAGTTTCTTATGGAAAGCTTGAAAATTTGCTCAGAGATTTCCTTTGGGCCTCTTTTGAATCCCATAGAGGGTTTCACCATGTTGCTTGGGAGTTTTTTTGCCTTCCTAGAGATTTTGGAGTACATGGGCTACTCTCCACTCAATGATAGGGAATTTCTCTTTGTGTTAAGTGGATTATCTATGTCCTTATTAGGGATGAGGCCTCAAAAATTCTTCTCAAGAATTTTATTTAATCAGGCTTTCCTTCTCATAGACCCGCCTAGAAGGGGATCAGCTTTCAAAGCCTTTTGTTCATGAAGGAACCAGTCCAAATTGTTGGTACTTTTGTGGCCAAAATTATTTGGCATGCTTGGAAGGCTATCAAGCCCTGGCTCCAATGGGTTGGCTCTTGGTTTCGTGATGGGATTTAACTTAACGAGTAGAATATTTGGTGGTCACCTCTTTTTGCGCATAATGGTCAATCATTGGCTAAGTTTCCTTGGCTTAAAGTGTTCAAATTCCACAAGAAGGCTATCTAGACCCTACAACAGTTATTTCATAGACCCACTATGCATATCATACAATGGGAAGATTTTTGTGCCCGGTACAGGCTTCAAAACTAGAACCGTACTACTTATGATGGTCTTGTGAATGCTATTCCTATAGAGATGCTTCATAAGGTTGGAATTCGTGGGACCAAATGTTGGTGGAAATACTAGAAGTGGTTTCTAGACACCCCTTTCAGGAGATACAAGCCTCGGCTTGGTTACAGGTGGCTTTCACCACACTTTCCTATGATCCAAAGTTTGAACCAGAGGTGGCTTCTCCAATCCTTCACTCATTTCTGGCATAAATATTTGTTGCCACTTGGTCTACAAGTGTTAGTCTGAAAATTTCCCACTTTTCTAGGTGTATTCTTTTCCAAGGCTTTCATGTGGGCTCTCGACTTGTTCACTTGGGGGTCCAAGACCCTCACTGCCCTTTTTGTGGGCAAGGTGAGACTTTTAAGCATATTTTCTTATTTTTTCCCAGATCTTAGCAGCTTTGGACATGGATTCATGACTTCTTTTAGCCCTTTAGGCTGGAGCTCTTTTTGTGGCATATGATTCTGTTGGGAGATTCTCCTAGAATCCCTACAAAATTTACCCATTTTTGGCACACTTTCAGGGTGGAAATCCTCTTTAATCTCTAGAAAGATAGAAATTTTTGCATATTTTCTCATTCTAAAATGGATATTAATGTTTCTTTATATGTTAAAGCTATTATTTGTTCTAATGTGCTCTTACAAATTCAAGTGAAAGCTAACAAATTTTCACTTGAAGTTGCTCACCTTCAAGTTTTGTTGGATCACTGGGGCAATGCCCCATGTACTATTTCTCAGATCCCCACTTCACCCACTTCTTCCTGTCGTCGGTCTCCTTCTCATGGCCAGCAATGGAGTAGCGGGATTCTTGCCCTCCTCAGTGTACCTGCTCTCCTCTGTCATGGGCTGGCTAGGGGTGGCCCTCTAGTGATGCTTCTGGGAGTGGCAGTGGTGGTTCTGGCTGGCCCTCTGATGATCCTCCTACTTTTTGCTCTGGGTGGCTAGATACTAGTAACATTTGCCACTTCTAGCGCTTGCAATCTCACCCCAACGTGAGGAAGAAGATAAAGAGAAAAAAGATGTTGATGATGGTTGGGGTGCTCCTCCTGACGTCACTCCAGATCCCACTGATGTATGGGGGAAACACATGGATGAAATAGACCCTCCTAGCTCTGTTGGCACTGCTCTAGCCACTTAATGGCCCCTTTTTATATATTTATTTTCTATGTAATCATGGAATTCTGGGCTTGGCCCATGTGACTAGTTAATGTTTGCTTTCTTTGGGCGCTACCCATTTGACACTCAGGGTGTGCCTTCTTACCACCCATCATTTTTTTTTGAATATGTATATTTATCTTAACTTAAGATAGATAGTTGTCTATTCATCAAAAAATTGTCTCTAATCCCAAGAGAACTCCAACTTCACCCAAGTCTCTAAGTATTTGTGAGCACCTACAATCTGTCACTCCATGCTAAGATCAAAATTAAATACCACACTATCATGAATATCCCAAGCACATCACCAATGTACTCAATACCATGAGAACAAACAAGACCACTATCAAAGCTCCAATTATAGAATGAATAACCCAATCATGAAATCATGATCTAACATCTCCAACTATGAGATCACATACAATAATTCGCACATCTTAGTCTCAAGAGAATTTGTATCATGCTAATACTCAAAAGTGACTAAATAATAATAAAAATTACCTCGAAACAAAGGGTCAATATCTCAAATTATATGAATGTAACCATCTCCTGATAATAAAACTAAAAAATGAAATGACTCTCACTATAGAAATAGGATCTAAGAACTCCTTTGTGACACCCAACTAGGGTAGAAGATCATTCATCACTAGATGATGGATACACATCACTATCAAATTTCCCATTAAATTATGTTATGTTATCTATGCTATCATTAAAAATATCTCCTAATATGAAGAACATGATGGTCTATACACACGTAGTTGTAATACTAATAATATCAAAGTAGGACCAAGATCTCCTAGCCAAGGAAATAAACCATCGCTACCAAAAGATCACACTAAACTATGCATCCAAGATATCCATGAAATCATGGAAATTGTGTACAAGTCCCAATAATCAACCATCCAAGCACTCTAATCATCCATCCTCTCATCTTGATGAAACAAAGAAAAAGAGGTGCACCAAAATGGATTAACAAAATGATGCACCTAATTTTTATATGTGTTTCACTCAATTATGAGGGGTGTAATGCATAAATGAATATCAAATATTAAAAATAACCAACACACCAATCAAAAGGCAGGTTTTAAGAGGGTCAAAAGTGATTTTTTAGGCCTCACTAAGGACTCATTTTCCCAATGGTGGATGGGTCTTGGCTAGGGTTCTGGAAAAATGGTTTATGGGTTTTGTTCTTCAACTTTTGCACTCCTAGATCCTAGTCAAAGACTGTCAAAAACCCGAAAGTAAATTATGTAGCTCAATTTCCGTGATTTTGCAAGAAAGGTGACAAATTTGACAACTTTTCAACTTTCTCCAATTTTTCTCTTGAAATGATCTTCAACCTAAAACCTGCAATCACACATCAAAGGAGAAGAAAAATGTTGTTTTTTTAGAGGATAGGAGTTTTCCTTGGTCAAACCTCATTTTGGTAATTAAACATTGAAATGAAATAATGCATAAAGGAATGATGAATGAACAAAAAATGTGTAACAACTCACCAATCCTTAATTGAACCTTAGATTACAAATCTAAAACTTAGCATGAAGTGGCCCAAATGAATGTAGATCTTGATCATGAACTTTACATAAGATAATGGATTTGAACACTTGAAATTTATCACCAATAGTACATCATCTCATTAGCTCAACATGTATGATGCACTATTCCTTTCACATAATGAAATGACCTTTGATTGCTACAATAGACTTCTACAAATCTTCCCTTGAATGTCTTCTCGAATTCTCTTCATCACACTTTCTCATAAATTTTCTATAATTCTTACATAAAAATTCTTATATTTCTTAGATTAAACTTGAAACAACGAAAAATAGGGGGGTTATATCTTTGAAGAAATAGGGTTCATACTTCACACTCTTGTTTCACTCAAGGAAACCCTAGAGATCTCAATCCAAGGATAGAATGGGGAAAGATATTTTCTAAAGGTTGTCCTAGGGTATGAGTAATGACTAAAGAAGGGTTCACCACCAAGCTAGGGTTGGAAAAACTATAAACATGCAAGATCTAATTATGAAACTTAATGATATGCAAGACTAAAATAAATGATCTAAAAATGAATGTAAAATAGAATAAAAATTTGGGAGAACATAGAGGTGCACTTGGAAACCTGAAGCAGCTTGAATTAAGATCCCAAATGCTAGAAATATTGAATTTAAAGCACATTGGGACTTATACAACATGCTCGATGATTTAGTCCCAAATTAGGGTTTCTGTGTAGGAACATAAATTTGGTAGAGACAAGTTTGGAACACCTAAAAAATTAAAAATCCATTGTATTGGGACTCATATGCCAAAAGTGGTGTATTAGTCATGCTTGGATTTTTTGAGAAGTCAAAGTCTAAATCTTCTCTTCAGCATCTACTTTATCTTCTCAACCTGATTTTTGGATCTGAATTGTTGAATTCTACTTTATAGATGTATTTTAATGATCTCCTAAACAAGGTGAAAACTTAGACAACTTTGCAATTTGATAACTTATTTCCAATCTTTCTCTTCAATATTTCTTCAATCTAGATCTGAAAATCACACACTAAAGAGAGGGAAAAATGTTGTTTTGTTAGTGGAAAGGGATTTTCCTTGGTCAAACCCTATTTTGGTAGTCAAACCTTGTAATGAAATCAAATGGAAAGGAGAAATGATGAATGAACAAATAAGAAATATTGCAACTCACCAAAATCTAGAATAAGATGTTGGAAATAAGCATCAAATGGCTCCAATGTATGTGGATCTTGACTCTTGCTTGAATCATGAAACCTTACATCATAAATATTAGCTAAAAAAAATCATGATTCATGATGACTTTGACATGATACTTGATACATGAATAATGCTCCAAAACACTTGATAATCAGCTCTTGAATGATCTTGAATGCTTTTTTAAACTCTTGAATGCTCTTGTGATCTCCAATTTTGTAAACTCTTGAATTCTTTTGTAAACTCTTGAATGATCAAAGCAACATTAAGCTCAATTTAACAAGGAGGTCTTAAAAAATCATGGAAATGTAGAGGGATATTTTTTTTGTTGCCACAAACCTATGTGAAATAACCTTGTATTTATACATATCTTACTCTTTATTCTTGGAATTGAAATAACCCAAGCCAACATCGGACTTAGGTGAATGGTGGAAAATCGATACCTCTCTTTCACCTTTAGGGTTTAGGACCTAAAAGGAGAGAGACAATCTTCACCCAATTCACTCAAGAACAAACCCTTGAGATTTCAATTCAAAGGAGATTGAAATATTGCAAAGGGGATGTCCTAGGGTATGATTTCAGATTACAAGAGTGGTTCACCACAAAGTTTAGACTTGGAAAAGATAATGCAATGCAATTTGAAAGATAAAACCCTAATTTAATGTAATGACCTAGAAAATTACCTAGACCTGGAAACCTTGAAGTTATTAGAAACAACTCTAAAATTTTGGAAATTCTAACATTTTGACCAACTTGGACTCATTCACCAACCTAGGTGAATCAATGCTAGATCTAGGTTTTTGCACGAGAATCTGTTACAGAAAAGGTTATCAGAATCTAAAAAATGATCTGACAAACAACTACAGTGGGACTCATTCACCACTCTTGGTGAATTAGTCCCATTCAACTTTTTCATAAATTGAAAGTCTTGATCTGCACTTCAACACTTGCCCTTTCCTTGCAACTTGAGTTCTTGATTTGAATTTGTGGAAAACATCAGCAAAATAGAATTCAACTTGATTTTCTAATGGGGGGTTTTCCTTGGTCAAACCCCTAGTTTGGTAATTAAACCTTGATAAAAATAATGAAAGGTGCATGAAAAAACTAGCCTTAAGTGTATCTAAGACTAGGAAATCTGAAACATTATGTAATCCTATTGTAATGTGTACGAATATGATGCAAGAATGGAAATATATAGATGAATGAGTCACTTGTGGTAATCTCTCATCACCCCAAATGAATCCTTATGACACTTGTACCTTCCTTAGGCTGAATGTAGAGTGATAATGGATGACGAAATCACTTAGGAAACAAGTCTTTAGGCTTGGCTTGATGGCTAGTTACATCTCCCCAATGTAGAATCAATCATGGTTCACCATAGACAACCATGATCAACCCTTGAAAATTATAGATCTTGAATGAAAGTGAGATTGAAGACCTGAAAAAACACTTTGATGGTGCTTGAAAGCTTCAAATTCACTTGTTCTTGAAACTTGAATTCTCTTGTGAAAGATTCCCAGTACTTGACTCTTGAAAATGCTTTCTCAAAATACTTAGAGATTGATAAAAATGACTTAGAAGATTTCTTTTATAGGAATCCACACTTAATTTACCATTATTTAGATCTTAAATGCCTACATTCACCAAAAAATTGAATTAAATTGATGACTTCCCAGTCAAATTTGAAAAATACCCCAAATGGGACTTGGTGGAACCCCTAAAAATTTTCATGGTTTCACTAAGTTTTACGGTCAAATCCTGATAACCATAGTCTTGAATGTCACTAGGGTTAGGGTTTTACAATTCTTATTTCTACCTATACCCTTCTTTGGTCTTCGAACTTCTAATTTTTAGTTGACCAGCCGTATCAAGTTACCGGTCATTTCATAATCCTTCATGGCCGCATGTCCCATTGTTTTACTGGTCCCTTCATTAGTTTCTCCATCATGGCTAGGAGACCCTCCTTTTAAAACAACTTTCAACCCACGTGATTTAATACACTTTTATCTATGTCATCGGCAGTCTCTTGCCTATCGCATGTTTGTTTGGAAATCCCATGTCTAACCTGCGATGAGCAATGTTCCTTATTTTCCTCTGATCGGCCTTTCATCGTCCCTCATGTGTTCATTCACCGCCACTAGGAGGCAACCCCCGATGAGCGATGTAGTTAATATTTTAACTCATCGTTGTACCTTTAACTATCATTGGTTACCTTGTGTAGATTAGAGGTGAACCTACAACTGCCAATGTGTAAATTGTTTCCCATCACTAGGAGATGAATCGTTTTCGGTTGACATCGACTAGGGGATGGACAATCCATGATGAGAGATGAAAGGTGTGGTTAATGGTCAGGATCTTTTTTCTATTTGAAATCAATGGTTCATGTCTCGTCATTGGCTTTCCCACTATCATCAGTTGATCTTTGTTTTCAAAATGGTAACCTATGACCGCTGATGGGTACAGTTCCTCCCCATCATGTTGGCTTGCTTTATCAAGGGTTAGAGTTGTTCGATCAGATATAGAGACATGATGGGCGATGTAGGCGGCTATATGTGGTTAGGATCTTTTTGGGACTGACAGCAATGATTGGTGTCTCATCGTTGGCTATGCGACCATCGCTTGATGAGGCTCCAAAGTAAAAGGTGAACATGCGATGGGTGATGAGATTTATTTTGTGGCCTAGATTTACCTATGATTGTTAGGATCAATGCCGCGCATGTTGGGGATGATGGAGTAAGGATGCAGACAAGTACATGGAAATTTTAAAGCATCTCCTCATTGTTTCTAAGTATGATCAATAAAGCAATTCATGATCCTTAATGAGCCTCGTCGATTGAGTTTTAAATCTGTGGTGATCAATGATTGAGATTCAACATGCAGTGATTGATTGTTTGCTCACCCGAGTGAAATAGGATGACCTTTAATTGCAGCATGTTTTCAATTCCTCTATTTAATAAGGATTTTTTGTAGTTTGTTTTCTCATCTGCATTTATCAAAGCCTAGGGATAATTGTCATAGGTTCTGGAGGATTAAATTGTGGTTGCTTGAAGAGTTCTCATAAAGGTGGCTGATTGGTGTTTACTAGTACGTGAATATAGATGCATGTGGTTTTCTTGCTACGGTTCGATAATTTTTTGTGTTTGGTGCTTTTGGGGTTCTCATTATCTGCATATAGGAGTGTTCTGGGGATTGTAGCTAGTTTTTTCCTTGCATAATTGGCTTTGGGTAGGTATTGGTGGTAAAATGAGTCAACCTAGTTCCTCTGCTACACCAGTTCATAGGTCAAGCAAATTAAGTTTTTAGGAACTGTTGGTATATGCGCCCGAAGTAAAACCCATGGTGGAAGAAGCGTCAATTACTCCAAGGGCTAAGAGGATCGTTCATAGAAAGGTTGAGAGAACCATCATTAGGAGCACTTACAATCTCAGAACAAGGACCATTTCAGAAGAATTGGTCAAGTTTAAAGGGAAAGGGTCTACAAAATTTGTTAAAGAATTAACGAGACCGAATGTAGGTCCTAGGGTTTGTTCGGAGAAACCCAATGCTCTGGTTATAATTTTTGATAGCTCTTTAGGAGAGGATGGAGGAATCGGCCTTAGCGCTAGCCATTTCCCTATTTCTTTAGTGCCATATAATAACTCGAATGATGAGGTGGTAGCTGCAACTCCACTCTTTATCAAGGGGCCTGGTGAGGGTGTCTACTTAGTGGGTGACAAGGTTGGGTGACACCCATGTTTCCTTTCTTGTTGGTGTCTAGTTTATGAGTGTTGTGGTGTTTATTTCCTACATGGTTGGTTCAATGGTTTTTTCTATTGGTGGTGATGGTGACTTTCCCCAATATTGAGCGACATGCGGATTTTGGTGATAGTACCTTTTGGAAGGCTTGTGTGGCATCTGTGACAAATGGCTTGGCACCCTTTTTTTCCTTTTTTCCTTTTTGGTTTCCCATGGTATATAAATGAATAAATATAACGTTTTGAGAATGAAACCCCATAAAATAAAATTGATGTTGAAATTATCATAAAATTTAATTGTAATGAGCATGTTGCTTGTTGCTCCCTTGTTTTATAAAAGGGATTTAAAAGCTCATTACAGAGGTCGAGATTTTGAATCCAGAATGGCTTAGGTAGAATACACTAAACCAATATAATATAGAATGCATGATGGATATGCCAAAAAATTATCTTGGGTACAAGTTTTGTATGTAATAATCTTAAATTTTTTACATGGATTCCTAATATCGAAACAAATCTAAAAAAATAGAGCATGTACTCTCCTATATGCAATTGTTACATATTATAAATGAAAATATCAAGTATCTTTTCATTTGTCTTCAATGGTTAATTGAATGTATGAATCTGTTCATGTTTTAGCTCAAGGGGTTAATTAAATACTAGAAGGGAGTTGAAGGTCTATAATAACTTGCACAAGATTTTGATAAGAAGTAATATTTTAGGTACTGTGAATTTTCATAATGTATGGCATTATGAGAATAGTTCACTTATTTTAGGGTTTAATAATTTGTGTATTACCGACTATTGCATATTTGACCCCATGCCCAATTGATCAAACATTGTCTTATTTGTCATGAATTCTTGTAATCTGATGAGTTAGCTAAAATTCCCAGCCATGGATTCACAATAATGACAATGTTAAAATAAATTTTATCAATTCTAGGATATAAGTCCAAAATATACCCTTGTTCCTAGCAAATGAATGGTTATTCGTGTAAAGTTCGGCCAAGCTTTTGATGAGTGATGTTTGTTTGCATGAGAAAGGAACTTATATGTGTAGAAGTGTTTTCAATTTTAATAAAATCCTTGTGCACACAATCAGGAAATACCCTCCCTAGTCCCACAGATGCCTAAAGTGTAGGGGTGAAGGGATTGAAAACCTTTACCTATTGAGTTGGCCATTCATCTCTAGGATTATTGATGACGAAAGTTGGATACCCTCTTCAACTTTCCTAAGGTATACTGGAAAAAACACCAACAAGACTCATTTGCCACCCTTGGCGAATCGGTCCAACCTAAGGGGACTCATTTTCCCAAGGTGGCAAATGAGTCCCACCTTAGCTTTTTGAGGTGGGTTTTGGATATTTTTGAGGATTTGAGTGATTTAATGAGATCTTTGAGTGAAATGAGCCTCGAGATCCAAAATAATGGGTCTTAGGGGCCTATAAATGATGATTTTAAAGGGTGATTAATGCAAGGATGTCAAATAGGTCCAAATTAAGTATGAAATTGCCTCACTTTCAAGAGTGTACAATTCTATACACTACATTTAGCCCCCAATTTAGCACCCATATGACTCTGCATGCATATGTAAGCTAAAGGAATCCAATAATGACTTCTATTTCATAAAAGATACACATATAAGATCAATCATGATACGGGAGAATGAATCCCCCATTGTAGTCATCTACAAAACCACAATGTTATGATCCACATCCTGTAACACAAATATGTTAGTTGTCTAGAAATCCTCGTATCTAACTTCTAGAAATCAAATTTGAGGGTAGATGTATGCCCACCTTGATTTTTCTTGCTTTACGAAGGTGGAATCAAGGTAGAAATTTAGCCATGTCAAATAGGATAAGTCATATCATAGGGAATTTCCAAGTACCATGCCACATAATGATAGATAGTCAATGATGTTGAGATTGGAATCACAATTCCAACACAATAAACAATGTCAAAAATCAAGTTATCTAGCACCCATTATGTTGATTTGAGTGAGATGTACGTTTTTTAACCCTAATATAGTAAAAACCTTAATTTTAACATACATAAGAGAAAAAAAGTGAAGTAAATTATTACTATTTTGTTATTTACCTTTTTGTAGCTTGAAATTTACTGAGGAATAGTGAAAGAATCCTAGCAGATGAGATTACAGGCATGCGAGACTCAACGTGTTGTGGGACCAAGTGGCACGTGGCGAGCCTTGGCATGAGATGAGTTGATTTTTATACCTTAGCTTTGTCCTTACATAGTTATTGTCTGATTTTAATCTATTTCTAGGTTAATTTAGGCCCTTAAAATTTTTTTGTGAAGCATCCCCTTTTTTTACAAAATGTCCCATTATTTTTTGCAAAGTGTCCCTTTTATTCGTGAAGTATCCCACTTTTTTTCAAAGTGTCCTATTTCTTCACAAAGTGTCCCAAAATGGGTCTAAAGTGTCTAGGGCCTCTAGGAAAGCACACTATAACAAATTTAGTACACTTTTATAGTTGTTGATGTAAAAATTTGAGAATTTTGACTGCTTATAGGATATATTTTTGTTTTTTTTCTAGGTTCCCACTCATTTAAACTAGCATCTGGATGGCAAGTAGATCAATCTTCTTAGAGATTTAGCCCCCACTCTTTCAATGGAGTACATAGATCTATGACAGGTCGTAGGATTGTAATAGGTGTACTACATTCCCCCTATGAGGTACCATGATGCGATGTTGATGGCACTAGTAGAGCACTGGGATGGTGATACATGCACATTTCATCTACCAACTGGTGAGATGATGATCATGTTGGAGGACGTGCACTGCATACTCCGAGTCCCTATTCAAGGTGAGAGAGTACATTTTCGAGTGGAGTGAACCTTACATGAGATGAAATATTACATGCAATTCTGCCTAGATGGGCTAGCACATGATGAGAGAGTGAGGCCATGGATTGATCTAGAGATGCTATTATATTCATGGGCCCCATTGGTTAGAAATATTATGATGTTGATAGTGGAACTAGTACTCATCCTTGATGGGTGGGGAGCACACCTAGAGGGAGGACTAGTAAACCTGATACGAGGTATGGCAGAGAATAGGACAGTGTGCGCCTGGGGACGTAGCATCCTAGCACACTTATATTATGATCTTGGTCAATTTAACTTTTGGGAGGTTGATAGTATGGTACACTATATGCTTCTATAGGTTTGGTTCCTTGAGCATATCAATTGTACCAAACCTATCAACTTCTCATGTATGACAGCCTTGGGGTATCTTTAGGCCTTCAACTATCCTCTATGACAATTTTGGTAGTATGGTGATTTACATTTCTATAGGGTGTGATTTGACCGATTGGAGGAGGATGAGATCCTTTGGAGACCTTATCAGCTTGTGCTTCAATGGCTAGATCACACTCAACAAATGAGGAAATTATAGCTTGAAAAATATTTTATTGGAAAACATGATTACCTAGTGCATCCTTTCTACTATGATCAGGTCATGTGACAGTTTGGGAAGGTCTAGATAGCACATAGGGCATGACCCTTCTTCAAGCAATCAGTGTGGAGTGCCTGGAGACCTAGTGATTCTATACAGTTCACTATACAGGAAGTTGTCTATTGTGACTCCGAGTACTCAGATCATGATATGCCTCTAGTCTCTAACAGAGATGATGTCGGTGCCATTGATGACTATGACGAGTGGTGGACAACATCATGACCAGCTTTAGTATTTCTGATGGAGGAGCTGATAGGTGATCTCAGACCACTCCTAGATGAGGGGGATGAAGTAGATGATATTTCCAAGGAGACACACTACATAGGTACAAACATATTTATAGATGTCATAAATGAGGATGAAGATTAGGATGAAGATCCTAAATATGATGGCTAGGACATAGGAGATGGGGAGGATGACAAGGAGGATCAAGAGGAGGAGTGGTCCATGAGCAAGGGTGATGAGGAAATAGATGAGGGTTGAGAAAGGCATGAGTAGAGAGAGCCCTCTTCCATTTGTATGACTAGATCACGAGTAGCAGCTGCAACAGGCACCAGTACCCATAGTCATGGAGAGGCTAGCACATCTTCCATGCCCCCTACACATGACGAGGCTAATTTCACATAGTCGGCTAGAGAGATAGGTGATGATTTTTATTTTCCACTATTATTTATGCTTATGCTTATGTTATATATATATATCATGATGTGAACTAATTATATCTATTGTTTCTATCTTGCAGGATCTGTGAGATATTTTTGGGATCTCTATCGATAGGTAGCTATGAAGATAGTGCCTCCATCAATCAACAAGGAGGCCGTAGACTTAGAATATGTTCCCCCACCCATCGTGGATTAGGACCTA
Source organism: Sequoiadendron giganteum (assembly GCA_007115665.2). Lineage (NCBI taxonomy): Eukaryota > Viridiplantae > Streptophyta > Pinopsida > Cupressales > Cupressaceae > Sequoiadendron > Sequoiadendron giganteum. The sequence continues at coordinate 240,053,469 of CM021103.1, forward strand.
GAGCTTTTAAGGCCATATGTCAGACTGTGGGAAGTATATGAGAGTTTGAGGAGGTTCATCCACTAAGCCGATGCTACCCTAAAACTTAGTTATCTTGCATCCTAGCAGAGTTTGAGAGAATAGAGTCAGAGGTAGTCAAGCTTCAAGTAGAGAGAGATCAAATAGAAAGGGAGCACTAAGAGGCCCTAGGATAGATACAAAGCTTAAAATTTTCTCTTAGTACATTCAACAGATCATGATCACATTCAAACACTACTACCTTCTGACATACTACTACCAGACAAATGCAAGCACCAGGTATCGAGGGATTTGGCATGCACAGAACTTAGTGGCATTCGATATATTTTGATGGCATGTAAACCAAACTTTGATATATATAAACATTCGATGTTTTATTAATTGTATTTATGTGTAGAATGTTATTTGACAATTTGATTAATTAAATAACCTTTTTAATATTATTTAATCAATATCTTTATGATTTAACATGCTTTATGTGATCTAATTAAAACTTATACTAGTTTCTCTTAGATGCAAAATTATGATTAAGTATGTTATGCTAAGTTAAATGCACCTATGCATGTAAGGATCTAATCTAATTTTACCTTAATTTTAACATACATAAGAGAAAAAAAGTGAAGTAAATTATTACTATTTTGTTATTTACCTTTTTGTAGCTTGAAAGTGATTGAGGAATAGTGAAAGATGCCTAGCAGATGAGATTACAAGCATGCGAGACTCGACGTGTTGTGGGACCAAGTGGCACGTGGTGAGCCTCAACATGAGGTGAGTTTATTTTTCTACCTTAACTTTGTCCTCGAATAGTTATTGGATGATTTTTATGTGTTTCTAGGTTAATTTAGGGCCTTCAAAAAAAAATCACAAAGCATCCCCTTTTTTCATGAAATATCCCATTTTTTTTCTGCAAAGTGTCCCTTTTATTTGAGAAGTATCCCAAATTTTTGCAAAGTGTCCTATTTCTTTGCAAAGTGTCCCAAAAGGGGTCTAAAGTGTCTAGGGCCTCTAGGAAAGCACACTATAACAAATTTAGCACACTTTTATGGTTGTTGATGTAAAAAATTGAGAATTTAGACTGCTTATAGGATATATTTTTGTTTTTTTGCTAGGTTCCTACTCATTTAAACTATCATCTGGGTGGCAAGTAGATCAACCTTCTTAAATATTTAGCCCCCACTCTTTAAATGGAGGACATAGATCTATGACAGGTTGTAGGATTGTACTAGGCATACCTCATGCCCCCTATGAGGTACCATGATGCAATGTTGATGGCACTAGTAGAGCATTGGGATGGTGATACATGAACATTTCATCTACCAACTGGTAAGATGATGATCATGTTGGAGGATGTGCACCACATACTCTGAGTCCCTATTCAAGGTGAGCGAGTACATTTTTGAGTGGAGCGAACCTTCCATGAGATGAAATATGACATGTAGTTCTATCTAGATGGGCTAGTACATGATGAGAGAGTGAGGCCATGGATTGATCTAGAGATGCTATTATATTCATGGGCCCCATTGGTTAAATAGTTTATGATGTTGATAGTGGAACTAGTACTCATCCTTGATGGGTGGGGATCACATCTAGAGGGAGGACTAGTAAACTTGATACGAGGGATGGCAAAGCATAGGACAGTATACACCTGGGGGCGTAGCATCCTAACACACTTATATTATGATCTTGGTCAATTTATCTTTTAGGAGGTCGATAGTATGGTACACTGTATGCTTCTATAGGTTTGGTTCCTTGAGCATGTCACTTGTACCAGACCTATCGACTTCTCATGTCTAACAACCTTGGGATATCCTCAGGCTATCAACTATCCTCTATGACAGTTTTGGCAGTATGGTGATTTACACTTCTATAGGGTGTGACTTGACTAATTGGAGGAGGATGAGATCCTTTGGAGACCTTATCAGCTTGTGCTTCAGTGGCTAGATCACACTCAATAGATGAGGAGATTATCGCTTGAAAAATATTTGATTGGCAAACATGATTACGGAGTGCATCCTTTCTACTATGATCATGTCATGCGATAGTTTGGGTAGGTCTAGATAGCACCTAGGGCACGACCCTTCTTCAAGAAATCAGTGTGGAGTGCCCAGAGACCAAGTGATTCTATATAGTTCACTATAGAGGATTTTGTCTACAATGACTCCGAGTACTCAGTTCATGATATGCCTCCAATCTCTAACACAGATGATATCAGTTGCACAGATGACTATGGCAAGTGGTGTACAGCATCACCACCAGCTCTTGTATTTTTGATGGAGGAGTTGATAGGTGATGTTGGACCACTCCCAAATGAGGGGGATGAGGTAGAGGATATGGCTAAGGAGACATGCAATAGAGGTGCAAACATATTTACAGATGTCATAAATGGGGATTACGATGAGGATGAAGATCTTGACTATGATGGCCAGGATAGAGGAGATGGGGAGGATGATGAGGAGGATCAAGAAGAGGATCAAGAGGTGGACAAGGAGGAGGAGTTTTCCATGACCAAGGGTAGTGAGGCAACAAATGAGGATCGAGGAGGGCATGAGTAGAGAGATCCCTCTTCCAATTGTATGACTAGATCATGAGTAGTAGCTGCAATAGGCACCAATACCCATAGTCATGGAGAGGCTAGCACATCTTCCATGCCCCCTACACATGACAAGGCTAATTTCACATAGTCAGCCAGAGAGGTAGGTGATGATTTTTATTTTCCATTATGCTTTATGCTTATGCTTATTTTTAATATATATATCATGATGTGTACTAATTATATCTATTGTTTCTATCTTGCAAGATTTGTGAGATATTTTTAGGATCTCTATCAATAGGTAGCTATGGAGATAGTTCCCCCATCAATCAACAAGGAGGCCGTAGACTCAGACTATGTGCCCCCACCCATCGTGGATTAGGACCTAGAGTTTTTCAGGCATGTCATACTATGCGTAGTATATGAGAATTTGAGGAGGTGCATCCACCAAGCCAATGCTACCCTAGAAGCTCAGTTGTCTTGCACCCTAGCAAAGTTTGAGAGACTAGCGTCAAAGGTAGTCAAGCTTCAAGTAGAGAGAGATCAGATAGCAAGGGAGCATTGAGAGGCCCTAGGATAGATATGAGGCTTACAATTTTCTCTTATTACATTCAACAGATCATGATCACGTTTGCACACTACTACCTTCTAACAGACTACTAACAGACAAATGCGAGCACCAGGTATCGAGGGATTTGGCATGCATAGACCTTAGTGGAATTGTATATATTTTGATGACATGTACACAAAACTTTGATATATATAAAAATTCAATATTTTATTACTTTTATTTATGTGTAGAATGTTAGATGACAATGTGATTAATTAAATAACCTTTTTAAGATTATTTAATCAATATCTTTATGATTTAACATGCTTTATGTGATCTAATTAAAACTTATACTAGTTTCTCTTAGATGCAAAATTATGATTAAGTATTTTATGCTAAGTTAAATGCACCTATGCATGTAAGGATCTAATCTAACAAAACATACAAGATGAAGGTGAATAGTATGAAACCTAAAGTAATTACTTAAAATGAATTAAATAATTACCTTAGTATTCAAGACAGATAAATAACTGCCTATCAAGAATGGAGCAATGTGAGAGAATGTAGAATATTATCCACTAACTCTACAATCATTGCTTTATCATTCATAATATTGAGAGGGATTATAAATAATACCGAAAAAAATGTGTGACATTAATATGGTCTTTTAGAGGTGTTTCATCCATTTCTATTAATGTGTATGCACCAAACCCATAAATTTCGTTAATTACGTAAGGTCCTAACTAATTAGGATTGAATTTTCCTTTTTAAGTCAGGTCGACATTAATGTTTTGTTGATTTTTATACAAGACTAAGTCACCTTTATTGAGTACTCGAGGGATGACAAGATTATCATGACTACATTGTAATTGTCTATCATAAGCTTGGAGATGCTAGAGAGCGTTAATGTGTTGTTCATGAAACATTTCAAGCTATTGCAATCATTGTTCTTTATAAGTATTGTCATCAACAAGTCCTTGAAGAGAAAGCCTTGGCATGTGGATTTCTAAATCCAAGGGTATAATTACCTCGATACCATAAACAAGGTTATAGGGTGTTGTTCTAGTGTATGTTTTGATACTAGTATAGTAGGCCCATAAAGCGTATGTCAATTGTGTATGCCAATCCTTGTTATGTTGATTTACTATTTTCCTTAGGATTTTCTCAAGAGTTTTATTAGTTGATTCAGCTTGACCATTAGACTGTGGGTAGTAAGGTGTTGAAAAGCAATGTTCGATATTAAATGTGTTAAGGAATTTATTCACATCATTATTCTTAAATGGTGTACCATTATCTAAAACTAACAAAGAAGGAAGTCCTAAGTGAGCAATAATGTATTCCAATATGAAACGACATATTACATCAATAGTTGTGGATTGAAGAGGAATAGCTTCTACCCATTTTGTAAAATAATTAGTTGATGTGATTATAAATGTATGTCCAATAGATGAAGGTGGTGAGATTTTTCCAATTAGATCCAATCCCCACCCTAAGAATGGCCAAATAGGAATTTGGGCATGAATCTTAGAAGCAGGAGCATGAATCAAATTGCTACGTTCTTGAAATTTATGACATCTCTTAACATACACTAATCAATGTTTCTCCAGATGTCTCTAGTAATATACCATGTGAATGAGTTTTTGCACTAAGGATCTCCCTCCAAAATGACCTCCACAAGCACCCACATGGGCCTCTTTGAATTCTATGTGGATTTTGAATTCTTTAAAACATCTAGGTAAAATTTTGTTAAATGACCTTCTATACACTATATCAGTGAGAATGATGTACTTGGCCACTAGTTTTTTCAAGTGAATTTGAGTGTTCTTTGTTTTTGGCTCGAGAATGGTACAATTTTTCAAATAGTTAAATATGGTATCATACCATTCACTCGATTCTTCCTTGGTTGCTGCTAATACTTTTATGGTTTGACCCTTGATTTATGATTTCATGATTAGGTGAACCGTAAGTGTAAAATCCTTTGAAGAATATTATGGTGATATGAGAGAAGCTGCACTGGCCATTGCATCCACATGTCGATTATCTTTTTGTGGGATATTATCAATTGTAAATGATTCAAACCTCTCTAACAAGTTCATTGTGAGATCCTTGTATTTTGATAATTTTTCATGATTTTCTTGATATATCCCATTTATTTTCTTGATTACTAGTTGTGAATCACCAAAGATCTTAATGTCTTTTGCACCCATGATTAAAGTAGCATGTAACCTAGTGATCAACGCTTCATATTCAATGATATTGTTTGTACATAGGAAGTTTAACCAATAGTACAAGGTAATAGGATTTCATGTGGGAAGAATTATTATAACCCCAGTGCCAGAACTTTTTCTCCAATTAGATCCATCAAAGTATAGTTCCCATGTATGAATTTCGACTATTAGCACATTATCATCAGGGAAAGATTCATCACTAGAAAATACTAAAGGAGAATGAGTCTCAGCCAATTGGTCAGTCAAGGATTGACACTTAATTTATTTTTGTGAAATAAACTTAAGGTCAAACTTAGTCAACAACATCACCCATTTGGCTAAATGTCCTGATAATTTTTTTTTTTTGAAAAGATGTTTGAGAGGATAAAATTTTGTCATTACTTGTATTTTAGAATTCAATAAGTAATGTCTCAACTTACTAGTAGTGAATACAAGAGCCAAATTTTTTTTTTCTATTATTGTGTATCGTTTCTCATAATCTATCAAGCTTTGGCTAATGTAATAGACCAGACGCTCTTTACCATTTTCATCTTGTTGAGACAACAATGTTGCAAGGGTATGGGTTGATGTGGGTATATAAATTATGACCAGTTTGTTTTGCATAGTGGGTTGTAAAACAAGTGGAGATACAAGATATTTCTTCAAACTCTTAAAATGTCATTTACAATCCTCATTCCAATTAAAGTGTGCACCTCATTTTTGAGGAGATGTGTAAATGGTAATGTTCAATCAGCTAATGATGCTACAAAATGATGGATGACTTCAATTCTTCCTTATAATGTGTGCAATTGAGAGATGTTTTTAAGAGGTGCATGTTGACTATCGCATCAAATTTCTTCGTGTCCACCTCAATGCCTCTGTGAGATACAATAACACCTAAAAAAAATCGCTTTCTACACCAAAGACACACTTTATTTAATTCAATCCCATGTTGTACTTGCACATCCGTTCAAATATTTTCTTAAGGACATTCACATTTTCTTGTCTTGTTAATGATTTGGCTGAAATTCCATCAACATAGTCTTCCAAAATCATGTATATAACCATGAAATATCAATGTCATCACTCGTTGATATGTTGTGCCCACATTCTTTAATCCAAAAGATATCATGACCTAGCAAAATGTTCCCCAAACTGTTGTGAATGTTGTTTTATATTGGACTTGAGGGTTGATGAAGATTTGATTGTATCTAGAAAATCCATCCATGAATGACAAAAAAACATGTCCTGTAGTCGAGTCTAGTATCATATCAATATTAGGTAAGGGAAATTCATCCTTTAAAGATGCCTTATTCAGATCATGAAAATTTGTACACATCCTAATATGATTGTTAGGTTTTATGATTACAAAAATATTTGAGATCCAAGGAGAATAATCTATAAGTCTTATGAAACCTATGTCAATAATTTTTTTGAGTTCCTCTTTAACAAGCAAGGCTATATTAGGATTCATCTTTCTTATCTTTTGTTGAACAAGTTTAGCATTTTTAGCAAGAACTATGTTATGCATCACTATCTTAGCATCAATTCCTAGCATGTCTGAATATTTCAAAGAAAAAATTTTGGGAAAGTCATAGACTAACATTGTTTGATCTTCTTGTTCTTGATGATCAAGGCACTTCCCTATCTTAATGAATTTCTCCTTGTCATTGATGACCATTGGTATATCAATTGTATCTCCTAGAGGTAGTGCACTTGGTTTTGGAAATTCAGGGTTGTATTCTTCTGTACTTATATCCCTGTCATTACTTTAATCCTCTGTAACTTTTTTCTTGGTGCTAATCATAGCGCATGTGACCTATTTTTCTTGAGGAGTAGTAGGTGACTTATCATAAAATCTTAAAATTTTCTTCAAGGCTTCATCATTTTCAAGGCATTCCCATGATGGTTCTAAATCTATATCAAGAAATTTAGGATGCTTCAAAGTGAGGTTGATTTTGGTTTGCACATGATAGTGTTGATGTTTACTGATGGTCTCTTTGTTGCTTGTGTAATTTTAGGACAATACCCAAAACTAGTCTTTGTATCTTGTGTCTTAGTATCTATAGGAATTTCAATGCCTTGTTATTTTTTCCACATCCTTTACCTTTGTAACCTAATTGTTTCACAAGTTCATAACCTTTCCCATAAAGTATTTCTATGTATTTTGGGTTTGGTGCCTATTGATAATCTATCTCTTCAAAAAATTTATTGTATCTTGTATCTTCTTCAAGATTAGATATGTTGGATGTTTGTATGTTTTCTTCCAATTTTTGAGTTGACATGACCATTGGTGGATTTTTCTTTTCATTTTCTTTTCTTGTGATTATGTATTCTCCCATAAATGAGGGTGTGAACTCCAAGGAACCCCAATCATCATCTAACAACTTTGACACTGTTTCTTTTTGTTTCTTGTCTTATTTTAAAGGTTTTATGTTGGATGTTGGAATCAATTTTCTTAGATGATTTTTTCCTTTTTCAACTTCCAAGCAATTTGCAGGCTCGTGATCTATTTGAACTTGGTATACCTTGTTGTCATAGACATACTTCATGATATCATGAAGGGTTGAAGGCACCACATTCTTCTCATGAATCCATGGTCTTCTGAGCATAAGATTGTATGAAAGTTCATGAGGAATGACATGAATAGGATTTTGTAAGGTAGCCTTTCCGATTGTGATAGGTAAAGTAATCACACCGAGCGGTTGCTTTCCTACATTGTCAAATCCTCGGATTGATAAAGAGTCAGATTCCATCTTTGATTTGTTAATGCACAATCTATCTAAAATTTTCACACTGCACACGTTAAGAGTTGAGCCATTATCAACAATAGTCCTTTTTATGCCTATTGTATTGAATTGAACAATTATCATGAAGGCCTCATTTTTATTTCTTAATTCCAAAGGAGGCAACTCATGTTGATGAAAGGTTATGTCTACATTAACTATATTCATTCCTTGTATGAGAGCTGCTACATCATTTATATTTTTTCCAAGAGGAACCACTATTTGTTGTAAATTTTTTTGAAGCATAGTGTGGTAATTAGGTAAATTATAAATTAAATCCGATAGGGATATCTTTGGAGGAGTATTCTTGAGTTGTTTGACGAGATTATACTCCTTCCCACTATGCAAAGTTAAATGGGGAGCACTAGGCAATATGGGATTATGAAAAGGTAAGGATGTCGGGGTTGTTTGTTGAAGTTGTGGATTATTTCTAGTGTTGTATGTATGAGAAACGATATTATGAATCAGTTTCTACAAAACATTAATTGTAGGTGGATAAAGGATAAATTTGGGTTTGTTTTTAGGTTGCAGTTTGTGTGAAGATGGGTAGAGGATAAACTGAGTTTGAATCACATTGACTTTTCTTTTTCTTTTTTTTCATAACAAGCCTTAGTGGATGAACCTTATGAGATGAAGTCCCCAAGGGCTTCATCTAACATGTAGAATTCATCACTACTAAAAGGCGTGTGTTCCTTAATAAGTTGAGGTTGGCTGACATTTACTTCTTTTCATTTAGGTTTATTTGCACATGCCTTAGTGGAAAAACCTTGCGAGGTGAAGTCCTGAAGGGCTTCATCTAACATATCAAGGTCATCATGACTAAAAGTCTTGAACGTTAATCTAACAAAGGGATTTAACATGCTGAAGTAACTATACATCTATACTTTTTTAAGTTTAATGTTTTTGGTTTTTATTTTTGATCTATGTCTAATGCAATCTAATCTAAATGCTAAAAATGAAAATTGCAAAAAGATAATTCTATCCATAATGTAAATTATGCTATATCTAATTATTGTAGTATAACAAAAAACAACTGAAATGAAATAGAAAAGTAATGAGAGAAAATATAAGCATAAAAACTAAAGATTTAGCTTTCTAAACAGTAATGCAAATTTTGCACTAGGACTGATTTTCCCAAGGTGGTGAATGAGTCCCAGTAGGGTTTTTTTTCAAATTTTTAATTTTTTTCTTTTATGTTGTATGACCTAGATCTAAAATTCAATTCAAAATTTGATTTATTTTCAGTGAAATTAAATGAAAAAATGTAAGCTAAATGAGATTTCACTAATGCAAGACTTGAAACCCTAGAATGTGAATTAACCAATGCAAATCCTAATGAAATGTTAATGCAAGCAAACCCTGGGATGGTAATGGACTCCAAATCAACAAAGAAAGTATTCTAAATAAAAGTTCACCAAAATGAATGGTGGAAAATTTGTACCTCTCTTTCACCTTTAGGGTTTAGGACCTAAAAGGAGAGAGACAATCTTCACCCAATTCACTCAAGAACAAACCCTTGAGATTTCAAGGAAAAGGAGATTGAAATATTGTAAAGGGGTTGTCCTAGGGTATAAGTTAAGATTACAAGATGGGTTCACCACCAGGTTTAGACTTGGGAAAGACAATGCAATACAAGTTATAAAATAAAACCCTAATTTACTGCAATGACCTAGAAAATGCCCTAAAAATGCAAGAAAAACATAACAGATAAGTAAAAAAGTAAGTAATGTGCACTTGGAAACCTTGAAGTGATTAGAAACAACTTTAATTTTTTTTGGAAATTTTGACTTTTTGATGAACTGGGAGTCATTCGCCAACCTGAGTGAATCAATCCCAGGTTCGGGTTTCTACACAAGAATCTGTTTCAAAAAAATAGGTATCAGAATCTTAAAACTATTTTGACAAACAACTACATTGGGACTCATTTTTCACTCTTGGCAAATCAATCTCATTCAGCTTTTTCAGAAATTGAAAGTCCTGATCTGCACTTCAACACTTTCCCTTTCCTTCCAACTTGAGTTCTTGATCCGAATCCCTGGAAAAAACCTGCAAAATAGAATTCAACTTGATTTTTTAATGGGGGTTTTCCTTGGTAAAACCCTGAGTTTGGTAATTAAACCTTGATTAAAATAATGAAAGGTGAATGGAAATCCTAGCCTTAAGTGTTTCTAATACTAGGAAATCTTAAACATGATGCAATCCTATTCTAATGTGTAAGCATATGATGCAAGAATAGAAATATAGAGATGAATGACTCACTTGTGGTGATCTCTCATCACCCCAAATGAATCCTTATGACATTTGGACCTTCCTTAGGATGAATGTAGAGTGATAATGGAGGATGGAATCACTTAGGAAACAAGTCTTTAGGCTTGGCTTGATGACTAGTTGCATCTCCCCAACCTAGAATCCATCATGATTCACCATAGACAACCATGATAAACCCTTGAAAATGATAGATATTGAATGAAAGTGAGCTTGAAGACCTAAAAAACACTTTGATGCTACTCCAAAGCTTCAACTTCACTTGTTCTTGAAACCTGAATGTTCTTGTGAAAAATCCCCAATAATTGACTCTTGAAAATGATTGCTCAAAATGCTTAGAGATTGAAAAAAAAGACTTAGAAGATTTTTTTATAGGCATCCACACCTAATTGACCATTATTTAGATCTTAAAGGCTGACATTCACCAAAAACTTGAATTAAATTGATGAATTCCTGCTCAAATTTAAAAAAAGACCCCAAATGGGACTCAATCGCCACCCTATACGAATGAGTCCCACCTAAGGGGACTCATGAACACAAGGTGGCGAATGAGTCCCACCTTAGCTTTGTAAGGTGGTTTTTTCAATATTTTCAAGGATTTGAGTGGTTTTATGATATTTTTGAGTGAAATGAGCCTCAAGATCTGAAATAATGGGTCTTAGGGGCCTATAAATGATGATTTTAAAGGGTGATTAATGCAAGGATGCCAAAATAGGTCCAAATTAAGTGTGAAATTTCCTTGCTTTCAAGAGCACACAATTTTCTACACTACACTAGGATTTGAAATCATTAAAGTATCACCAGAAAATATTCCAAGGGGGTGTCCTAGGTTTATATGAGGACCCATTCACCATGTGGTGAATGGGTCCTAACACACTTAACTAGGATACATTTTGGGGGATGTTAAATGTTATGTAAGATTAGGGTCCTAGGACTTAGTGAGGACCCATTTTCCAGGGGGCGAATGGGTCCTAGGTCACTAACCTAGGACACGCTCTTTGTAAAATTAAGTGTTGTATAATATCATTAATGAATGTTGGGCTTTATCTCTCACAATCTAGAATTAATTAGGCTTGGATTTTAATTAAGGAGGCCAATTAATCTCAATTAATTAATAAGTCCCTAGTCTAATGTGGAAGTGTAAAGATACACTTTACAACACCCTAAATAAGGCACCATTAAGTCCATTTTATTAAGAAGGGTCCTAAACTTAATGTGAATGTATAAAAAAACACTACAACACTAAACTAATACATAATTGAGCTCATTTTAATATTGATTATTCCAAAATTAAGTGTGAAAAGGGGAATTTTTCTATAATACATTGAGTTCCCACTTTAGTGAGAGTATGACCCCATGTCAAACTCACACTAAAGTAGACATTCAAGACACTTATGTGTGCAACAATGAAAAAGATACACAATCATACACTATCAAATACCAAAAAGAGATCAAGACTAAATGGTCCAACACAATCTGGAACACTTCTAGACTGTCAATTTTGTGCTCACTCTGGGGTAGTAGAACCTCAAGCCATCCACTAGGTGAGTATCCATCCAAGAAGGTGGGTTAGTGAGAAATTCATGTCTCTGTGTCGGCTCTCACTATACTTATGGTGACCATAGTTACAGTATAGGTTAATTACACCAAATCCATATGGATTTGAGGCATATTTAATCTACTAAGCCATGATCCCATTGAGATATTTGAAATCATCAAGAAACTAAATAACCATTAGGGTATGTGTAGGATCATCATGGAAAAAATAGGCCCTTAAGTGGCGATGAAAATTAAGAAAATCAGAGTTAAGAAACTTGACTTAAAAAATTTGAATAAGTTATCTATACTATCTCAAAAATATGTAAGAATAGAATCTGTAGAAAATTGAATGTAGTTTACAAACTACTAGGTTTATTTTTATTTTTTAAATCTATTTGGTGAAAATTCAAAATTTCAATGCAGTAGTACTTAAATTTCAAGGAAAAAATAAGAAGTAGGTGTATGTCTGACCACCCTAACCACAATTAAATGATAATATTTTTTTATAATATTTTAGATATAAGTAGAGGACTCATGTCTCGATGTGATGCATATTTTTTTGTAATTTTTTTCTAAGTAAATAATTAATTATGATTTTTTTATTACAAATTTTGAAAAATATAAAAATCTTGTATGTCTGACCACCTTGCTCAAAAATTCATGAAATTCAATTTTTATTTTTTTAATCCTGTAGTATGTGAATCATAGAATGTGACGCATGTTTCAGATTCAAAAAATGTGACACTATTTGAAAGCTATAGATGTTTCTCAATCAGCCTATCAATTAGGACTTTAGTTGTAATTTAAATAGAAAATGAATAATAATAATTTATTAAATTCAAAGTAAGGCATAATTTATATTGGTGGAAAGCTAAGAATCTCCTTTAAAAACCCTTTTCATTTCATCAATTTTGGGTAAAAAAAAACTTGTCAAGCACATGGGCCATCATATCACTTACATATCACCACTTTTTGGCCCATCATGATCCTGAACATACCCATTAAACTAACATGAAATCAACACAAGAGAATAATAGAAACATTCTCTAAGACCTCACATATTATCCCATTGGGGAAGTTGTGTCACATTTATGTGGAATGGTGACCCTTTCCCAATCCCCTGGATAATATGAGCTTGTTTGAATCAGTTTAATTAAAGAAAACCAATGAAACTGGTGAGATATGAATGAAACATGGTATAAAACTAGTTGAACATGATGAAATGAGTGCTAAATGCTAAGATTATTGATCATAATGGATGAAAGCTACAATAAATGGAAACAAAGCTCAAAGATGCAAGCCATGGATGCTAACTTATGCTAAAACAAATGTAAACTAAGCTACAATGGAAGCCATTAATGGATTCTTAAGCTAATATGGATGAATATTAATCTAAAATACTAAAAAATGCTAAATATGGATGCAACTGAGTATTAATTTCAACAACATAACTTTTCTATCAAAAGATGGATCCATTTATCTCCAAATGATCAAGTATTTATAGGAGAGAAAATGAAGAATCAATGGATAAGATCAATTTGATCAATCAATGGTCAATATGAAAAGGAGGGTGAAACATGGATCAAGGATTCTCATCAATGGATGAGAACCAAAGATCACATGGATCAAGGAAAGTATCAAGGGTTGAGAATGATTCAAACATAAACTTGTTTACAACTTTGAAAGTTTATTACAAAGTTTCTTTGAAAATAATCATTCCCTTTTTGGAGCCAAATAGGAGAATACTCCTTTGTAATATTCCCTATGAAAGTGGATGGTGTTAGGTCTCAAAAATGCAGGTTTGAACCACGAGAGGTTTCCAAGCTCTCACAACATTTTTGGCTAACATACAAGGCCAAACAATGAATTTGAACCTTCTCTTCATGCTCTACCAAACCTAGGTGGGTGCACCTATGCAAATGAGGCAGACTTAAACTGTATGATTCCTACTTTTGCAATCTATCCCCAATGGAAAATAGTGAGGCATATATGAAAGCTTAATAACTACGTCTCCTCCTAATAAAATTTGAAATATGAATGTATGGATAAGATTTTATGAAATTCTAAAATGGAATTGGTATGACCAGTGCCTACTTTTTTTGGGTAAATGGAGTCCAGATGTAAATGATATGTGACTTACTAACTAGCTAAAATTCTAATTGTTTGGCACTTAGACTTGTTTATACTTGGTATAAACATGCAAGGATGTGACTAATAGACTCTTCTTATTGATCAAATGAAGGCCTATTAGGTTACTATGATCTATTTAAGAGGATTTTAATCCTTCCTTGAAGGAACCAGTTAAAAGGAGTCACACAATGACATCAAATGTGTACTGACAAACAAAAAAAATATACTTGATATATTTAGTTGTGAATAACTTAATAGGATTGTCTAGAGATAGTATGGCAGCCTTCAATTATATACTCTTCTTATTGATCCAGTTGACATTTCCAAATTACTGTAATCTACTTAAAAGGATTTTAATTCCTACTTGAAGAAACCAATTAAGAAAATTACACAAGAACAACAAATGTGTCTGATGAATTTTAGTATTCTTCTTGAACTAAATTCAAATAATAAGGATCATGAACTTGGAGATAGCCAAATAATTATTTAACTTGAAAAACAATTGACACCAATATTTGAGTCACCAGATTAAATCTTCCTATCCATTATATTATTCCAAAAGATTTTGCAATACATAACATAACATCTTGTTTCAGCAAATGATTACCCTATCCAACTACTGGTAACTTCCTAACCTACTACTACTTCCCACTCTATGATTTTATTTCATCTTACATATATACATTACATTAGGGTTATAACTCTTCACAGTATCCATTTGGTATAACTCTTCTTCTCAATGTAGCTCTTCATTTGATTGTATTTGAAAAATAAAATATTTAATTAATTGCCTTTTTGGAAAATCAAATATTTAACTTTATTCTCGAGTTTGCTTCTTCATGAAAATTAATTTATTAATATTGTTCTTTTGCTGGAAGCTTCACATTCGTTTGATTTTATATTTCAAAGTTGACTGATGTGACTGGCCAACTTTAAATGTCTTAACGGTTGCTTTACCACGTTACCTCATGCCACTTCTCTCTCCCCTATAGTACCACGATGTGTTTTGTTTCTCCTTTATTAGCTTACCACCCTACCACACATTAAATTTTGTCCCCCCACGGTATCACAGAATGTATTTTGCGTCCATTCTTACTACACCGCTCCACCGCATACCGCTCTACCATGGGCTACCTTTTTCTTTCTTGCAGTATGACGGTGTCTTCTTGTTATTGTCTTCAAGTATACCACTCAACCATGGGCTACACTCAAACCCTCTACAGTATGGCGATATCTCCTATTCCAATGGTTCCTTCACTTCTTTACCATGGGTTAACATTCTTTGTCCTACAGTATGGCAGTACCTATCCTTATTGCCTTCATTACTGCCCTACCGCGGGCTATGTCTTGACCCTCCACGGTATAGCAATAAAAAGGGTATAATAGTGACTCTTCTTACTACCTAACCATGAGCCACTTGGTGATGGACCACGATACTGTGGTAAAGCATAAGTATTGTAAGTGTTGTTCAATATGGTAGTGGTTACACGGTAAAGGGTGAAAATGGCTTCATGAATAGTGGTAAGAGAGTATTTTGTTAACTGTTTTGACCGTAATACCGCAAGCCCTCTTATAAGAGGTTGTGGTAAGGAGGTATGAGGTAAGGGGTTACAAGGGTGGATATTCAGGTAGCAGTATGGTGGTAAAAGGCATTTTTGGCTTTATGGAGGAAAACATAGTGGTTTTTATGAAAATGAAGGGATAAATTTTGGATTTCAATTGATAAAATCTTTAGAATTTTTTTTTAAAAAATGGTATTAACAACAACTCCAGTTGGGGATGAGTGATTTTCCAATCACTACAAGAATCCAGAATATCTCTAGGAGAGAAAACCAAGTATCTTATCCATTGAAAAATAGACTCAAAACTCTTTCCTATGATGAAATGATATGGTTTTGAAGAAACCACACCACAACTGATGGCACAAGGCCACCCAAAAAAAGAAAGGCCCCTATTTTCCCCTGTCATACACCTTGTTTTGTTTTGAGTTCATTAGGTTCCTCTTGAAAATGTTCATGCCATCTGCCCTACTACCATTGGAGATTTTTAGAAAATCATTGCGTTCAGCTTAACTCATGTTCCTTTTACCCTTCTATAATTTATTATCATGTGATAAATCTTTTTCATCTTCAGCACACAATATGTATACATATTCAACACAACATTTTTCATTATTTTGCTCACTATTATGTGTTTTAAAATGATTTCCTAACTGAATTGAAAATTGATAATACTCATTAGTCTCCTCATCATGAAGCTGCATAGAAAATCTGAAATCATTATGAGGCCATCGATGCAATCTCAAAGAATAATTATGCTCCTTCATGTTGCTCATTCCACCATCCGATTGTTTCTCACATGGGTCTGAGAAATGTTTCATATCAACATTTTCTGAGACAATCAAATCTGAAACATCTATCATTCCTTCCATATAATCAATTTGCAGTGACGTGAATTTATGATCCACAAAATCATCATTATGTATGTTTGAATCAATTAATATTGAATCAATGTCTTTCCCATATGAGCAAAAAAAAATCAGTTCTGATTTGCATATCTCCTTTCGATCAACTTCAAGATTTCCTTCATCATGCTTGTGATTATATGATTTTCTCTTATCTCCACTGGGACCAACATCATAAGAATACTCAAAATCATTTGATATGGAGACTTCACCAGCATATTTTTTTCCCTTAGAGGTTGATGTAACATTATTTTGTTCATTTGTTGGAAAAAAAACATATGGAGATATGTTATCCAAATGAAAGTCCTCCTTATCAAATATTATGTGAGTGGGGCATAGAGGCTCATGACCATTTTCATATCCACACCTATGATATTATGCAGTTAACAAACCAAAAATATGCTCACTACTAAGTGAGCATACTTCCTCTTCCACATCTTCCACTGCTTCTTCCTCTTGATCTCCATGAGAGTTGCAGGAATCCTTTTGTTGGAATCAAAATCCACAAGACTATCTTCACAATCTGAATATTCAATGGATCCCTCATAACATGCGATGTTCTCACTGTCACAATCTATTATGCAAGAGAGATCTTTTGTATCTTCATCCTCCTCATGTATGTTATCATAGGAATTATTCTCATTTGTACCTAATTTTTCTATTGGCTGCATTATTTTATCAATTTCTCCATCTTCATCAATGATTATGTCTTTGTGGTCACTATTGATAGCATCCTCATGCCTTTTCTTTTCTACAAATTCAATCATTTCATACACCTAGTCAAAAGTAACTAGTTTCCATGACTCAGGACACTTGTCTGAATGAGGAACATACATTTTCATGAATGTTTAAATGCATATGGATTTATCAAGCCTAACATTAGCATGTATTTGCATATAAATATTCAATGTTCTCTTGAATAAAGAAAATCCAGATTCTAACATTCTTTGACTTCCCCTTTGAAGACACTCTTTAATTTTGTCTTTAAACTGGTACATGGACTTGTTTTCCAAATCATTCCATGAAGTTATGTAAAGCATAGGAAGGCTAAAAAACCAATATTTAGCATCTTTTTCTAGTGTTCTCACAAAAAGCTTCATGATAACATCTTCATTGATTTTCCAATTTACCACTAAATTAATGAATTGCTACAGGTGCATTTCTACTGATTCTGATTTGTATCCATTAAATTTTGGCAAATGATTATTAATATTCAAGGGAGGAGAATGATTTGGATAACCCTTAATATTTTCGAAATCAAGTGGTTTGTGCACTGTAAGATCTGCTACCTTCAACTGGAAATTTGGTCACCATAAATTAATTTATGCTTGTAGAATAATCTTGCTTCATACATTTTGACATGGAGCTTGGTATTGATAGTGCCCAACATACTGATTATTTCCATGACCTTGATAGTTCACTAATCTCTGACCATAAGGGATAGGATAAGTATTTATTTGTCTTGATGATTGTGGTGCATATTTGTCATGTTGTGCACGATATGCATTATCTCCACTATGAAAATTCCCAATTGTATTATCAGGAACTTGTGGGGTCAAATTTTTGCTTGCATTTACACATTCATCCTCATTGCATATAGGTGTATATCACGATATCTTTGGGGCAATATCAGCTCTAAACTGTAACACCTTTTGAGCCAATTCTTCACTTTCTCTTGTTGGTTTAGCCATTTGCAATTGTTCCATCCATTGTCCAACCTTCTCCCTTAGCTTAATTAAATATCTTGGTATACCGTAGTGTGTATAGGGAAAAGAATAATTGTTATGCATATTTCAACTTGTGATCTTTAATTCTAGCTGGCAATGCTACAATTTCAAACTGTTTATTGTATTCTTCATCAAAAAATTATTAGAGTCGCCACTCACTTTCTTAAAAGTGAGAAAATTAAATTATTTATGATTCACCCAAGGGATTCACTTTTCCTCAAAATTCTTAACTATGAATCTCTCTTCAATGACTCTATATGATGGTCTTCAACTAGATATTCTAAAAATACTCCCCAATAGAGTCGCCAAACTATTAGGTCTCAAAAATGCAGTTTTGAATCATGAGAGGTTGCCAAGCTCTCACAACATTTTTGGATAACGTACAAGGCCAAACAATGATTTGAACCTTCTTCTCTTCAGGGTCTGCCAAACCTAGGTGGGTGCACCTATGTAAATGAGGCAGAATTAAACTGTATGATTCCTACTTGTGCAATCTATCCCCAATGGCAAATAGTGAGGGATATATGAAAGATTAATAACTACTTCTACTCCTAATCAAATTTGAAATATGAATGTATGGATAAGATTTTATGAAATTCTAAAATGGAATTGGTATGACTAGTGCCTACTTCTGTTGGGTAAATGGAGTCAAGATTTAAATGATATGTGACTTACTAACTGGCTACAATTCTAATTGTTTGGCACTTAGACTTGTTTATGCATGGTATAAACATGCAAGGATTTGACTAACAAACTCTTCTTATTGATCCAATCAAGGCCTATTAGGTTACTATGATCTATCTAAGAAGATTTTAATCCTTCCTTGAAGGAACCAGTTAAAAGGAGTCACATAGTGACAAAAAATGTGAACTAAAAAAATGAAAAATATACTTGATATATTCAGTTTTGAATAACTTAATATGATTGTCTAGAGACAGTATGGCAGACTTCAATTATAGACTCTTCTTATTGATCCAATTGACATTTGCAAATTACTGTAATCTTCTTATAAGATTTTAATTCCTACTTGAAGAAACCAATTAAGCAAATTACACAAGAACAACAAATGTGTCTGATGAATTTTAGTATTCTACTTGGAATAAATTCAAATAATAAGGAACACCAAATTGGAGACAACCAAATAATTGTTTAACTTGACAAACAATTGATGCCAATATTTGAGTCACTAGATTAAATTTTCTTTTCCATTATATTATTCCAAAATATTTTGCAATACATAACATAACATCTTGTTTCAGCACCTGATTACCCTATCCAACTACTAGTAACTTCCTAACCTACTACTACTTCCCACTCTATGATTTTATTTCATCTTACATATATACATTACATTAGGGTTATAACTCTTCATAGTATCCATCTGGTGTAACTATTCTTCTCGATGTAGCTCTTCGTTTGATTGTATTCTAAAAAAAAATTATTTAATTAATTGCCTTTTTGGAAAATCAAATACTTAACTTTATTCTCATGTTTTCATCTTCATGAAAATTAATTTATTAATATTCTTCTTTCGGTGGAAACTTCACATTCGTTCGATTTTATATTTCGAAGTTGACTGATGTGACTGGCCAACTTTAAATGTCTCAACGGTTGCTTTACCACATTACCTCATGCAACTTATCTCCCCCCTACAGTACCACGGTGTGTTTTGTTTCTCCTTTATCAGCTTAACGCCCTATCGTGCATTAAATTTTTTCCCCCCATGGTATCGCGGTATGTCTTCTATGTCCTTTCTTATTGCACCGCATACTGCTCTACCATAGGCTACACTCAAACCCTCTACAGTATGGTGGTATCTCCTATTCCTTTTCTTCCTTCACTGCTTTACCGCAGGTTAACATTCTTTGTCTTGCGGTATGGCAATATCTGTCCTTATTGCCTTCATTACCGCTCTACTGCGGGCTATGTCCTGACCCTCCACAGTATAGTAGTAAAAAGGGTATACTAGTGGCTCTTCTTACTACCTTACCGTGAGCCACTTAGTGATAGACCGTGGTACTATGGTAAGGCATAATTATTGTAAGGGTTGTTCAATATGGTAGTAGCTACGCGATAAAGGGTGAAAATGGCTTCATGAATAGCGGTAAGAGAGTATTTTGTTAACTATTTTGACCGTAATACCGCGAGCCCTCTTATAAGAGGCTATGGTAAGGAGGTATGAGGTAAGGGGTTACAAGGGTGGATATTTAGGTAGCAGTACGATGGTAAAAGGCATTTTTGGCTTTATGGAGGAAAATAGAGTGGTTTTTATGAAAATGAAGGGATAAATTTTGGATTTCAATTGATAAAATCTTTAGAATTTTTCAGAAAATTTTGGTTCTAACAAATGGGAGGGGAAATTAGCAACTTTAGTAATTAAAATGAAATTTTGATTGTGCAAGATGAGGAATAATAGGATATCCGGTAAATAATTAATTTACTTAATGAAAAAGGGGAAAGTGGCATTTAATTAAATGATTTAGATTATTTAATTAAATGAGAGGAGATAAAGGAAGGGGTTTAAACTATATAATTTGCATTATTTAATTAAACTAGATGAAATGTTAGTGTGAGAGGGTAGGAATTAACCTAATTAGATTAATTAGATTAATAGATGAAAATTATGCATTTAATTAAATAATTAGGCTTATTTAATCAAAAAAGCAAAAAGAGGATGAAATGATGTTAGTATTATAGACACCAAAATTATCTTGATTGATATCACGCATTTGATCTTGATTTACTAACACTAATTCTTCCTTGATCACTCCTTTACTAACCATTTAATTAAATAATACTAAATTAATTCATCATAATTCCTCTTTTAATTAAATAAAACATGTTATTTGATTAAATCATTATTCCCTTTTAATTAAATAAATTACTTTATTTAATTAATCCTAATATTTCCTCTTTGATTAAATAAATCAATTTTATTTAATCCTATTGTTCCTTTTTTAATTAAATAAATCAGTTTATTTAATTAAATCACATTCCCTTTCTTGATTAAATTAGTCCCCCTTATTTAATCAAATCTAACATCACCCCTTTTAATTAAATAAATCAAACTCTCTTTAATTAAAATGTCCATTATTCCTCTCATTTGATTTAAATAAATCTAAAAAATCTAAATCAAATGTCCAATCAACTAATCTCCACCTAAGTTAATTAAATCCTAATTAAATCTAACACTAATCCATCAAATCCTCTAGATTTTGTAACTTGCACAAGTAAATCAATTTAATTGATTTATTAAATCCTCAACCTTCATTCAAAAGGGCATCTTTTTGGAATATTCCTTCATTTTGAAATCTCCCTCCAAAGGGGCTTGTCCTCCAACTTGGCATTTATATCTCTAACAAGTCCTTTTTCTTGAGCTAAGTGGCATTAACTCCTTCACATCCTCTTGTGGAAGAAAAAATTCAAATTTCAAATATCCACCTAACTTCATTTATTTGCACATTCACCAAAACGTGCTCAATCCTCCTCCAATAGCATGTTGAAAAGTGGAACCTTGCCATTGGCTCAAGTTTAGTCCCATATTCATCCCATTTTCTCATTCCTCCATCATTCTCTCTTATAAATAGAGGGTCTGTCTATTGGTTTACGCATCCACAATCCATGCAAGCTTACTCTACTCAATTTCATTCCAAACTTCATCCATTTTTATCCAAGTTTCATTTTTTTTTTAATTAATTTTATCAAGGTTATTGTCAAATTGCATTAAGGAATTTAGAAAGGGCTATTTTCCACATCAAAATAGTACCAATTCCCCCATGGGATAGTGGTTTGAATGTTTAAGAGCAAGATTTTATAACTTTTTATTGATAATCTTTGTCTTATTTCTTGTTCTTGATGTTTAAATTGATTGCATGGG
This sequence comes from Sequoiadendron giganteum, assembly GCA_007115665.2. Lineage (NCBI taxonomy): Eukaryota > Viridiplantae > Streptophyta > Pinopsida > Cupressales > Cupressaceae > Sequoiadendron > Sequoiadendron giganteum. The sequence goes on from CM021103.1 coordinate 240,075,562, forward strand.
GAATGATGGTTTTAGATGTGTTTAATGAAAAATATTGTGTTGTTTTTCTATGTTTGAACAAGTCTAGAGCTACGATTCACATTTTGGCACTAGAAGGAGGGCAAATCTCAAGGAAATTAACATGTTTTTCTCAAAATTCCATTTTTTTTTGTCAAGTTTTTATGTCTACAGGAAGGAGCGATGTTGCAAACTACAAAATGTGATGCTATTAGTCCAATGTCGCTATATAGTGACACTACATCTTTTCCAAAATGTGAGGATTCTTTCATTTTCCACCCGGGATGGTCTGTCAAACTCAAAACAAGGATGCTCGATGAAATAATGACACAATCGTGCTCTATGTTTCTCCACAAAGCAAAACTATCAGTCCCAATGTCACTATACAACAACGCTGACTTCTTCAAATAGCGATGCACATAGATTTTGATGCTGGAGTTGGGTAAAAGGTCATTTTTTTTTCTTTAACATGTCCTTTCATATTTGATCACTTTGACTTTTTGACTTATTTGTGGCTCTATTTTTTGTATTCCAACCATCTTTTGTAGGTTGAATTCATCAAGGGAAGAAGGAGGAACCTAGGAGAAGATTTCTACTATGACATCATATTTCTATTGTAACAAGTGTTTTTAAGGACTTTGGAGGCTTTTATAATTCCATCTTAAGGATTTTTCTATCTTTCAATTTTAGGACTCAATAAATTTCATTTGGGCTCTAAAAAGAACAAATCAAAAGGCTTAAAAAGAATCTTAGGAACTTACTAGTTTTCAAATTGGATTCTAAAATTGAACAAGCAAATCTCACACTTCATCTTGGTGCTCTGAAAAAAGAACTTAATTATTCTTTTGGAAACTAAAATGAACAAGTGTATTTGGTGTTTTATAATATTTTTCACAAAGTAATATAATTCAAAAGATGAATGCACTTCTCTCATGCTTCACAACGATCTTGAGAATCAAAAGTATTTTGGTGATATTAAGTTGTATAAAATATTGCCTCCACACTTCAATTTAGGCATTTTAAAATTGAACAAAATCTTGCTAGTGTGAGTTAAGCATATCACATGTGTTCTCTCTGTGTTCATGCAAACAAAGATTGATTGAACTATGGATGTGTTTTCTCGCTATTGTTTATCTTTAGAAGGCTTACCTTGGTGGGAAAAATTACTCACCCCAAGGGAATGACCCAACCGGTAACACACTAAATCCAAGCAACTTCCACCTAGTATAGAAGTGTGGGTACTTGAGGAAAGTTCAAGTATCACAAGGATTGTTTTGACAAGAAGGGTAGTAATGGTATCTTGTCATATGGATGATCCCCCACGAATGAAATTCCTATACTAGATCCTTTGTTATAGTGATCCAAATCCCTATCTATTTTTTGGTGCAAGAACAATCATTCTAAAGCCTTCCCACATATTTCTAGTTCAAAGTAGAGATGAAAAGTTCGTCATGGGAGAGTCATGAGAACTAAAGCTTGGCTGACCCGATAAATGTGTGTCATGAAAGGGGGAGCCAGTGTGGTCAAGCTTCTAGTCATCCACTTTGAATAATCATAGCTGGATTTATCCAAGTGGGAATTCAATAAATATTGTCTCTTTTCATCCTAGGGTTGTGCATCATTTTGAAATCAAAAAACTTTGCTTGGATCTAAAACACTTGAAAACAAAAATTCACCAAATCCACCAAATTTTAAACCCTTTAGGAAGATAAAATACCTTTGAAAAAATAGAAGTGCTCTTGCTTTCCCTAGGGATTTCATCCCTAGAGGCTTCTAAGTATTTGGATTTACATCACAATTTGCTCTTAGTAAATTCAACATTAACAAACTATTGTCTTAATTTCCTTGATTTCCACATAATGGACCTTGTGGGATGAAAAAACATTAGGACATTAGACATTCAAGTTGAAGCCTAATAAAGAAAGTGTTTGTGATAAAAGGAATCAATCTAAGCAACATAACAAACAATTGAACCTCACATGTGCTTGATCCCATGATTTCCCGAAAAGTAAAAATTCCCAAACCAAGTCGTCACAAGTTCCTTAGTCCAAAAGCTTGTGAGGAACGTCTTTCAAGGCTTCACAAAGTTAGAGAAAGGTTGGTTTATAATTTTTACAAGAAATCTTCAAAGAACAATCCTAATTTCTATGAATTTTATTACAATGAAAATCCAAGTCTCTTTCAAACGTTTGAATTTCTCACATAGGAAGTACAATCATGTTCTTCAATACCAAGGTCTTGTAGAAAGGAGTTCTATCTAGATCTAATCTAGGACCAAAGTCAACACTATCATCTATTATTCAAACATCAATCAAATCTCATCCCACCAACAACTCTTCGAATCTTGGAAAAATCCCCCCATGCTAGACTTTTGGAAAATCCTTTAAATCAAATCAAAAATCATCTTGTCTGACTAAGTTTGTGTAGATGAGTCCTTCATGTGCTTAGTTAAATTATCAATCATTGTGAACAAGTATATCCCTTGATAACACCCAACATCTTGGGTTTTATGATTTCATTATCCAAATCCAAATCCAAAACAAATCAAATCAAGAATTAAAAAATCCAAAAGTCCTAAAGTCTAGTGTCCCTTCAATATTCTTAAGAGTTTAATCATTCACACCATCCACCCTTCATCCATCTCATCACCATCATTTTATCCTTGAACAAGCTTGGTTTTCCCTTCTTTGTACCTAATATTTGATCCTTCTTTTATGTTGCAAACTCAATCTCAATACAAGAAAAATATGGAAGCCAACAAAGAAACATCTACTTCAAGTGACCTAAGTCAAACCATACCAGAAATCAATCTTATGGGATCTAGCAACCCCCACCCAATCTTCCTTTATTAACACAAGATCCTCAAGAGGAAGTTCAAGTGGAAGACATCACCTATAATGTCTTAGGGATGACTCAAGATAAGATCATAGAAATGGTCCAAAATCCCAAAGATAACAAAATTGTCAATGCCATGATGAGACTCAATACATCACAATACATGCTAGAATTGGCAAAGGAAGGGGCTAAACTCCCTTCGGATTTTTACCTAAACACTATTGTGGAGCAACCTCTTGGGATTATGCCCCCAGTCTCATTCACACCATATTTTCAAAGCATCATTCAACCCATTCCCCAACCCATGTCATCTCTTGCTCCAACTCAACCAATTGTCAACAAGGGAATTTCATTACTTAAGGCTCTTCAAACACATGCCCTTGTGAAAAATCAAGAATTGGATGCAAAAACCATCTTGGGTCAATCGGTCCCTCAAGATCCAAAAAACCCCTACGTCCCACTCGTCTTTCATGACACCAATAATTCATCAACCTTCTCTACTACGTTGACATATTCTCTTGGAGCACAAGTCTCTCCCCCTATGGTATCACATGGGAAAGAGGGTTTATTTGGACAAGGGGGAATATTTTATCCCTCATCACTTTTGTAATAAATCATACCACCTATCCCTCCACCACTTCCCTCGCTAACATCAACATCCACACCAATCCTTGGTCTAGGGCAACCACCTTATCCAAAATTAGTCGAATCAAATCAATCTGCCAAGTGTACCAAATTCTCCAAGCATACCACAAACATCACAACAATAGGTGGTTCCAATCTAAACATCTCAATCCAACCTTACACAATCCATAAAATCTCAAAATATCGTCTCCCAAGGACTCGTCTCATCCACTATACCCTCCACCACACAACCCATCATCATTTTTCAAACACCTCAACAACCACCCCAACACAGTCTCATTACACTATGTCATTCCATTTTGAATCCCTCACCTCTACCAAAAAATCCAAACATGGACAATCAATATAGCATCACTTTGCAAGATTCTCAACAATCTTCTCAAAGGGCACTCCAGCAATTCCAAACCCAGCAAGCTGCACAAGATGCATAGCAAGAGCAAACACAACAAGCTCAATAGGCTACCCAAGTGCAAGAACAAGTGTTGCTACAACAACAACAAGCCCAAGTGCAAGCACAAGATTTATTGCAACAACAGCTATACAAGCACAAGAACAAGACCAACATCGAGAACAACAAGCTCAAGTGAAAGCCTTGTGTCAACAACAAGAATATCAAGAAGCTTTATAGCAATATTAGGCACAACAACAAGTAGCCCAACAACAAGCTTTTTTAGCACAATAGCAATAGCAAGCCCAACAACAAGCATTGTTGCTGCAAATCGCAACAACAAACGTTGTTGGTGCAAATAGAAACAACAATAGCAAAAAGCCCAACAACAATATTTGTTAGCACAACAATAGCTACAACCATACCAGCAAGCTTTGGTTGTGCAACAAACTCCCACTAATGCACAACCCAGTCTGCAAGTCACCTCACCCATCATCCAAGTCACTACACAAACCCAAAACACATTCATCCCACCACCTGACCCACAAGGTGATTTATCATCCCAAATCAAAATTCTCTCACAATAGGTGTTAGACATCCAATCAAATAAGACACCTAAATCACAAGGGAATCGATGCCCTTATCCATTTGACAAGAGCATTGTGATAAAATCCCCAAATTTGACAAGTACTGCGGACTCGAAAACCCTGAAGATCACATTAGGGAGTTCCACGTGTACTGCATGGAATTGGCCTATGATGACTCTTATCTAATGAGGCTCTTCCCTAGAAGTCTAGTTGGCCTATCCATGCAATGGTTCTCCTATCTTCTGCCCAAAATCAAAAATTTAAAATAAATTATGGATGCCTTCATGTAAAATTATGCAGTCAACATAGGCATGGACATGATCTTTGAAGAACTGTCCAACCGTAAACAAAACAAGGGAGAATCATTTGCATATTTTTTTACATCGATGGTGATCCAAAGCCAATAGAAGCAAGTGGGCCATGCTAGAAGAATAACAAGTTAGAACTATCATTGTAAATCTTGAAGGAAATTTGGCCTTCCATCTCAAAGTCTAGTGCATCACCTCCTATGATCAACTCATCCCTAAAGCTCTTAGTATCAAAAGAGCCCTCATCGCACAAGGGGGGACACCTACTTATCAAGATAATCACCCATCAACAAGCTATAATGATAAACCATGAACATGGGTAAAAAACAAGAATGTTACCAACGATGGTGTTGTTGATGCTAAGGTTGTAATCAATGCTCCAAAGCCAAACATGCAACAATAAATGTATCAACAACCTTAGAATAATACCCAAAACACCCCCCGATCTAACATGTCTCATCAACAAAATAACACCCAAACAATCAATAATGTCAATGACCAAAGTGGACCATCCACAACGAACCAATATCCTCCAAAACACAAGTACACACAACTTGGAGAATCGGTTGAATTTGTCATGAAGTGGCTCATTGATGCCAACATCATCCCACTTTCAGTCATTGAGAATTACCAAGATCCTCAAGTTAAACCACCATGGTATAACGAGAATCACCTATGTGACTTTCATAAGATAAAGGTGCACACAACATCCAGTTGCATGAGGCTCAAAAACTTAATCCAAGACCTCATTGAAAACAAGACCATCAAAATTGAACAATCGGTTGGAAATTGAGACCTTAAGATATACACAAATTTGATGTCGGCTCATGACAAGTCAAACAAAAATGGAAAGGGAAATAAGTATGGTAGTTCCAACAACGTTAATGACCATATTTTCACATCCTTAGATGAATGGGTAGGTGTTTTCCATATCCCAGGGTCCAAAGATGACTATGGAGTCACCACACGAAGTGGTAGAATCACCATCCCCTAACTATCCACACAAGCTAGAGCACCTTCTACAAATGTAAAGTTAGTTTCCATTGGCTACACTATCTTCAAACAACTAAAGAAGACCCCTGCCTAGATCTCCATCATGGAGTTGCTGAAAATTTTGCCTGCACAT
>CM021103.1:240081547-240250109 GCA_007115665.2 Sequoiadendron giganteum
TTCATCAATCCACTGTTGCTGCATTGTTTGAACCCTTTGTTCGTTTTCTTGGATAGAAGTTGTTTTTCTATCAAGTTCAGCCCTGAGTTCTCTGATTTCCTTTGCTGTAGAATTGACGGTAGAATGAGCTTCCTAGAGTAGACCGTGCAATGTCTGGTTTGCCACCTGTTCCTTGGTCAATTCCTCTTTTAGGTCTTGTAATTCCTTTTTTGTCATACTTTGAGGAGGAACTCTTTCTTCCTCAAATTCTTCTACAGCTTCAAATTCTTCCTGCAAATTCTCGCTTATTTCATCCATCTTTTCTTCTTCCTAGGGAGCAAAAGTAGAGGGTATATCTTTCTCTTCATGGGAAATGTCTTCGGCCTTTACAAAAAATTATGTTTGAGGGTTATTATCAATACTATCCATGGGTTCTTTTGGAATCTATTCTTCATTTTCAGGGGCTACCTCCTTCACAACCTCATGTTCTTGATTTGTTTATGATGGTGTCATAACCCTAGTAACTTTTGCTTGTTCTGATTGACTCTTAGCTGGCTCATTTTCTAAGTGGACACTGGGTGAATGTTCTAGAGGGTCGCCATCTTGTTGCCTAGATTTTTGTTCTTTTTCCTTCTGACATTTTTCCCTACTCAATTCTCTGTGAAATTTTCCCCGCTTTCCTGAGACTTCAGATAGAACCTCTATTTCTTCAGACCCCAACACATTACCAGCTACCTTAGCCAGTTTATCTAACTTAGACGAAGCATCAAACTTTTTTTTTCCCTTCCTATTCCAAGATTGACTAGTGGGTGTTGTATTTGAGGGTTCCTGTTTCTCACAACTTTTCTCACAACTTTCCTCACCAGAAAGCAAAGGTTTTGACTTATTGAGTTTGGAGGAATCTTTCTTTGTAGCACTTCTGGTTATTCCTTTTCTAGGTCCCGGGGTTTGTATGGAAGACTTACCAGGGCTCTTATTAGTTTTCTTGTCACTGGTCCTTTTAGGTGTTTTATCAGAACCAGACTCCTCATCCAAAGAATTATCTTTAGAGGAACCCTTTGAGGAAGATTCCTCTTCCTCAGAGGATCCAGTATCCTCACCATCTTGAGAATGGACGAATGAATCCAAATCACCAGGAGGAGCCAACAATTTTAATTCTCGGACTACCAAAATATTTATTAAGTCATGGTGAGATAAACAGTTGGGTTTACCACTTCAAACTATTTTGGACATCCATTGCAAATCTCGATATAGAAAGTAAGGAACATTAATCAACAACCCTTGCTATAAATGCAACATCAATTTGAAATGTTGGGCAAAGACATATTGAAATCTTACTTCACAAGTAATATATTAAATTATGTACCCGACAACCTCCTTCCAATTCCCTGGTAAAGATTGCAGCTTGGTACCTTAACGAGAAACCATTTCTATAGATTCCCCTCACTGTAAGATTTTTTTTGGTGTTGGTTATTCCTTTGTGGACTGCTTCGATTTTTTTGGAAAATATTGTTCTCCGCTCATTGGAAGTCCAGAAACTTCTGCAATGGTGTCCATTTTAACCGTGATATCAATCCCTCGAATAGTAGCCTTCTGGTTGCGCAAATTATGGGAAAACTCCAACGCCACCCTCTCATCAAACCCTCGCAACCTCTTGAAATAAGTATCCCAATGAGCCTTCTGAAACTCTGCATACGCCTCAGCATGTGTTTTCAAATTTTGCATTGTGATGGGCTCATGCCGCAGTCGGTGACCTCTTGTCATGTTCACAGGAACTCACTACACTTGATACCAGAGTTTGTAGGAATACAACTTCCAAAAAAATGGTGTTCAACAATTAAACCTAGCAGTGACTATTTAGTTGTAAGATGATGGTAAATATAGTAAATGAGAGTTTTAATGCGGAAATAATGGTGATGACAACCCTAATTTTGAAGGTGGAAATAATGGCAATGACAACCCTTAGAAGGCATGATGACATAGACAGTCCATCCCCCCAGCTGATTGATTGGACCGTCCATGGGGCAAAGGAGTATTTGACAAAAGGGAACAATAGCATTAAATAAAATAAAGAAAGAGGTAGAAAAAAATCCGTTACCGATTACCACGATCACCCAAAATGTACGTCGCATGCGCTAAGATGACGAAGAAGATTGGAAATCTACGAAAATGTGAGTGGAAAGGAGGTGGATGTGACAAGCAGGAAGTCATACTGACGGATGACGACACCAAAAGAAGATCTCATGAAAGGGACAACAAAAGAGCAATAAGTGAAAGACAACAAATGAGTACGGTAGAAGGAGTCATCAAAATGGCTGAGAGAAGATGACGGTACAAGCCAGCGAAGCAATGATCGAGCAACGGACAGCAAGGCAGTGTCCAGAAAAGACCCAATGAACACCTGTCACACATGCAGAAGGAAACAATGTCTCTTGGAAAAGAAATGGAAAGAGTTGGAACCAAGAATAAGATTACCTACAAGAAAACATAGAAAAGAGCACCGAGTAGAAAAATGGTTGTTGGCTGAAAGCCACAAACAACCATGGCAGAAATGGAGAGGCGTGGAAAAGGAAAGATCATTCCTAGCAGAGAAGTGGACAGGCGCTTCTTGTTCTTTATTGTTTTTCATATATTTTTTTTGAATTTTGAATTTTGAATTTTGATAACGACAACAAGTTGTCGGCATCCCAGTTTTCAACCTACCACCACCCAGAGGCACCAAAAAATTGGTTTTCACCCCTAAGGTTATTTTGCAGTTAGTATCCACTAGAATCCAGTTTTCAGATATTAACTGGCCAACAATGCCCAAAGGTTTTCATTGTTGGATCTTTTATTGCTTTTTTCTTTTATTATTGTTTTATATATATGTGGTCAATCCCAGAGGAGACCAAAAGGAACAATAATAAGTTCCTATGCCATCACGAGGAAGAAATCTTCTCTGGAAAGAGGCTTCTTCTAAATTTTAAGGCGATGACCATTAACAAGGAGAGTCCTTCATTCAGAGTCCACTATACAGAGACAAACAACACCATCATCATATATTGTCTGAATCTCATAGGGTCCAAGCCAACATGTGTGAAACTTCCCCTTGAAGTCCTGAAAATAGGAATCATATAAAAGTGCCCAATCACCAGGTTGAAATGACCGTTGATGAATGTGACAGTCATGCCATAAGGCACATTGCTTTTGAACAATCTCAGAGTGGAAGAGAGCTTCCTGGCATAATTCACTTAAGGAATGCAATTGATCAATCTGTGCTTTCTATGCATCTGAAATATTCATACCAAATTGAAGTGCAGTGCGAAGATTTTTTACCTCAAACTCAATAGGAAGGGTTACCTTCTTACCATAGACAAGTTCATAAGGGGTCAAACCAGTGGTGGTTTTCCACGTTGTGCGATAATCCCACACAGCTTTAGAAGCCACATAGCCCAATCATGCCTATGAAGTGCGACTGTATTGGTAAGAATATTTTCAATCTCCCTATTAGTAACTTCAACTTGTCCATTAGCCTGAGGATGATAAGGAGAAGACTTTCGATGGTAGATCTCATACTCATGAACCAAAGCAACAATGAGCTCAGATGTAAATTGTGGTCCTTGATCTGTGGTTATTTCCCAAGGTACACCAAACCTTGTAAAAATCTCAGAATACATGAAATCTTCTACCTTTGAATCTTTGGCTTGTTTGAGAGCTACTACAGCTACTAGCTCAACCCGCTTGGTGACATAATTGGTGCATACAAGGATATATTCCTTGTTTCGTGAGGGTGGATTGATTGGCCCAACAAAATCAAGGCCTCATTTCTCAAATGGCTTGATAGACAACTAGGGGTGTAAAGGAATCTTGTCTGATCATGTAGGTTGACCCATGTAATGACATTTGTCACAATGATGAACATAGTGCCTACAATCATTGTGAAGTGTAGGCCAATAGTATCTAGCGGTAATAATTTTTTGGGTGGTTCTCCGAGTAGAAAAATGTCCCCCACATGGCTTTGTAAGACATGCATGAAGTATATCGAAGACATCATCTTCACATACACAACGTCTCATGATATTATCAATGCCAGTGCAAAAGAGTAATCCATTGAGCCATGTGTATTTCCCACTAAGTCCAACCAGCTTCCACCGCTCTCAGGAAGAGAAGTGAGGTGGAAACTTACATGTGACTAGATAATTGGCAATATCAGAAAACCACGGGCTCTTTATGGATATGGAAAACAAATGTTCATCAAGAAATGCATCATTGACTGGAGAGGGCTCGGCGTCAGAGTGTTGCAACCTAGATAAAAATTTTGTAACCACATTTTCTTGACCAGGCTTATCAAGTATAGTTATATCAAATTCTTGAAGCAAAAGCAACCACCTAAGGACCCTACCAGTAACCATAGGTTTATTCATTATAAATCAAATGGCAGAATGATCCATGTGAACAAACACTTTATACCCTATAATATAATATTGAAATTTATTGATTGCATAGACAACAGCTAAACATTCTTTTTCAGTTACCATATAATTTACTTCAGCCCTTGTGAAATTCTTGCTAATGTAATAAATAAAGTAGAAGATATTATCCTCTTTTTGGCTGAGTACAACAACCATCGAACAATCTGAAGCATCTATATGGATATGAAATGGCAATTCCCAAATGGGTCCTCGTAAAACTAGTGTGGTTACAAGTTTTGTTTTGATGGCTTCAAAAGCTTCCTGACATTCAGCTTTCTAGGAAAAAGTAATGTCTTTGGCAAGCAAAGAAAACAAAGGAGAAGCAATTTTACTGAAATTTTGAGTAAATCTCTGATAATATCCTGCATGGCCAAGAAGACTTCGAATATCCTTCTGACTAGAAGGTGTGGGTAAGTCTTGAATGATTTGGATCTTTTTAGGATCCACTTGTATACCTTTAGAGGAAATATAATGGCCAAGCACAATTCCTTCAGTCATAAGCATATGGCATTTTTCATGTCTTAATGACAAATTAGTGTCTATACAACGCTTAAGTAATTTTTCTAAATTAGCTTTGGCCTCCTCATCAGTATTACCATGAACGGTAAAATCATCCATATATACCTCTACACAATCATTGACAAGATCTACAAAAATGCTCAAGACTACCCATTGAAAAGTAGCAGGAGCATTACACAAACCAAATGGCAATACTCTATAAGCAAAAGTCCCCCAAGGACAAGTAAAAGTAGTTTTATCTTGATCTTCCACTTTAATCTAAATCTAATTGTAACCACTGAATCCATCCAGAAAAGAAAAGAATTTCTTACCTGCAAGTGTATCCAATACTTGATCAATAAATGGTAATGGAAAAATGATCCTTCTTAGTAGATTTATTTAATTCTCTATAATCCACACAAATTCTCCATTTACCATTATTTTTTAGGGACCACAACTTAAGGAGAAACACATTGACTATCTGAGATAGGATATATAAACCCAACATTTAACAGGTTTTGTAATTCCTCCTTAACTATTTCACGCAATGCAGGATTAAGTCGACGATGTGGCTACCTAATTGGATGACTTTCATCTTCAATATAGATGTGGTGGGTACAGGTATCAAGATGAATACCACACATATCTTGGTATTCCCATTAAAATGCATATTTATTTGTTTTAAGCATGGTAATAAGGTCTTGGATTTTTTTAGGGGTTAGTTGTGGATTAATATTAAGTGTACAATTAGGCAAAATTTCCATGGCTTCGGATTGTACAGGTGAATTAATTGCTAAGGATTGCAAAACATATGGCTTATCTGAAAACAAAAATGAACCATATAAGAAATCGTGAGGTAGAAATTGATGCAAGGTGATAAAATATTGGAGAGATTGTGAATTACCAACCAACAAAAATTTCCCAAAAGGACATGGAGTATTTATACCTGAGTGGAGAACCATGTTTTCAAAAAATTTATCAAATGTATACCTGTTAAGAAGAAAGTTAACAAGAACATTATCTTCTGTGGTTTCCCCCATATCAAGTGCTTTATCAATTGTTAGAATTGGTAATGTCTCATCCAAGTCACTATCAATCCAAATCGGATCCTCTGTTTCCAACAAAGGTTGTGCTGGCGGGTATAGAGTTAACTGCTTCTTGTGTTTTCCACTAGAAATGACCATGTCCCCTGATCGACAATTAATATAGGCATCCGTAGTTGCTAACCAAGGTCATCCCAAAATTAGGGGGTACCCCCCTAGCTTAATCTTTGGCTGAAAAATCACAAAGTTAGTCGGATATTCCCATGAATGAATAGAAAGAATTACATCCTCAATTACTCCCTCTGGCTTAACCAAAGATCTATCAACCATTTGAAGAACTGTAGAAGTAGGCCTAAGTCCTTCCAAGGACAATTTATCCTTAGTTTCATTTGTCATTACATTAATTGTAGCACCCAAATCCACAAGAATATTAGGAATACTTACTTTACCAATTGTTACCTTGATGACCAGACTTCCTAGATCATAATATTTTGGAATGGTTAAATTACCAAGCATAAGATCTTCTAATTGTCCAATGACTTGAACATTCTTCGGATCTTGTTTCTTTTTATGCTTCTGAGTACAAAGTTCATGAATCATTTTTGTGTAAATCGGAATATCCTTGATAGCCTGCAACAAAGGAATTATGATATTAACATTGCGTAATTCATTTACCAAATCAAACTCAGAGTGAGAATCCTCCCTTAGTATTGGTTCAGATTGAAACCTTTCAAGAAAAGGTGGTTCCCTAATTGGTTTTGGCTTGGATTCTTCATTGACTTCTGTAATAGTGGACCCCAAAAGAGCATTTCCTGACCTCAACTGGACTCCATCTATCTCTAATGTGTTTATGGGATAAGTGGAGTATCCTATTGGCTCATTGTTATAAACTGGCTGAGTAGCCTTATTATTGGGGTTAGGATTTGGTTGAGTTGGTATAGATGTAGGTCTTGGTGGTTGTGGAGGATAATTTGTTGGATTTGTAGGTTGATCAGTTGAAGATGGCAACCCTGGAAGAAGTTGTTGTGACTGAAGGTAACGGTTAACCATAGAAGGTGGTGAAAATGAGAATGGTTGTTGATATTTTGATTTTTGTGGTGGTTGTGGCCTCCATGCCTGTTGCCACGATTGTGAATTATACGGATATTGTGGCATCCACTGAGTGTATGGGGGTTGTTGCCATCCCTCATTCCATCTGTAGTGGTATGGGTTGGTTTGACTAGATCTTGAAACAAGATAATCATTCATCACACTAGGGTGCATGGCCCGTGGTGGAAAAGATTGCCTAGGGGCCATGTAATAGACAGGTTCCTCAGTATATTCCATTTTGGGCATTCCTATAGGGAAAGGTTTTAGTGTAGAGGTCTCATTGGCCTCTTCTAAGGATGAACTGTTTGTCCTATTGTATGGGTAGTCTTCACTACCATGATTTTTATGACATACTGGACAAAACATAGCTAAAGCCTTCACAACTTCTTCTTGCTTCCTATGGGTGTAAAGAGTATCTATCTTTTTCCCTATATGATTTAACAAATCTGTTTTAAGGTCCTCAAGTAAATTACCTATTTCCCTTTTTTTGATACCTATCATATTATTTGTGGTATAAGATTTACTTGGATAACTCCTTCATGAACATCGTGACCTCGAATAATTCCTACAAATATCACAAATATCAGCAAATTCCAATTTAGAAATGTTTCCTTTTCCTATTAAATTCAATTCTTCCATAACATCATCTTGTATGCCTCTAAGAAATAACATTTTAATAGTATCATCATTTTGTTCCTCATGGCTAGATCATTGAAGACTAAACATAAAACATTTAAGGTAGTCTTCTATGGACTCCTCCTCTTTTTGAGTCATACAAAAAATCTCATCTCAAACCTCTTTTGTTTTGCAATATTCTTGATATTTGTTCAAGAATAGTTCCTTCATAACTACCCAAGTTCTGATATTCTGAAGGTTCATAAACCATCGCAAGGCAGCATCCTTCAATGTAGCTGGAAATAGTTTAAGTTTTTGTGCGTCATTTAGATAGTCATAACTGTGACACAACACATCAAATTCAAACAAAAAAATATCAGGATCTTCTACTGAAAGACCACAAAAAATAAGTAAAGTAGAATGAGGAATATTTTTCATGGGGGCATCTCTCCTGGGATCCGTAATTGGAAACTCAAAATTAACTGGGTTGTTGTTGGCCAACACCCCGTTATGATTTTCATTGTTGTTTTCAGGGTCCATAACTTGAAATTCCCAAGGAGTAAAATAGGTTTTAAAGGGCTTGTGGCCTTCCTCAACAAATGGTCCTACTTCTTCTCCGTGAGATCCCCTGAGATTTTGTTCAACATTTTTGCATAGTATTTCAGAAGAGCTTGGTTGGATATTTGTAGGTGTTTGAACAACAGTGGCCTCAATAACACACTTCTCTAAATTGGGTTCAGGTAATTCTAACAAAGGCAATTTAAACTTTACTTCCTCCTAACTTGGACTACCCTTCTTAACAAATGCTTTGAACTTATCTTGGAATTTCTCAGGTGGTGGCTCCTCAATGGATGGTGTTGACTTGTTTTTGGATTTTTCGGGTTGTGAACTACTTCCCTTCTCTTTCCTAATAAATCTTCCCTTATTATCTCTATTACGATTCATACACCTAAATGATGTATAGAAAAGAAAACTAAGGATAATTACCCATACAATTGTGTGGATTTTATCCTTAACACAATGTTCCTAACTTGGTTTACTACAAATGCAGGTCTTTAACACCGTTCCTTGACAATGGTGCCAAAATGATTGGACTAAACTGTGGTGTTTAATTTATTTTGAATTAGGCTTAATTTAAGTTCTTAAAAGTGGTTTCCTTAGTTTATCCTAAAGTGTCAATCCGGGAACATAAGCTTTTGAACTATGTCATGGTAGTATGTCGAAGAGCTATAGTTTAGAAACCAAGGGTTGATGAATGCATACTAATGAAATCAGTGTTCAAGCAAAATTCCAACTGGCAGACTTCCTATCACAATATGTGACAGGAACTTGTAAAGAGATAATTTTGCAACAAAAATAGATCACCTACATAAAATAGAAGAGAAATAAAATTCAATAAAGCAAAATAAAAAGTATGACAGAGATAGAATCAAGGATGCTAGTTATAATATAATTTCTCATGTTTCCATGTTTAGCTTTTTACAATTTCGTTCTATGATACCAAACTGTTTTCACACTAGCAATCATTAATCCGATTAAACATACATATCAACAGATACTAAATGATTTAAGAAGGATCCAAATAATAGAATTAAGAGAAAATGAATTACACAGTTGCAATGAACGAATCAATTTAGAAATAGTAACCAATCATTTAATCACAGAAATCAAATTAATCAAATGACTGTAAAACACACATTACCATGCATATAAATCTAATGCTAAAATCACCAATAACCAAGGAAGTGGGCCCTACCTTCACCGATTATTGAATGATGGAAATCATGAAACACCAATCTACTCCATGCTAATTCTTATCTAATGAAATGACTGATACAAAAGAATATGTCGATATTTCTAGTTCGCAGATCTGATTTCTCAATTATATCTATTGATATTATGTTTTCATCATGCATATATATATCGTTTGATTATACTAAAAATAGTGGATAAGTTTGTTTGTTCATTCGGCCTTTTGGCCACTCACAAACAAGAGTCTTTAGATTGATAAAAGGCCGCAAGCCAATTTTAGCATGAAACTAAAACAAATTTAACTAAAATAAAGAGTCTAAACATATTTTTGTTGGGTTCACTTCATCAGATTCCTGAGATCCTCGCATTTGTAACAACCTTCAACTTCCTTTCGAACCATCTCCTACCACAAAACAATCAGAGTTATCATGATTTTTAGTAAATTATAAATCCCCAACTTCTTTCCTTATTTTATTAAATATTAAGGTTCCTTCAGCAAATGGTGACAGGATTAGGGACAAGGATATAGATAAAAAGGAAATTATAAGGTAAAAATAGTGGACTGATTCTATACTCATCACAGTACATATAACCTTTTATGCAAAATCACTTTTGACAGAAGAATAAGAACTTCTAGTTGCATTCCTAAGAGAAAGGAAGGTGAACTTTGCATGGACCTACACTGACATGTCGGGTCTTGATCTGAAAGTTGTGGTTCACCATATTGTAGTATACCTAGAGGCGAAGTAGGTAAAACAAAATCTGGGGAAAATTCACCCATAGATCGCACTGTTAGTCAAGCTTGAGTTGCAAAAACTCCTAGATGTTGGCTTCATATGACTAATTGATTATCTAGAGTGGGTTTCAAATCTTGTACCTATTTCAAAGCCCACTAGGGGCATCCACATCTGCACTAACTTCAGGGATCTAAACAAAGCATGTCCCAAGGAAGACTGCCCTCTCCCAAACATAGACATGATCATGGATATGACGGCCGGACATGAAAAGTTATCACTAATGGACGGATTCTTAGGATACAATTAGATCATGATAGCTAAGGATGACCAACATAAAATGGCTTTCACTTGTCCATGGGGGACATATTGCTTGAATATAATGTTGTTTGGGCTAAATAATGTAGGAGGTACCTATCAAAGAGCAATGACGATGATCTTTCATGATATAATTCACAAAACAATGGAAGATTATGTAGATGACATACTAGTCAAGTCAAGAAAGTGACAAGATCACATATCAACTTTAGGGTCCATTTTTGACAAGCTAGAAGAGTACAAGGTTAGGCTCAATCCAAAGAAGTGTATCTTCAGTGTACAATTAGGAAATTTACTAGGGTACATTGTATCCATGAGAGGAATCGAGATAGACCCTACCAAAGTTAAAGAAATCCTTGAGATGGAATCACCAAGAGCATTAAAATAATTAAGGGGCTTGTAGGGAAGACTCCAATCCATCCGTTGGTTTATAGCGCAATTAGCGGACAAGGCAATCCAATATTCTCATCTACTCCACAAGGGGGTAGCATACAAATGAGATGAGAAATGTGATCAAGCGTTCAATAAGATCAAGGATTATTTACTCACACCACCAGTTATTATGCCACCAATTACAACAAAACCATTGATCTTGTATATATCAGCGACAATAGCAGCCCTTGGCACTCTCTTAGCACAACATGATGAAAATGGGAAAGAGAGAGATATCTACTACATTAGTAGAACCATGGTGGTACATGAGCTGAATTACACATCCATTGAGAAGGCTTGCTTAGAAGTCATATTCGTAGCACAACAATTTAGACACTATATGTTGGCACATCAGATAAAACTCATTGCCAAGATAGATCCTCTCAAGTATCTACTCTCTAAGGCAATGCTCATAGGGTGAATAGCTAAATGGGTTATGATCCCGACAGAGCATGACATTGATTATGTAGAACGAAATTCCATTAAGGGACACACAATTGTAGATTAGTTGGTAGAAGCACCGATATACTCAAAGAACCATCTTGTAGAAGAATTCCTTGATGAGTCCATCTTTAATGTAAGCATAGAAGATCACTCAAAAATTTACTTTGATGGATCCTACACACAACATGGGGCAAGAGCCAGAGTCTTCTTCATTACACCACAAGGAGATTTCATACTTGAATCATACAAGTTTTCCTTTTCTTGCACAAACAATATTGTAGAGTATGAGGCTCTTGTCATAGGGCTAAGAATTTCGGCACAATGGCAGATCGTAGAACTCAAAGTCTATGGAGATTCATAGCTTATCATCAACCAAGTCAATCATGAATACCAAATGAAGGATGATAAGTTGAATCCATACAATAAATTGGTGGAAAGCCTCAAAGGTTCCTTCATTGATATCACCTTCGAGTAGATACCAAGAGAAAATAACAGAGTAGCAGATGCTATGGCACATTGGATCGCTACTAGATGTCCCATGCAATGTCCCAAATCAAGAATCACTTGTAGAGAAGCTTCTCGTACCATCTTTTGAGGTACCAAAGTTTGAATTTGTGTGTGAAATCGTTGGTCTTGGTAACCAGTGGTATCATGACATATACACTTATCTGAAAATAGGAGGCCTCCCTGCCAATATCACTCCTAACCTTAAGAAAAAATTTGTCAAGAATTCAACTCATTTTTTTATCCTAGGCGACACCCTATACCATAGGAGTATTGAGGGAAACCCGTTATGATGCTTAAATTTTGAGGAAGCTTTGACTACTTTAACAAAGGTACATAATGGAATTTTTGGTTCACATTCGAGTGGTATGACCTTGGAAAAGAAGCTACTGAGAATAGGGTACTATTGGTCGATGATGGAAAAGGAAGCCCACAAGTATTTCAAGAAGTGCTTGCAATGTAAATAGCATGGGGATCTCATCCACACACCAACTCAAGAGCTCCACCCGATTGTTACACCTTGGCCCTTCTCGTACTAGGGACTCGATCTCATTGGAAAAATCACCCCCACCTCATCTAATGGACACAAGTTCATTATCATCGCCATAGAGTACTTCACAAAGTGGGTAGAGGCCATACCAATGACCTATATCACAAGAAAGTAGATTTCCAAGTTCATCTTGAATTACCTCATTTTCCACTATCGTGTCCACAAACCATTATCTCAGATAATGGGACACCTTTAAAAAACTAGGATGTTTGAGACCTATGCTAGAAATTCAACATCCAACACTACTTTTCTACTCCATACTACCCCCAGGGTAATGGCCAAGTTGAGGCTACAAATAAAACCATCCTCAGAATACTCAAAAAGACAGTCAATGAAGTTGGTCATGATTGGCACTTGCAGTTAAACCCCGCCCTATGGGCCTACCAAAAAATTATTTGCATGCCAATAGGAGTAACCCCTTTCTCCCTGGTGTACGAATCAAAATCCATCCTCCCCATTGAGATCGAGCTCCCATCCTTAAGAATATAATTGCAAAACCTCATAATAGATGAAGAATATCAAGTCTCATGATTGAATGAACTAGAAATACTGGATGAGTGGTGTATGGATGCCTTGAACCACTTGCAAGTCCACCAGAACCATTTGAAGAGGAGCTACAACAAGAAGATCAGGAGTCAGACCTTCCAATTCAAAGAGCTGGTATTGAAGGAGAATCAAAAAAAATGTGCCAAATCTAGATAGCAAGGGGAAGTTTGAACCCAATTGGCTAGGACCATTCATCATCACAACAAGATACAATTCAGAGGCATATCAACTATCAATGCCCAAAGGGGAGGCTCTGTAAGATCCCATCAATAACTCTCATCTCAAAAAAAAGTATGCCTAATCTTTTAAGGGTAAAACCAAAAATATCAAAAAATCAAAAAATATAAAAATCCAAAAAAATCTTTTGGGCAAGTACCTTGGTGAAAACCTGGCAAACAGGCACCTTGTGTAAATAAGTACTCTCCATCCACCAGGATTTCTATGGCTTATTCTGCATCACCTACCACAATATTCCATCATTTCATCCATGCCACTCCACAGATCCTTCCATTCACCCAACCGTGTCTGCATCATAGCTTGATCCTATGTTCGTATCATGATCCCTCCTAGTACTACTTGGCACATTCCTAAGGTTAGTTTTTCTTGCCTATATTAGAGTAGTCTATTGCATAACACTAGGGGAATGTTCCTACATTGGATCAGATTCGTGTATATCCTTGGAATCTTTGTCAAAATCATAAAATCCAAAAATATTCATAAAATCTTCCAAAAAATCAAAAAACATTCATAAAATTGGAAAATCCAAAAGCATCAGAAAACCAAAAATCCAAAAACAGGTCAAAAATCCAAAAAAGTCAAAAAGTAGAGTCGTCAGTCGAACTACATTGTCTTTGAGCTTGAACGTAGGCAACGCTGATCTTTGAGGATCCTCTGAGACACCCTAGGTCAGTCCTTTAGGAGTCCATCATAATAAGCTGACAATTCCTCATTTGTTTATATCTTCATCTTGTAAATTGGTCAAGTCATCAGTAAAACTACATGGTCTCTTTATATATAACATAGGCAAGGCTAATTTTTTATCAGCCCCCAAGACCCCTAGGATAGGTATTTAGGTTAGGTTCTTGGTCAAAATCTCATAAAACACCAAAAAATAAAAAAAAATAAAAAAATAAAAACATTTGTAAAACATCTTGAAAAAATACCAAAAATATCCTCAAAACATCAAAAACATCCAAATATTTGAAAAATCCATCCATCCCATCTCGCTTTCACCTGAAATAATCATTCGCTCATAATAAATCAATTGTTGCTTTCACCCTTTGGCAAACCAATCAGAAACAAGTCTAGCAGGTTAAAAGTGTGTTCCCAATCGTCAAGGGTCTCAGGCTTAGGTCAGTAAGTAAACAAGCTAGTCAACTCATAGTATCAATGGCCCATCATCTACTCAATCCAAAATCATCTAATAGCATCATGTCCTAGGATGAATCCTTCCTACAATGGACATCAACATCAAGCATCACCATAGTTTAGTCTTGGCTAGCGGTATGAAGAACATTAGTGTGTTTGTTTATTTGATCTTTGTCTTTTAATTTATCTTATTGCACTCATTCCAATGACCTCTCGATGATGTCTAAATAAAAAATATTTAGAGAGAAAGGAATGGAGCAATGATCATTATCTTTTTATCTACTATGCTTGTTGGATGTTCTTGTAATATAACTCTGGTCATGTGTACTTTGTTTGGTTTATAGCGAAGGTGTTTTAGGTGTCTTGTTGACCACATAGGAAGACTTTCCTCTCTATGTTTTGGTCTGAGATATTTGAAATATCTGAACTTATTTTTGAATAAGGTTTTGTATGCTAGGTGTGAACAAGAGTACTCTTATCTAATTGTTGAGTCAAATTCCATCACACTTGGTGCAATGCCATCCTGGTTCTTTATACCTTGATGCATCATACCTAGGTGTGTTATCAAACATAAGGTAAGTAAGCCCTTTTAAAATCCCAATTCCTGATAATAAAAACATCATCATCATATCTTATTTTTAGAGAATGAGCTTGTTGGATCCTCTTCTCATCATCTTATTTCTTCTTTCTCTTCTCCATGCTAACATTGTACCATTATAGTTAACCAAAAAAAATCACTAATACATTTATCCTGTACCCACCGATTATCAGCATGCATATCATAATCAATTGCATATCATTGCATGGTCATTTTACATCATTTGCACATCATTACATGGCACATCATGATCATTGCACAAATCACTATGTATCAATAGATATTCATATCATATGCATATCATAATACCATCACACATCATAATCATATACATTTCACAACATCACATATCATTGCATAAATCATATCATAATTATGGCATCCATATCATTAATCATAACCATTGCATAACATAAATCATATAATGGTTATCACATCATCATTGCATTATAAGAACACGAATTATCATATAAGCATATCATATCACTACATCCATATCACCACATTTCATAATCATTACATACATGTTCCATAATCATCTTAGGTTATGAAGAATAATAGAGATTTGTGATTTTTAATAATCTTAGGAATCATTGCATTCATTATTGCATCCATGACATAAATCATTTGCACCTCATTGCATATCATAATCATCACATCTGCATCATTAAAGGTAATCATTGAATAAATCATAATCGTAACATATCATAATTCATTTCATTTGCATCATTACAAACAATTCCATAATTTCATATCACATAAGAAATTGTTAACATATCATAAAGCATTTGCATAAACATTTTCATATCATTAATATCGCTTAACCATATCCATATCATAATCATTTCACATTTACATATCATTTTTTCACATAATCAAATCATCATTTACAACATTGCATTCATTATCATCACATAACATAAACCATTTCCATATCATAAACCATATCATAAATTATTGCACATCACCTAGGTCATCGCATTCAGATTATTACATTTCATAATCATTGCATGTCATAAACACATAATCGATCTATTTCGCACTTACAACATCATATAGATTTTTTATTCTAAGAATCTCATAAATCATACATCTCATAATCATATCATCCATATATGAATGGAAATATACAAAAAATAAATGCATCCATAATCATTTGCATAACATAAACTTTTGCATAGTATAATCATACATCACATCACATACATCCATCCATAATGCATAAATAAAATAAGATACATCTCATAATAAATTAATCATATCATATATATATATATCAAAATGTGACTATCATGGTACAAATTAGATCATGTGTATGTGTATCAATCAGAATATACAATGCCCACAAGGCTATCAAAAATGGAGTCTGTGGATCTCAAAAATAATAAGTGTTGATCAAAAAGTATCATGGTAGTTAGCCCTACTGGCTACTCCCCTCGCCTGCATGTCTCTCAGCCTAGTCCTCTGCAAACAGGTCCATGGCATCACCATTTTCTCGTGTAGCCCTATTTGATTGGAAACCCTTAAAAACTAATTGGACCACGATGTCGCCATTTGCAGGGGCATCATCATTTGTCTTTTAAAACCCTAATTCCTATGAACCCCAATCCTATACCTGCACAAATACGAGAAGCCAACACATTAGGAAGCTTATATGCAAGATAAAACAAGGATTCCCCATGAAATACATTTACAATGCTCAAAATAGGAAAATGAAGAAACGAAACATGGAAAGATAAGTGAAATCCTAATTAAGCATGTAAACTTTTGATCCCATGGGGGAATTGGTGCCAATTGGTGTGTCAAAATTGGCCCTTTCACAACTCCTTTGTTGTAATGTTGATGATTTGTGGATGATTGAATCTCCTTGATGAGATTTTCGCATAACCTTTCTATGAAATCATGAAAAATTATGAACACTTGCTATGAAGTAGAAAAAAATAGCTCTCAATGTAAAGAGAGTAACTTTGCTCAAATTGTGGATGATAGAATGAGAGGAAGAATCTCTCATTTATAGATTCCTATATTGGAAAAGAGAGTGAAATTGAGAAATGTGGGATCATTCAACATCCAATGGCCAAGTGCCACTTGTCAAGATGTGAATGGTTGAAGGTTGTGCACATTTTGGTCAATGTGCATGATAAATGCCATTAGGTGGAATTTGACATTGAGGAAATGACATGTGAGAGGGAAAAAAAAATGAAATAAATGCCACTTGGCTCAATGCACAAGGACATGTAAGAGGAGTGAATGCTTTGTTGGAAGGAAAAATCCACTTGGATTTTAAATTCAAATTTGAAGGAATATTCCTCCTTTATTCCATGTTGAGAGAAAATAAAAAATTTAATAAATCAAAGTAATTTATTTATTGTGCAAGTTACATTCTCTAGAGAATGTGACATGGATTAAGATTAAATTAATCAAAGTTTAATTAATTTAATGAGGAATTTAGGAGATGTGACAATTTAGACTTAAATTTATGAATTGATTTAAATCAAATTGAGAGGAAGGGTTTAATTAAATAATTTTTTTAATTTATTTAACTAGAGGGGATAATGTTAGATTAAATCAAATAATGTTTAATTTATTCAATTTAATTAGAGGACTTTAGAGATTTAATCAAATTAGATGAATTATTTAATTAAAGAGGGATAGGAGATTAATTAAATTAACTTGATTAATTTAATCAACAAGGGAGAAAGACCTAATTAGATAAATAATTATTTATCTAATTAAGAGATGAAAAGTGATGATAAGCTGAGAGTATGATTCAGGAAGAAATGAAATTAGTAATCGAGATCAAGTGTGTTGGTCAATTTTCCATGTCTACATTTTGCCCCTCTTTGAAGCAATGTACTTGTTGCATTGGTTCAAAGAATAAATTGATGTGATCAAAGTTCAAAATTTCTTGATTTTTTCGAATGCCCCACTGTTGCCCCAGCAGAAGGATTATGTTGATATATTGCCCCTTTGAGAGATCGGATGAAAATTTTGATTTTTTGCATGATCTCTCGAAAAAAAAGGAAAAGCTGCTCGACAGGTCCAAAAATGCCCCAGGATGCCAAAAAATGCATTAAAATGCCAAAAAAGATGTAAAATGGCCCTAGATTAGACAAAAATGAGATCGGGGGACCAAAACCCTAGCCAGATGGTCAAATTAGGTCAAAAAACCCTAATTTGGAGGCTTAAATAGACCCTAAGGGGTCACTTTCAATACATTTTCATACTTAGCCTTTAGAATTTTCCGCACTTTGAGCTCTGAGTCCCAATCCAAATGGTGCAACGACAACTTCCTAGGCATGTGTCGGAGAGGGTACGAGTGCACCAGTGGCTAGTCGGCGTAAGACCCGTGGTATGTACCCCTATCCTAACTTTTAATTTTTTCAATTTATGTGCATTAAATAGGTTTTAGTTCAACCTTAGGTCAAGCAGCACTATACAGCGTCATTGCAAATGTTCAATCGGTGCTACACGGCCTCAAATAGCACCGCATATGAAAAAGCATTGTCGCGGGCTAGTTAGGAGAATTAGGGTTTCGTCCAAACTCCGTCGCATATACAAATTCGACCGTATGACATAGTTTGAAACTAAGGTTTTGGGACAAAGTCAGTCGCATGCACAAATAGCACCACACAACACACTTTGGAGTTCAGAATTTGGAAAACTCCATCATGGCGATGCAGTTTAGAACTTTACAAACTACGCCGCATTTGCAAACAATGCTACATTTGTTGTTTCAAATGCGAAAAGCCAATGTGAGAGGCAGATTTTTTTATGAGACTTGACGCGATGGTTTCTCTTGTGCAGGAGGACCTTGACATACTTCACTCAAGGGAGCACATACGGCCGGTGCTCCACAAGTTGCAGGGTATGCATGTGTACCTTCAGGAGCAACTTGGTATTCTTGGTCTTTGGTTTGTTGTGTACATTCCTCTTGTTTGGATGCACTTGGGTATGATGACAGCCTTGGCCGAGCAGTGGCACAGTGAGAACTCCTCTTTCCATCTTGCTACCGGTGAGGCCACCATCACACTGAAGGATGTTTGGCGCATCCTCCGATTACGTATCCATGGAGCCAGAGTGATTTATAATCTCAATGCTAGTAGGAATGTCTGCTTTGATTTGATGGGTGTTGATGAGATATGTTTGTCCGATGGATAGATTTACTTGGAGTGATACCAGGGTATAGCACCTACCTATAGGTTGATCATTGCAACCATCATTTCTGGTCTTGTGGCACCAGATCGGCAGGGCTGATACTTTAGTCCAAGCTGGGGACTAGCATGGGAGCGGATGGTCATCCACTGGGAGTGTTTTGCTTGGGGCCAGTGATGTTGGCTTCCCTATACAAGGATCTACATGAGTTTGCATACCTGGGCAGCCAAGCTCTCAGTGTCAGAGTTACTTTCCTACATATCTGGGAATGGGAGTGGATTCCATTGATTAGTCTAGATGTTAGACTAATTATTCTTCATATTGATGACCTCGTTGTCTAGCGGTATGGTGGAACATAGATCCACTTCACTCATACTGGAGCAGGTGGCATCGCCCATTGGCGATGGGCTGTTGATGAGATGAGAGAGTTCATTTGGAGGCCTTGGATGGGAATAGGACCATGGTACGATGATACAAAGCAGTTGGTTTTTACTCGGCAGGATAGATGGATGCAAGGCCGAGAGCATTCTATGATAGAACGGTACCTTCTAGATAGGGTGGCTCGATAGTTTGGAAAGATTTAGGATAGGCCAGATGATCGATACGTGGCACTATTCTCCCATAGCATGAGAGAGACAACATCGGACCAGCCCATCCTGACAGCAAAGGCAATGTCCTCGTTCAGATAGCTAGTGGCCAGGCCGTGGCCATATGATCAGGGGTCGGTAGATGCAGGAGTGACCCAGGCATATAGAGCTTGGTTTAGGACTCCATTGAGATTGAAAAATCCAAGTGCAGAACTCCCATGGTGGAGACCCAGAGGCAAGTCATCTGACTGGGGCAGAGGAGGAGGTCGACCACCTCCTCATAAGACACCCCCCAAAGATCAGGCACAACGCACACCTCCATTGGTAGGGATACAAGATGATCAGCCCAGAGATGGGGATAGAGCAGTCTTGCAGTAGCAACCACTAGGGTAGCCAGATCACAGAGATGCACTGATCCATTAGTTGCAGGGTCAGATTCAGATATTGACTGCGGAGAGAGATCAGGCTCGACAGCAGGTTTTGGCAGTTAGTACTGAGAGTGACCAGGATCGATCCAAGAGGGATTAGGAGGTCAGACAGAGGCATCAAATGGAGAGCACAGCCTCATCATCCTAGGGCCAATCGGTTTCTTTGTGAGCTTACAGAGAGGCAATCAGAGAGGTTGAGTAGTATTGTAGCATTACAGATAAGTAGTTCCAGCAGTAGGCTAGGTGCCAGACGTCTCCCAGCAAATAGGGATGAGGCTGCTAGAGGATCACGGTGATAGGCCAGAGGGTGAGGGGCACAGCCAATAGGGCTAACCATTTGATCACAGGCATTTTTCCATTTTTTATTCATGGGCTCTAATTATTGCCCCTATTGTATCATGTATTTTGATGTACACTTGACCCGATTTTGTACCATGACAATCATACATTTTTTATGATATATATGAGATGGTTCGATTTATGATATGTCCTGCAATGTATGATGCGTGGATGCACTTTAATTTCCTATGAGATGTTATGAAATGCTTCTATTTTATGCTCATGCGATATTATATATGCTTCTACATGATGATTGTGGATGCATTTCTTTTTGTACTTTTCTATGCATTTTGATGACCATCATATGGATGTAATGCATGCTAATGATTATGATTCAAATGATATGCAAGTTATTATGTAATGATTTATAGTATAATCTTAATGATTCGTGTAATGTAATGCAATGATTTCTTAAGATGCTTAGAATAACAAATCTATATTATTCTTCATAACTTAAGACGATGATAATGCAAGATGATATGATGTGGTATGATCTATATGATATAATATGCAATTATGTTGATTATTTTATGGATGCAAGGTGAATGCATTAGCGATGTTCTGATTAACTGTCATGGTACCATGTTAGTGTGGAAAGAAGATAGAAGAAAAAGGATCTGACAAGTCATTATTATGATGGTGATTTTCTTACTAGGAGTCAATATTTTCAAAGGGCCAAATACTTTATGTTTGATAACACACGTAGGTACAATTCATCAAGGTATAAAGAACCAAGATGGCATTGTACCTATTGTGATGGAATTTGAATCGACAATCAGATAGGAGTATTCATGTTCACACTTAGCGTACGAAACCTTATTCAGGATGAAGTTCAGATATTTTAAACATCTCGGGCCAAAACATTGGAAGACAAGCCTTCCTATGTGGTCAACAAGATACCTAAAACACGCTTCCTACAAACTGAACAAAGCATGCATGACTAAGTTATTTTACAAGAGTATCCCACAAGCATAGTAGATAAAAAAGATAATGATCATTTCCCCATTCCTTTCTCTCTAAACCTTTTTTTTCTTAGGCATCATCAAGAGGTCTTTCTAGTACCAAAATGTGAACCCCAATCCTATTCCTGCACAAACATAACAAAAAAATACATAGTTAGGTTAATATGCAAGATAAAACAAGGATTCTCCATTAAATCCATTTACAATGCTCAAAATAGGAAAAATGAGAACAAACATGAAAAGATAAATGAAATCCTAATTAAGCAATGCAAACTCTTGATCCCATGGGGGAATTGGTGCCAATTGGTGTGTCGAAATCGGCCCTTTCCCAACTCCTTTATTGCAATGTTGATTATTTGATGACTGATCCACCTTGATGAAGATTCAATCAAACTCCATGATGAAAAATCTGCATAATCTAGCTAAGAATTTGATGAAACGGATGAAACTAGATATGCTTGAGGATGAAGTTGAGTGTAGTAAGTTTATTCAAATTATGGATGATATTGC
The DNA here is from genome assembly GCA_007115665.2 of Sequoiadendron giganteum. Lineage (NCBI taxonomy): Eukaryota > Viridiplantae > Streptophyta > Pinopsida > Cupressales > Cupressaceae > Sequoiadendron > Sequoiadendron giganteum. Next base: position 240,103,450 of record CM021103.1, read on the forward strand.
AATAGAGGAGGCCTCTATTTATAGATTTGAAGAATGGAAGATTGAAGGATTTTAATGAATGTGGGACAAAAGACTAACCAATGAGAAGAAGCCACTTGTCCACATGTGATTGGAAGAGGAATGACCACATTTTGGTCAATGTGCATGATAAATGCCATTGGATTCAAATTTGAATTTTGAATGTGACATGTTTAGAGGGAAGGGAAATGGAATTAATGTCACTTGGCTCAAGGCCAAGGACATGTAAGAGGCATTAAATGCCTTGTTGGAAGTACCCATCTCTTTTGGAGGGATTTTTCAATTTGGAAGAATATTCTCTTTTTATGCCATGTGGGGGAAAATAAGAGATTTAATAAATCAAAGTAACTGATTTATTGTGCAAGTTGCATTCTCTAGAGGATGTGACATAGATTAAGATTAAATTAATCAAAGATTAAATTAATCAAAGATTAATTAATTTAAAGAGAGATTAGGGGATGTGACAACTTTGACTTGAATTTATGAGTTAATTTAAATCAAGAATTGTGAAGAAAGATTTAATTAAATAAATGATTTGATTTATTTAACTAAAGGGGACAATGCTAGATTAAATTAAATAAGGTTTAATTTATTCAATTTAATTAGAAGACTTTAGGGATTTAATCAAAGAAGATGAATTATTTAATTAAAGAGGGATATGAGGGTTAATTAAACAAAATGATTTTTTTAATTAATAGAGGAGAATGACTTAATCAAATAAATTTGATTTATTTAATTAAGAGAGGGAATATGATGAATTTAATCAAATAAAGATTATTTAATTAAATTGATTAGTAAAGGAGATGATTTAGGACAAACTGATGTTAGTAAGATCACGATCAGGTGCATGTATATTTTCCAAGTCTACATTTTGCCCCTCTTTCAAGAAATGTACTTGTTGCATTGGTTCAAAGAATACACTGTTGTGATCAAAGTTCAAAAAAAATCAAATTTTCAGATGCCCCATAGCTTCCCCAGCGAGAGGATTATGCTGGTATACTGCCCCCTCGAGATATCGAGCGAAAATGTTCATCTTTCTGGTCGAGATCATGATAAAACATGAGAGGAGTGGTTCTATTGATCAGAGGACGAAAGATAATTCTTTAGAATATCAGATATTTGACGTAGACAACTTTGATGATGTATAGATAGCCATCGGCCATGGGTAGCCTCATGTATATTTTGATATAACACACCAATTTTAGATATAAATGTTAGTAAAGATAGAAGAATAAGAAGAATAAGAATGATGACAAGAGGGTCCAACAAGGCTACCTTACTAATATTGATAATGATTTTCTTACCAAGAGTTGGAATCTTAAAACAGCCAATTACTTTATGTTTGATAACACACATAGGTACGATGCATCAAGGTATAAAGAACCAAGATGGCATTGTACCTAGTACGATGGACTTTGACTCGACAAAGAAATAGGAGTATTCCTATTCACACTTGACATACAAAAACCTCACTAGGACGGACCTAAAAAAGAAAGAATTCACCAGGTTATTTTACAAGAGTATCCAGGAATCACAACAAATAAAAGATAATGATCAATTCCCCATTCCTTTATCTTTAAACCTCTTTTGTTTAGGCATTGTCGAGAGGTCCTTGGAATGAGTGCAAAATAAGATAAGTCAAAAAGACCAAGATAAAGTAAACAAACAAGCTAATGTTCTTCATACCGCTAGCCAAGACTAAACTAGTGCGGGGTACCTAATGCTTATGTCTACCATGGGAAGGATACATCCTAGGACATGTTGTGATCAAGGTTTTGATGAGATTGATTGGATGATAAGCTATTGATACTCCAAGTTGATCAACTTGCTTGCTTACTGACCTAGACTTGAGACTTTGACAATTAGGGTGTTCACTTTAGACCTTGCTTAGACTTGCTTTTGACTAACTTACCAAAGGATGAAAGTGACGATGCTTTATTATGAGCAGTGATTATTGTGGGTGAAATTGAGATGAGACAGATGCACCATTTTGGGTTTTTTCAAAAATTTTGAGGCTATTTTTGGAATTTTGAGATTTTTTACAAATGTTTTTGGTATTTTCGATATTTAAGATAAAGAGACTAACTTAAAGACCTATCCTAGGGGTCTCGGGAGTTGACCCATAGATTAGTTTTTCCTACATTATATACACAGAGACCACGTAGTTTGAATGATGACAAACTTGAATTGATGATGAGAAAGATGGGAAAATGGATTGCCAAATTGTGACAGATGCCTAAAGGACTGACCTAAAATGTCTCGGGGGATGATCAAAGATCAACCTTGCCTATGTTCAAGCTCAGAGATGACGTAGTTCAACAAGACAACAAATTGACAAGACTTAATGATGAATTTTTTGAAGAATAGAAGACTTTTGAGATTTTCTTGATGTTTTTGGATTTTTTGATGTTTTTTGAATGTTTTTTGGTTTTTTTGATGTTTTTCGATTTTTTTTTATGTTTAAGGAAGATCACAAGAATATACACGAATCCGAGCTGATCCAAGTATAGGAACATGCCCCTAGCATGATGTTATAGACTACTTCGATAAAGGCAGGACAAGCTGACCTTAAGAATATGCCAAGTAGTACTAGGGTGGAACATGATACAAGCACAAAATCAAGCTATGGTACAAATGCGAATGGATGGTGGAAGGATAGATGGAATGTAATGGATAAGTGAGTATGCAGTAAAGGCCATTAGGATCCTGGTGGATGGAGAGTGCTTTATTTATGCTTGGTGCCTATTTTCCAGGTTTTCACCAAGGTACTTGTCCAAAGCGCCACCAAAGTGGTTTTCACTAGTGGATGATTTTTTACTTTATTGTTTTTAATCCTTTTTTTGATTTTTTTGTTGTCACCAAGATGCCTGTTTGCCTGGTTTTCATCAGGATAACCATTTTTTCAAGACATTTTTTGATTTTTTGTATTTTTTGGTTTTATACCTTGCAAGTTTTTAGGCATAAAACTTTTTGAGATGAAAGTTCTTCAAGGGCTCCTGCAGAGGCTCACCCTCTCGTGTTGATAACTAATATGCCCCTGATTTATAACTTGTTGTAATGATGAAAGATCCCAACTAATTGGGCTCAAATTTTCCTTTGCTTTCTGAATTTGGCAATTTCTTCTGATTTTCTTTTAGCACAAGTTTGCCAACTTGGAAGGTGTGTCTCCTAATCTTCTTGTTGTACCTGCGCTTTAGGAAGTTTTGATAGACTTGTAAATGGTTGAGAGAATCCATGAACCTTTCATCTAATAACTCCAGCTCATTTAACCTTGAAAATTGGTATTCCGCATTTGTAATGAGGTTTTGTAGTGATATCATCAATGATGGGAGCTCAATCTCGATTCGGAGGATGGCTTCTAATCCGTAGACCACGGAGAATGGGGTGGCACCTGTTGGCATGCGAATGCTGGTGCAGTAGGCCCATAAGGCTGGATTTAGCTATAGATGCCAGTCACAACCAGAGTCATTGACCATTTTCTTAAGGATTTTCATGATAGTTTTATTAGTGGCTTCTGCTTGTCCATTTCCTTGGGGATAGTATGGAGTGGAAAAGTGATGTTGGATATGGAATTTGTGGCATAGATCACAGACATCCTAATTCTTGAAAGGTGTCCCATTATCAGAGATAATGAACTAAGGGACACCGTATCGGCAAATGAGATAGTTTAGGATGAACTTGGATATCTACTTTTTGGTTATGTAGGTCATGGGAATTGCTTTGACCCACTTGGTAAAGTACTATGTGGTGGTGATGATAAATTTGTGGCCATCAGATGAGGTGGGTGTGATTTTTCCTATGAGATTGAGCCCCCACTACGAAAAGGGACAAGGTGTAACAATAGTATGAAGCTCTTGAGTTGGTGCATGAACAAGGTCTCCATGTTGCTGGCACTGTAAACACTTTTTGAAAAAGTCATGTGTCTCTCTTTCCATTGTTGGCCAGTAGTACTCAGTTCTCAGCAACTTCTTGGCCAAGGTCATACCACTTGAGTGTGAACTGCAAGTGCCATTTAGAACCTTAGTCAGAGCAGTCAAGGCTTTCTCAAGATTTAAGCAACGTAATAGGGTTTTTTCGATGCTCCTACGATAGAGGGTTTCTCCTAGGATGAAAAACGTAAGAACATTTTGACAAAGGCTCGTTTAAGGTTTGGGGTTATTTCAACTAGGAGGACTCCTATTCTCAGGTAGGTATAGATGTCGTGATACTAGGGATCACTAGGACCAATGAGTTCGCACACATATTCTGAATTTGGGGCCTCGAATGTGGGTACGAGAAGCTACTCTACCAAGAATTCATGTTTTGAGACATTGCGAGGGATATCCAGTAAGGATCCAATTATTGCCATGGCGTCAGCTGCTCTGTTGTTAACCCTTGGTATCTGCTCAAAGGTGATATCAATGAATGATTCTTTGAGGCTCTCTACTAACTTCTTGTATGGTGTCAACTTATCATCCTTAGTTTGGTATTCACCATTGACTTGGTTGATAATAAGCTGTGAATCCCCATAAATGTTTAGTTCCATGATCCACCACTATGCTACAATCTTGAGACCTATTATTAAAGTCTCGTACTCTGCAATGTTGTTAGTGCAGAGGAATGCCAATTTGTAGGATCTAGGTATACAATCCCCTTGTGGGGTGATGAAGAAAACACCATCTCTTGATACATGTTGTGTGTATGAGCCATCGAAGTAGAGTTTCTAGTGATCGGTTGTGCTGAGATTAAATTTGGATTCGTCTGGAAACTTTGATATGAGTGGATTCTTTGAATAGATTGGAGCCTCTACCAATTGGTCTACAATCGCTTTCCCCTTGATAGCCTTGTGCTCTACATATTCAATATCATGTTCTGTCAATATCATGACCCACTTGGTTGTTCATCCTATGAGAGTGGCCTTAGAGAGCAAGTATTTTAGTGGATCTATCTTTGCAATTAAATTGATTTGATGAGCTAGCATGTAGTGTCTAAATTTTTGGGCTGCAAACATAACTACCAAACAAGCTTTTTCTATTGGTGTGTAATTGATTGCATGCCCTACCATTGTCTTGGTGATGTATTATATCACTCTCTCTCTTCCATTTTCATCATGTTGAGCTAGTAAAGCACCAAGATTTGCCATGGTTGTTGAAATGTATAGGATCAATAGTTTTCCTAGAGTAGGTGGCATTAACACTAGTGGGGTGAGTATATATTCTTTGATTTTACTAAATGTTTGATCACACTTTTCATCCCACTTGTATGCTACTCCCTTCTAGAGTAGATTAGAATACGAGATCTATTTATCCACCAGCTGTGCTATGAATCTCCCGATGAATTGGAGCCTTCCCTGTAGACCTCTGAGCTGTTTTAGGATCCTAGGTGCTTCCATGTCGAGAATCTCCTTGACCTTGCTGGGATCCACTTCTATTGCTCTCATGGATACTATATATCAAAAGAGTTTTCCTGATTGCACACCAAAAACACACTTCTTGGGGTTAAGTCTAACCTTGTATTTCTCCAATCTGTCAAAGATGGCACTTAGAGTTGCTATATGATCTTGTCTTTTCCTTGACTTATCCAATATATCATCCACATAATCTTCCATAGTTTTGTGAATCATGTCATGAAAAATTAGTGGCATGGCCCTTTGATATGTCTCTCCTTCATTTTTTAGCCCAAATGGCATCATGTTCCAGTAGTAGGTGCCCCATGGACAAGTAAACGTTGTTTTATGCTGGTCTTCCTTTCTGATCATAATCTGGTTATAACCTAAGAAGTCATCCATTAGTGATAGTATCTCATGTCTGGCCATCATTTCCACTATCATATCAATGTTGGGTAGTGGAAAATCATCCTTAGGACACACTTTGTTTAGGTCTTTGAAATCAGTACAGATACGGATGCCCCTATTTGGTTTTGAAACTGGCACAAGATTAGACACCCATTCTAGATAATCAATTGGGTGTATAAAGCCAACATCCAGGAGTTTATGTAATTCTACCTTGACTAGAAAGGCTATCTAAGGGTACATCTTTCTCAACTTTTGCCTTACTGGCTTTGCCCCTGGGTATACAGCTAAATGATGAACCATGACTTCTGGATCGAGACCTGGCATGTCGGCATAGATCCATGCAAAGTTCACCTTTCTTTCTCATAGAAATGTAGCCAAAAATTATTGTTCTTCTATCAGAAGTGATTCAACATACAAGGTGATATGTGGTGTTGCTTCTATTCCCAGATTGACAGGATTGCACCGTTCTGCTAGGAGTGCCAATTTCTCTTGATGAAGTGTAGTAGGGGGGAGATTGAATCCTTCATCCTTTGGCACCTCATAGAGGTTTTTACCATTAGATGCATCATTTATTTTAACTATACTATGGTTAGAGAGTGTCACAGTGTGGTTTTCACTCAATGATCCTGAGCTTATTGTCATTCTTTTGCTTTTGTGACTGAAGGACTCAATCATCTCCCCATAATAAGCATGTGTGTCCAGTGTCATGTCTAACCTAGCCTTGTGATCTCTGTATGGTACTGTATCCCTTAGTCCCATGAATTCTGAGAGAGCCTCATCATTTTTGAATGTGTCTAGAACTGGTGGTCCTCGTTGGTCGTAATCGATGAGTTGAGGCTAAACTAGATTTATCTTGTGGGGTTGGTGGTCTGACTCGAAAGATGATGTGCTAATCATGAGTAAGGAGGAGTCCTCAAAAATCATGGGAAGGCCTGTTACGGTATCCTCATCATCACTAATACTACAGACCTCGGTTATGTCGAAGGTGAAATTATCTAGGGGCAGACCTATTGATACACGTAGTTGAAGAGTGGTTGTCGATAACTGAGGAAGAGACCTGACTACTCTACTAGGGGTACCTCTACCATGTATGGTTATACTCGGAGTGGTACATCCAAGGCTAATATTTCTCATTCGTCTTTCTACAATGATGGGCTCCAGTCATCCATCACTATTCCTTCCCAGGATTTCATTTCTATTGTAGCCCATACCAAGCATCATTTGCAGTCCTCTGCTAGCTTCATCCATGGGTAGGGTGGGTGTGGGTCTTTCATCTTGTCATAGTGTGCTTGAAATGTCTCTTTCGTCCACATTTTCCTGACTTAGATCCCCCCAACAACATAATCTAGAAGGGTCTTCCCTAAAAGTGTAGGTAGGTGTTTCAACTAATTGAGGTAATCCATGTGACCTAGGAGATTGAGGTAACTCTCCTATAACAAAAACATTTTTTCTCATTCTGTAATCTCCACACCCATTATCTTGGATCATGAGCTTGATGTTGGATATATCGGGGATGGAATGTGTCTTTGTCACAGAAGTGGAGGTGAGGTTAGATGGATCCACATAGGGAGTGGAGGGGCCTTCTTCGTTCTTTGGTACTTGGGGAACTTTGTAAAACTTGGTTTCCAAGTTTTTGCAATAGGCAAATGGCTTCGGATCACCATGTATTGTGACCTCCTCATCTTGGTATGAAAATTTTACACATTGATGAAATTTTGAGGTGGCCGCCTTCATTCCATGGATCCATGGGCATCCTAGGAGGATTTTATAGGTAAAATCAAGGTTGAGGACCTAACATATGGTTTCCATAATAGTTGGCCCTACTTGGATTGGGATCTTGATAGTGCCTTGAGACATTCTTTCCTGATCATCATATGCTCTGATGGTAATGCCTTTATTTTTTTCGATGGAGTCTTCTAAGATTCCCAAGTTCTTTATGAGCTTAAGTGAACAAATATTGAGGCCCATGCCTCCATCCACCAAGACCCTTTTGACCTTTTTATTATGAACCAAAACTTGAAGGTGAAGTGCACGGTTGTGAGATGGTTGGGTGGGAAAGTCTTGATCAGAGAAGGTGAGAAGATTTGGGGTGACAATGTTTCCAACCATAGCTTGACATTGTTCTATATCAAGGGTAGTGGAGACAGTGGATGCAACTAATGCTTCATCAAGGATTTTCCTCTGGGCGATGAAAATTTTCAATAATTCCATGATGGATATTTGAGCGAAGGTTCTTTTTAGCTAGTCAATGACGTTATAATCATAGGGAACAAATTTAGTATTTGATATGGGGCTCTTTGATGGTTGTGATGCCCTTCTAATAGTAACCTTACCACTGTGTGTGGTGACTCCACATTCAGCGTTGGCTTTTTTGATGTAAATGACAGTGACCATTTAATCTATGCATGCAATGACACCTTCGTACACAAGGTTTACACTAGCATACTTTTGTTTCCCTTTATTGTTCCCTTGATTATTTCTTTGATTGTTTCATTAAATATTTTCTTGATTGTTTCCTTGATTATGATTGGGCATCGGATTTGTGTATATTTTGAGATCTTGATTGCTGTTAGCTTGCTCGAAATTTATGATTTTGTCCTCGATGAGATCCTGGATGATATTTTTCAATCTCATGTAGTTTTTGGTTGTGTGCCCTTTGATTTTATGAAAATCACAAAGGAGATTTTCATTGTACCATGGTGTTGTTTTCATGGGTTCTGTATATTGCTCTGAATTGGAAATTTTGATAAGGTTCTCTTTAACCAGTTTCTTCATTATAGATTTGATTCGCTACCCAAGGGCTGTGAACTTCCGCTTGGGAGGATACTTGTTTTGGGGAGGTGGTCCTCCTTGATTGTTCAGAACAGGTTGTTGTTGTGCCACCATATTAGTTTGCACATTGTTGTGGTTGTTATTATGTGGTTAGTGATGGGTTTGAGTATTTTTCTTGGGAGCACTGATGACAACCTTAGCATCAACCACTTTGTCATTTGTGACAATTTTGTTCCTTGACCATGTGCGAGTTTTATCATTATAACTAGTGGATGGGCGATTATCTTGTTGTGCAGGAAACATCGATGCGCTCCCTCGCGTAGTGAGGGCTCTTTCAATATTCAACACCTTTGAGATCAATTGATCATATTTTGTGATGCATTGCATTTTTAGATAGAATGCCAAGTTTTTGTCTAGATTGGCTATGATTGTGCAAAATTGTTTCTCTTCTGGCATGATCCACTTGCTCTGATTGGCCTTGGATCACCATCTTTGCAAGGAGGAAAATAGCTCTCCTTTTCTTTGTTTCAACATCGATAGTTCATCTAGATTAACATCCACACCCATGTTGAATGCATAGTTTTTGAGAAATGCATCCATAATTTCTTGAAATGTTTTGATGCCTATGGGTAGATGAGAGAAACATTCCATGGCAGGACCCGTCAAACTCCAAGCGAATAGTCACATTCGATACGTGTCATCATATGCAACTTCCTTGCAATGCACTTGAAGTTCTCTGATGTGATTTTTAAGGTTTCCTGTCCCATTATATTTATCAAATTTGGGGATTTCTAATCCCTTTGGGAATGGTATCATTGTAAGACTTCTATCAAAATGATAGGGGCACAAATTTCCTAGGGTTCTGGTTATTTTTCCTGACTGGAGGTCTAGCACTTGGTGTGATAACAGTTTGATTTGTGTTGCAACATCATTTTGCGGATTAGGAGGTGGGATGAATGTTTTTTGAGGTGTTTTCCATGTTTGATTGATGGTTGGGGTAGTGATGGGGGTTTGCTACAAACTCTATTGTGATTTTGAGGCCTGCTGATGTGCCTGCATTTGTTCCAACAATGCTTGTTGTTGGTCCTATTGTTGTTGTTCCAACAAAGCTTGTTGTTGGTCCAGCTATTGTTGCTCCCACAAAGCTTGTTGTTGTTCTAGCTGTTGTTGTGCCAATAAAGCTTGTTGTTGGTCTAGTGGCTATTTTTCCAACAAATCTTGTTTTTGGTCTAGCTGTTGTTGCACCAACAAAGCTTGTTGTTGGTCTAGTTGTTGTTGTGCCAATAAAGCTTGTTGTTTAGCTTTTTGTTGTCCCTGAAAGTCTTGCAAGGCTTGCTAGTATGCTTGTTGGTGGATTTCTTGTAGCTATATGTGGTACTATGCTTGCTCTTGTTACGCCTATTGTTGATTTTGAGCCTGAGTCTATGTTTGTTGAATTGCTTACGCAACTTGTGTGGCTTGTTGAGTAGATAATTGTGTTTTCACTTGTGTAGCAACCAATTATGCAGCTTGTTAGTTTTGTCGAAGTACCCTTTGGTGAGTGGATTTTTTAACTTCCTTAATTATGGTGATGAATTAATTAGTCATGTTGACTTTTGATGGAATCGACAGTGGATTGTGAATAGTGTTAACCATTATAGTGATCGAAATGGTTGTGTTGGTTATTGGGATTTGAGTTTTGGATGGTGCGATCGAGATACTTGGTCCCTGGGAAACCATGCTTTGAGATATTTGGGGAATGTTGGATGTGTTGACTATTGTGGTGGCTTGAATGGTTGACATCTATTGTTGTGATACTGATGACAAGAGGAGGGGGTTTGATGTGATGCTTAGATTGCTTTGGTTTGAAAAAATGGTGACAGGTAGGGGGGAAGACCCAACCCAAGAGGTGATATGGATGTGAGTGGTAATGGAGGGAATGGTGGTGTGTTCCCTTGGAAAAGTGATGGTGAAGAAGGATCAATGACTCCCTCTGTCCCAAATAACCCACCCTCTCCTTGTGAAACCATGGGGAGAGAAGTTTGTTTATTCAGTGGATAGATTGGTGTTTCATGAAATGAGGATGAGTCTGCATGATTAAGGAAAGTAAGTGGAACATACAGGTTTAATTAATTTACCGAGATAGAGTTATCCAGTGTGGTGTTGATGTTTATCTCTCCGTTGTTTACAAGGAGATGCTTTTGTAATTCATGAAACATGGCACTTACCTTGTTAACAACTGGTGGGGTTGAGGAAATTGTTGATATGACTTGGGGAATATCTTGAGTGATGTTTGAGAGTGATATTGGAGTTATTCTAACAAGAGGCCTTTCCATATTGGTACTCATGTCAACGTCAGAAGGGATTTTGGCCCCTTTTAATGCATGCATATACAAAGATTGATTAAGTTTCAACATGGTATTAACGATTCTATGATTCTCAGGATTTTGAACCATTTCAGTTATTTCCTCTTGCGCCATTCCCAAGTCATTGTCGATGATTTCCTCTATATGACCTTCCTCTAGAGGGTTTTGTGATGGTAGAGAGGAGCTATCTGGAGGGTTGTTTGATTCCACTAGATTCTTCTTGGGGGTCATTTGACTTAGGTCACTTGAATTTTATGTTTCTTTAGTGATTTCCATGTTCTTCTTGTATAGGGATCTTGTTTGAACCATAAAATAGATCATTTTGATCTTGATATTTTTAGGCACAAAAGAGAAGAACTAGGAAAGTCTAAGGATCAAAAAGTGATGATGGGGATGAAAGATGGATGATGTAGGTGAGTGAAACTCTTGAAGAACCTTGGGGTGGGAGGAGATTCTAAACTTTTTAGGGCTTGAATTGATTTGATTTTTGATAGTTTGACTAGGTGTGTTAAGCCAAACAAGATGATGATGAACTTGTAAACCCTAGGAAGTTGCATTATCCTAGAACAAACTCACTCGAGAGGGTGATTTGACTAAGTGTGTTAAGCCAAATGGAGTTATTTTGATCTTGTAAACCTTAGGAAGTTGTGTTATCCTAGAGGTAAATTCACTCAAGAGGGTTGTTGATTTGACTAGGTGTATTAAGTCAAACAAGGTGATGATTATTTTTCCTATAAGTTTAGCATGAATGATGTTTCAAAGCTATCAAGATTTTGTTGGTGAAATGGAATTTTATTTTGATGATTGAGAGATGGATGAGAGTGACTAATTTTGATCCTAAACTTAACCTAGACAAGACTCTTTCTTATAAGACCTTGGTATTGAAGAAAATTCCATACTTCTAAGTGAGAAAAGAAAACCTTTGAAAAAGAGTTGGATTTTATTGATAATAGAACTCGTACAAACTTGGGTTGTTCTTTGAGGCCTTCTTGTAGAAATTATATACCAATATTTTTCTAACTTCAAGAAGCCTTTCGAGATGCTCCTCACAAGATTTTGGGCTAATCTTTTTGAATCTTGGTTTCTAAATTTTGATTTTATGGGAAATCATTTGAGAGAACACATGCATGAGGTCCAATTGTCTTAATCTTTGTTTAATGAGTAGCTTTAATCAAAAACAATTTCTTGATTATGATTTCACACTAAATGTCTACGTCTCAATTCCTTTTCATTCCCTAAGGTCCATTATATGAAAATCAATGTTTAAAATAGTTTCCTAGGCTGACTTTAGTGAAAACAAATGATGATTAAACCCAAGCACTTAGAAACCTCTAAGGATATAATCCCTAGGGCAAGCAAGAGCACTTAGATTCGTCAAAGGATATTTTTTTCCTCCAAAGGGTTTGAAATTTGAAGCTCCTTGTGAATGTTTATTTTCAAATTTTTTGAGTACCAAGCAATGTATTTTTTGATTCCAAGCACATGTACAACCCTAGGATGAAGAGACAATATTTTGTTGGGTTCCCACTTGGATAAATCCAGTTGCCCATATTTAGTGTGGATGATTAGATGCTTGACCACACAGGCTCTCCCTTACAATGCACTCACTTCTTAGGTAAATCAAGCATCAATACCCATGAATCTCCCATGGCATAATTTTCATCTCTACAACAGAACTGCATGTATACGTGGGGCGGCTTCAAAGGACATGACCTTTTGCACCAAAAAAATAGTTAATAATTTGGCCTTTGCTAAACAAGTTTTTAATTTGGACTTTTCGTTCATAGGAGTTGACCCATGCGACGAGGGACCATTGTTGCCCTTCTCGTTGGAGCCAACCGTGTGATACTAGCTTTTCTTCTAGTACCCACTTTTATATCCTGGCTGGAAATACACTTGTCCTTAGTGTGTTACTGGTTGGTTCGTTCCCTTGGGTGAGTAATTTTTCCCATAAGGCAGGCCCGCTAACATAAACAAAAGTGTGCAAAAATATTCGTAGTTTGATCAACCTTTGTTTAGAAACAAAGGGAGAACACACGCAATAAGCTTACTCACACTTGCAAGATGTTTTGTTCAATTTTAAACCCAAAATGAAATGTGGAGGTAATTGTTTTACTCAAATTAAGATCAGCAAAAGAGATTTTGATTCTCAAGATCATCATGAGGTGCGAGAGAAGCACATACGTCATTTTGATGATATTATTTTTAGTAAACATTTACAAAACAAAACAACACTTGTTCATTTTAAGTCCACAAAGAAAAAGTGAGTTCTTTTTATAGCACCAAATCAAATGTGGAATTTGCCTTGTTCAATTGTTAAACCTTAAACCAAATCTAGTAAATTATTTCTAAGGTTCTTTTTAATCCTTTTGTTTGTAAATTTTGAAAGAAAATTTGTATTGTTCTTTTTAGAGCCCAAAGGGAAATTTATTGTTCCCTAAAGCATAAAAGATGACAAATTTCTTAGGAGAGATTGAGAACTCTCTAAGAGTGTTAAACAACACTAGCATGTTTAAAAACACTTGGTATAGGATAAGAATGATGTCATAATGTAGCCCTCCATTTTTCTTTCCTACTTTCCCTAACCTGCAAAATGATTAAAACCAAAAAATACAAAGAACAAATAAGTTAATGACTCAAAAAGCTGAAAACAAAATGGCACATGTTAATAAAAAATCAAATTTGAACTTTTCTCTATCACCCAGTGGCACAATCAGCAAATGCGGCATAGTTTAAAAATCTAGCAGCGCAATATAAGGTTGTACGTTGACTGAGCGTGGCACTCTGTAGTAGACAGAGAGTGCAAATGTGGCATTGTTTTAGAATGCGACACGGTTTGGAGCGTGGCACAGTTTGTAGATTTGAAATTTCTAGGCGAGAAAGCAAGTGTGACAAAGTTTGAGGTTGGAGCAGTGAAATATAGTGCCACTAGACTGATAGTGGTGTAATATGGTGTTGTGGGACTATGAGCGGTGCAATTTCCTATAGGCACAAAAAATGTCAAAAAATGTCAAGAAAAAAAAAACCACAAAATTTTGGGAAAACGTGATGAATTTCTCCAACTCGGCCCTCCTTCTAGCACCAAAATGTGAGCCTCGATCCTATACCTACACAAATATGAGAAGCAAACACATTAGTAAGCTTATATGCAAGATAAAACAAGGATTCCCTATGAAATACATTTACAATGCTCAAAATAGGAAAATGAAGAAACGAAACATGGAAAGATAAGTGAAATCCTAAGTAAGCATGTAAAATCTTGATCCCATGGGGGAATTGGTGTCAATTGGTGTGTCGAAATTGGCCCTTTCCCAACTCCTTTGTTGCAATGTTGATGATTTGTGGATGATTGAATCTCCTTGATGAGATTTTGGCATAACCTTGCTATGAAATCATGAAAAATGATGAACACTTGTTATGAAGTAGACAAAATTAGCTCTCAATGTGAAGAGAGTAACTTTGCTCAAATTGTGGATGATAGAATGAGAGGAAGACTCTCTCATTTATAGATTCCCAAATTGGAAAAGAGAGTGAAATTGAGAAATGTGGGATCATTCAACATCTAATGGCCAAGTGCCACTTGTCAAGATGTGAATGGTTGAAGGTTGTGCACATTTTGGTCAATGTGCATGATAAATGCCATTAGGTGGAAATTAAAATTAAGGAAATGACATGTGACAGGAAAAAAAGAATGAAATAAATTCCACTTAGCTCATGCACAAGGACATGTAAGAGGAGTGAATGATTTGTTGGAAGGACAAATCTACTTGGATTTTAAATTCAAATTTGAAGGAATATTCCTCTATTTAATGTTGAGAGAAAATAGGCAATTTAATAAATCAAAGTAATTGATTTATTGTGCAAGTTGCATTTTCTAGAGAATGTGACATGGATTAAGATTAAATTAATCAAAGTTTAATTAATTTAATGAGGAATTTAGGAGATATGACAATTTAGACTTAAATTTATCAATTGATTTAAATCAAATTGAGAGGAAGGGTTTAATTAAATAATTTTTTTTTATTTATTTAACCAAGGGGATAATGTTAGATTAAATCAAATAATGTTTAATTTAATCAATTTAATTAGAGGACTTTGGGATTTAATCAATTAAGATGAATTATTTAATTAAATATGGATAGGGGATTAATTAAATTAACTTGATTAATTTAATCAACAGGGGAGAAAGACCTAACTAGATAAATAATGATTTATCTAATTAAGAGATGAAAAGTGATGATAAGGTGAGAGTATGATACAGGAAGAAACAACATTATTAATCGGGATCAAGTGTGTTGGTCAATTTTCCATGTCTACAATTCCTAACTGTGACACGACGTTGCAATAAGAAAAGGTGGCATTGTTTAACCTTTAGTGTCACTGAATAAGCACCTTTAGCATCGCTATATAGAGACATTGAAGGTTTTCACCTTTTTGAGCGTAATAAATGCACCTAAAAATCAAAAGTAAAAGTTGGGTAAGGATCACATACCACTGATCCTACGCTTGGAGGCCTCTGGTAGACTCGAACTCGCTCAAAAATGTATCGAGGAAGCACTCTTTGCACCATCATCAAATCTCAAAACATTGGAAAAATGAAGGTGTGAATGCAAAAATGAATGGAAAGTGATCCCTTAAGGGCTATTTAAGCATGAAAATTAGGGTTTTTGCCCCGTTTTGACCGTCTAGCCAAGGTTTTGTGCCCTTGATCCCATTTTTGTCCTACCGAAGCTTGTTTCAGGTCTTTTCTCACATTTGGCATGTTTTCGACGTCCTGAAGCCTTACTGGAACCTTATGGAAATTTGCATCTGTTTTTCGAGATCTCCCCCAAGTATCCAAGTTTTCGTCTGATCTCTCAAGGGAGAAGTATATGAACATAAATATTTTGTTGGGGCAGCAGTGGAGCATCCGAAAAATTCAAATTTTGTTTGAGTTTTGACTCTAGCAAGGTTATTCTTTGAACCAACGCGAGAGGCACATTGCTTCAAAGGCAGGAAAAATATAGACACTGAAATTATCCTGATTGATATCGCACATCTAATCTTGATTTACTAACACCAGTTCTTCCTTGATCACTCCTTTACTAACCAGTTAATTCAATAATCCTTATTTAATTAATTCATCATAATTCCTCTTTTAATTAAATAAATCGTGTTATTTGATTAAATCATTATTTCCCTTTTAATTAAATAAATCTATTTATTTAATTAATCCTAATATTTCCTCTTTGATTAAATAAATTAGTTTATTTAATCCTAATTTTCCTCTTTCAATTAAATAAATTAGTTTATTTAATTAAATCACATTCCCTTTCTTCATTAAATAAGTCACCCTTATTTAATCAAATCTAACATCACCTCTTTTAATTAAATAAATCAAACTTTACTTAATTGAAATGTCCATTATTCCTCACGTTTGATTTAAATAAATCTAAAAATCTAAATCAAATGTCAAATCAACTAATCTCCGCCTAAG
Source organism: Sequoiadendron giganteum (assembly GCA_007115665.2). Lineage (NCBI taxonomy): Eukaryota > Viridiplantae > Streptophyta > Pinopsida > Cupressales > Cupressaceae > Sequoiadendron > Sequoiadendron giganteum. The sequence continues at coordinate 240,119,834 of CM021103.1, forward strand.
TTAATTAAATCCTAATTAAATCTAACACTAATCCATCAAATCCTCTATATTTTGCAACTTTCACAAGTAAATCAATTTAATTGATTGATTAAATCCCCGATTTTTATTCAAAAGGGCATCTTTTTGGAATATCCTTTCATTTTGAAATCTCCCTCCAAAGGGTCTTGCCCTCCAACTTGGAATTTATATCTCTTACAAGTCCTTTTTCTTCAGCCAAGTGGCATTAACTCCTTTCACATCCTTTTGTGCAAGCAATATTTCAAATTTCAAATATCCACCTAACTACATTTATTTGTAAATTCACCAAAATATGCTCAATCCTCCTCCACTAGCATGTTGACAAGTGGAACCTTGCCATTGGCTCGTGTTTAGTCTCATATTCATCCCATTTTCTCATTCCTCCATCCTTATCTCTTATAAATAGAGGGTCTCTCTATTGGTTTAGGCATCCACAATCCATGCAAGCTTACTCTACTCAATTTCATTCACAACTTCATTAATTTTTATCCAAGTTTCATAGTTTTTTATCAATCTTATCAAGGTTATTATCAAATTGCATCAAGGAGCATTTAATCTTCGTCAAATTGCATCAAGGAATTTGGAAAGGGCTATTTTCAACATCAAAATAGCACCAATTCCCCCATGGGATAGTGGTTTGAATGTTTAAGAGCAAGATTTTATAGCTTTTTATTGATTATCTTTGTCTTATTTCTTGTTCTTGATGTTTAAATGGATTGCATGGGGAATGATGGTTTTAGATGTGTTTAATGACTAATATTGTGTTGTTTATCTATGTTTGAATAGGTCTAGATCTACCATTCACAAGTATATCGAATTCAAGTGTGTAATACCATTCAAGATAATTTTGAGTGTCTACATTTACCATACCAAAGCTATCCCTCTAATAACTCTAATAGGGTGCCACTCACATTCTTGTCTCATGCTTAACAATTTGTGTTATGCTAATCACCCATGCACATGGAAAGGATCCACAAGAAAGCAAGGTGTGTTATGCTAGATAACCTTGAATTAGGGTTGGGTTGGAGCTTCATAAGGTCAAAAAGTTGTGTTATGCCAAACACATGAACATTTTGTATGGGTTTTTGTTCAAATAGATTTCACTTTGTTTGTGTAAGCTCTTCTTCTTAGGGATCATTGTGCCTAATGTCTCCAAGAAAGGACAAGACAAGATTAAAAGTTTCAAAACTTAGGGAATGCAGTATGTCACATCAAGCCACTAAAATTAAAGTCGTACATTAAGAAATATCACACTCTTGGAGGACATTTGTGTCACCAAAAAGTGTATTCTTTCATACTTTTCACTCATTTGGACCTTTGCCTTTGGATTTTGGACCTTTTTCAACCTCTTTTTACCCTTTTCTAAGCCTTGTGTTGAAGTTTTGTAAGGTGTTGTAAAAAAAATTCACACTCTCCTAGGCTTTTTATTACTTAATCAACCCTATCTTATGCCATAATGACCTCTTAATACACATACATACCTTACTTTAGTGTGTTTTATGAAGACAATCCTGAAAAGTATCAATAACCACATAATAATCCTAGAAAACCAATGAAAAATTCCTAGGTGCACTAGGTCACCACCTTGGTGACCTAGTCCCATGTGGCTTAAAAATTAAAATAAGCCTAAAATTCTTTCTAGATTTTGTCTCTAAAACCCTAAGGTTGGCTTGTGTGGTGTTATTTTGGGAAAATTAGGGCACAACTTGTATAAATAATCTTAAAATCCCTAATTCATCAGATTATGCATCACTCACACTTGTCTCAATCTCTCATCTCTCCTTCTCCTCCAACAAGCTAGGGTTTGAGTAGTATAACTCACCAAGACATCTCTCTCAAGAAGCATCCAAAGGTTGAATCCTCCATTGCTGCAACTCAAGATCAAACATCATGGAAAGGTTAAACCCACTATTTCATGCTTCATTTTATTACTTTATTTGATCTTCTTGATTTGATTACTCAAAAGGGGTTTGACTAAGGCAAACCCCTATACTCTAACAATCAACATTTCTTCTTCCTGCTTTGTGTGTATTTGTGAATTTAGGTATTTTGCAGGTTTGGAGATTATTCAAGGATGGATTGAAGACTTGTTAGGGCATCTCCTTATCAACTAGGGAAAAACATCCACAAAAAGACACCTACAAGCCGAAAATCAAGGTTTTGGGACTGAAAACCTAAAGGAGAAGAAAACACAGACCAAGGGCTTTAGACTCCATCTTTTGATCTTCAAAAATTTAGAAGAGGACTAAGTCTCCACCTTGGGCGACCTAGTCCCATTGAAGCTATTTTTTAACGACATTGGTAGATTTGGATACCCTTTTGGCTGAAACGAGCTCTGGTGTAGTTTTCCAGAAAAAGGACTAGGTCGCCCAGATTGGCACAAGTGTCCCTTTCAAATTCTACATCAAATACAATAGTATTTCCAACCTCTACAAGTTTACAGGTGCACACCCCTTTTATGTCCAACCTTCTATTTTAGTTTAGTGTATATTTCTTTGGTTATCTTGTACATACTTGCATATCATTATGTGTTTTCCAGCATAATTGCATTCTTTAGGTTTTATATTCATAGTTAGCTTCTTTTATCAATTTATTGCATTCAAATCACACACCTCACTCATTCAAGCCTCAAATTCCCCTCTTTGAATGAACCCTAAAGTGAAAAGGTGTGAATGAAAGACCTCTTTCATCTTAGGTGCAAAACCCTAGAGGTGTAAGAGTTCATCTTTCCCCTATTCATTTTTGGTGGTTCAAAATGGTGAACCTGACTTTCCTACCCACTTCTTGTCTGATATGGAGCTCTTTCTCATCCTAGGTTTGCATTGCATTGCATTTTTCATTGTTCAAATTGCATTCTGGGGTTTTAAAATTTACATTAGTGAAAAGTACATATGCATTTTTTGCATTTAAATCATTAAAAATCCCTGAAATTTTGCATTTACATGTTAGGTCTGGCTCATACAACATAGAAACCACCTGAATCAATCTCAAAAATCTCAAAAAAATTACCAGGAGGACTAAGTCACCACATTGGACGACCTAGTCCCTACAGGCTTCTGAAACTGCCTTTTACAAAGTTGAAAACCTAATTTTTAAGTTTTTGTTTTGTGCCATTACCTACCTATATGAATAGGTTGTGTTTTTGTTACATGTATTTTATTAGAACTATCTTAAATTAGCTCATTTCATGCATTGCTTAATTTCAAATTTTCATATACTTCATTTCTTTTTCAAATTGTTGCATAGTGTAATTAGAAAATTACCTTGTTTCCCATCTAAAAAATTTCATTTCAATACTTTAGTTTAAAGTATTGCATTTCATTCTCTTTCCTCTTTCCTCTTACAATATTTTCTTTTAAAAGATGTGTCTTGGGTTTGGTTTCTAATGGATTTCATAAATTCAACATTCATTCTTAGGAGTTCAATGTAGATTATAATAATGAATTCATTAAAGAACATGTTTATAACCAAACCATTGACACTATTCTTAAAATTGAATTACCCCTCAATGAGGCTACTTGTGTTGAAAATCATAATAATCCTCCTTGTTCTTTTCCCTATACCTCTCCTATTAATGATGAAGGTATCTTGGTGTGAGAAGCTACAAGCGTTGTGGGTCTTGATTGTCCCTCTCCTCATCCCCCTTTTCCAAACAATAAACACCAACATGATGAAATCATAAACACATTTCTAAACATCACCTTACCTAGTCTTCCTACCCATGACCATCCAAATTGTCCATCTCCTAATATCCCTCCTCGATGCAAAGAGGATAGGTTGGTTTTAGAAGATAGCCCTATTCCAAGTCATGAGACTCTTGACCCTCCCTTCCCTAATGCTCCTCCCCTATAGGACAACCTATTTGAAAATCATAATGGTCCTTCCCTTGATGTCTCCCCTACCTGTGTTGAAGCCAACTCTCCTACTAGGGTAGATAGTATGGAACAAGAAAATGAGACCTTTGACAATCAAGTAGAACCCTCTCCTCTTCATCCCACCATTGCTAATCCCATCATTGATCATTCCCCTACTTGCGACGAAGTCATTTTAGAAGAACCAATCCGTGAATGTCAAGAACATGAGGCTTGTAGTTCTCCTAAACACTCTCCTCCTGGGGTGGATATCATGATGCAAGCCAAGGATAACACCGAGTCTCCTTCCCAAGGGGATGTTAATATTATTCAACCTCAACTCATCCTTTACCCTCCTTCAACCAAACCTAAACCTGAATTTACCCTCTACCCACCCTAGCATAATTTGTTGTAGCCACTGAGTCAAGATACCGTTGCCCATACACATTACACTCACAACAATCCGTGATCCCAACAACCAACCTCCACCTCCTTACCTTCATCTCCTCCTATCTTACCTACTACCCCTCGCTTAAATTCCCTCATTAGGGAGTATGACCTTGTTGACCAACTAAGAAATACTCCTACTAAGATATCTTTATGGGACCTTATTCAATCCTCCCCTCACTATCACAACATGATGTAGGAAGCCTTACAACAAATTCTTGTCCCTTCTAATGTGCAAACAAATGAAATTGCAGCTATGATTCAAGCATTAAATGTTGACATTGTTTTCCACCATAGTTATCTCCCTCCTTTTGATGTGCAAAAACAAGTTGAATCTTTCATGATCATATCTCAATACAAATGCATAGGGATAAAGCAAACCCTTGTTGATAATGGCTCCATTTTAATGTGTGTAGTGTAAATCTCTTGGATAGGCACCATATTGATAAATCAACCATCCAACCTACCTCCTTGGTTATCAGTGGATTTGACAGTGTAGGAAAAAAACTGCTTGGTGTGATCACTTTGCCTCTTACCCTTGGAATGGCCACATTAGACACATTAATCCATGTTTTGCCTAATGATGTTTCATCTAACCTCATCTTAGGTAGGTCGTGGATTCATGCAATGAATGGTGTGCCTTCCACTCTTCATCGAAAGATGAAGTACATATACAACAATAAAGTGTACACACTCGGCATTGATCCAGAGTTGTATAGTGTCTTACAACTTGAGAAAAAAAAATCCAAACCCTTCACCACTTCTACACCAACCAAACAAGAGAAACCCATAAAACCAAAGTCCTTACATGATGATTGGGGTTCCTTAAACTTCACACCTCATTTACTAGGAGACTCCAAGATCACAAACCAAGACTATAACAAGGGAAACATAGTCTTGTCAACACAAGACTCAGTTAATCCTTCAAAAGCATCCACCTCAACTACTTTAGCCACCAAATAAAACAATGAAAGCTCACCCAATCAAAAAAATCTAAGAAAAGTCAATGGAAAAGGTTATGAGCTCATGAAACAACATGGCTATAGTGGAAAAGGTTGTGGTGCTAATGAATAAAGTGTCTGCAACCCTATTGAGCCGATTACACAAAAAACACATCATGGTCTTGGATTTTGTCCTCTCATTGAAATCATCAAACCTTCATCCAACACCAACCCTATCTCAAATCACCCTTCTACCACAACCTTGGAAAGTTATCCTTCGAAACCAACAAAGGACTCCTTTCTTAAAGAAAATGTCATCTCACAAACCACTATTGATTCAGATTTTACACACTCCTCCAAAGCAGTATACAAAATCTCATAATCTATAGTGCCTTGTGTAAGTATGACATCCTATACTAAGAAATACACTTCTTTGTTACACACCACAAGTCCAAATTCTCCCATTGATCAAGAGTGAATCTTGTCAAGACTCCTCCAAGATCACTTGATCTCCCTTCCTCCCAGAACTTGAAAGAAATGTTTCTGCAAACATTCCTTTTGTGCCTACCACCAAGTTCATGGTCATCACACTAATGAGTGCAAGGCCTTGAGTAGAAAAATTCAACACCTTAAGGCATTTGGTGTTCTTGCATCTATGGGGGAACCTAATTCCTCTAATCGACACTTATTTTCACTCAAACATACATTTCACTCAATCCTTTCGGCTCACTCTTATCCTCCACTAAGTGGGGGCCGGGGGTTAGTGATCCTTTTCCCTCATATGTCACTTTTCGTTGTCTCTTTAGACTTATCATTAACCTTTCATGAACATATAAGAGAAAGCTTGGTATGTGGATGACATGTCTTAAGCTTACTCACATGTGACATACTACTCTCTTCATGATGTAGCTCATTCAAAACCATATGACTCGACATAGGGCTTTCTAAAAAAGCTCCCATGTCCTCCTCCCCTTCTTCTACTTTAAAAAAATTTCTCATAGTACAGTGTGTAGAAATTCCTTTAAAGTGGGGGCATACATCACCACTCACATTTCATTGTGCAATCTTTTTTTTTCTTGTGATTCCTTCTCTTAAAAAAATTACACACAATGTTACTTGGGTTGAGACATCTGCATTTTTCCTCTTTTGCATATAATATGAGCCCTTGCCTCTCTTGCATACAAGATGAGTACATTTTCACTTTTTCTCTCTTGACAACATTACGCATAATGTTCCTTAGGTTGAGACATTGCATGAACAAATAAAAATCCCTTGGAACAAAATCATTTTCAAACCTCATTTCCTTTTGTGGCACCTTATCAAAGTTATCACGAGGTATAACTTTGGTATGGTTAAGTGGGAAGCCCAACAAGTGGCATGACTTTCCCCATAGCCACCCTTTGGGACAACTCACCCCACAGATGACCTGATGTTCTATGGCCCTAGAGTGAATACATCTTCTTTTTGGAAAAACAACCTAGATCTGATCCACAACTAGCTGGACAAATGGTCGAAGCTTGATCCAACCCTTTTCTTCTTCTCCTCATTCCAATTCTTGTCATCGTATGATCATGCATCTCATTTTGTTGTAATTCATTCACCCTTAAATGTGTCTTCTTGCATTGGTGTCTTTTTTACTTAGAATCTCAAATCCTTGGGGGCTTGACCACCTCCTTCCTCTTTCTCATTCTTCTCCTTTCTTGTTCTTTGTTGTCTCCATTGGGCTACTTTAGTGTGAGTTTGAAGAAATTTCATCCTCTCACTAAAGTGGGGGCTAAATTTGTCACCAAAAAGTGTAGCCTTTCACACTTTTCACTCATTTGGATCTTTTTCAACCACTTTTTACCCCTTTCTAAGCCTTGTGCTAAAGTGTTGTAAGGTGTTTTAAAACATTTTCACACTCTCATAGGCTTTTCATCACTTAATCAACCCTTTCTTATGCCATAATGACCTCTTAATACACATACATACCTTACTTTAGTGTGTTTTATGAAGAAAAACTCGACAAGTATCAAGAACCACATAATAATCCCTAAAAACCAATGAAAAATGCCTAGGTGGACTAGGTTGCCACCTTGGGCGACCTAGTCCCATGTCATTTAAAAATTAAAATAAAGCTAAAATTATTTCGAGATTTGTCTCTAAAACCTTAAGGTCGACCTATGTGGTGTTATTTTAGGAAAATTAGGGCACAACTTGTATAAATAAGCCTAAAAACCCTAATTCATCAGATTATGCATAACTCGCACTTCTCTCAATCTCATCTCTCCTTCTCCTCAAGCAAGCTAGTGTTTGAGTAGTCTAAGTCACCAAGACATCTCTCTCAAGAATTATCCAAAGGTTGAATCCTCCATTTTTGCAACTCAAGATCAAACATCATGGCAAGGTAAACTCCATTTTCTCATGCTTCATTTTATTACTTTATTGTATCCTTTTTGTTTGATTACTCAAAAGGGGTTTGACTAAGGCAAACCCCTATACTCTAACAATCACCATTTCTTCTTCCTTTTTTGTGTGTATTTGTAGATTTAGGTATTTAGTAGGATTGGAGATTATTGAAGGATGGATTGAAGACTTTTTATGGAATCTCCTTATCAACTAGGGAAAAACATACACAAAAAGACACCTACAGGCCAAAAATCAAGGTTTTGGGACCAGACACCTGAAGGAGTAGAAAACACAAACCAAGGGCTTCAAACTCCATCTTCTGATCTTCAAAAATTAAGAAGAGGACTAGGTCACCACCTTGGGTGGCCTAGTCCCACTAAAGTTGTTTTTCAGGGATCTTGGTACATCTGGATACCCTTTTTGCTGAAACAGGCTCTAGTGCAATTTTTCAGAAAAAGGACTAGGTCATCTAGATTGGCACAAGTGTCCCTTTCAAATTCTACATTAAATTCAACAACATTTCTATCCTCTACAAGTTTCGAGGTGCACACCCCTTTTATCTCCAATCTTCTATTTTAATTTAGTGTATATTTCTTAGGTTATCTTGCACATACTTGCATATCATTATGTGTTTTCTAGCATAGTTGCATTCTTTAGGTTTTACATTCATAGTTAGCTTCTTTCATCAGTTTATTGCATTCAAATCACCCACCTCACTCATTCAAATATTAAATTCCCCTCTTTGAATGAACCCTAAATTGAAAAGGTATGAAGAAAGACCTCTTTCCTCTTAGGTGCAAAACCCTAGAGGTGTAAGAGTGCATCTTTCCCCTTTTCATTCTTGGTGGTTCAACGTCAAACCCAATGACACCACCAAGAAAAGAATACATCATTAGAAAAAATAAAATCACACCATAAAACATACAAAAATGTCAAAAGATATAATCGGTGTATGACACCACTTTAAAGTGGTTTCTAACAACATTGCTATCAGAAATTTCTTGAAAGTGGCTAATGTTCAATCCTAAGACATGAGAGCTTCCTCAAAAATCCCTATGCCAATTCATATGTTTCTGAAATGAAGATACACCATGAAAAGGGAAGGAGGGGTTTTTTGAGAAGTTCTTGATGTGGCATTGTTGTCATTGATGTCAAAACCTTGGATCTAGAAGGTTGTGCTCCAAATGGTGAATAGACTTGATCTATCCTATCATATGCTATGATGTTGCATTGTGTGGAGATTATCCTTGATCCAGATATGGAAATATTCCTTTTGGAACATTTGTTCAAATTAGTTTATGTAGCATAATGAAGACTAATCCTTTGATGATGGTTGTTGTAATCAAAGCCTACTCTGGGTAACCTTGCTATCTAGAACTTCATGTAGCATGTTACAAGTTTTAGTATGTTTGATTGAATTCCTCTAGTTGGTACTGAAATTAGTGTTGATCGAGATTCAATCTTGGTTGTGGCATTCCTATCAATTTATTTTAATCAAGATTGGGTCTTGTTTGTGGAATTCCCATCGAATATGGAATATGTCTCATGTAATTCAAAGTTAGCTATCTTTTGCTAATAATGCTATATTTTATGTATGGCCTATTTATGGGTCCCGATGTAGTGTGGTAAGAAGATATTTATGTACGAACTATATTTTGGGTTTGATTCTAGCATGCAAGACCTTATTGAATATTTTAAGGTTATCCCTTATGCCGAAATTTTTTTTGGTGATATAAATTCAAATGGTGTCTAGATGACTTAGACGACTATGAATATATTATGTGGGTGACTTAATTTTGTTCTATGGGTATACATGCATATATATAGAGAACATATTTTTGGTTGAAGACTTAGATGAACATAAGTGATATGTGTGAATAGTGATAAGGGTGCAAAGGATTGAGTGACAAGGATTAGAGAAGGAAGTGACAAGTGTCAAGAGAAAGCAATCTATATTGTAGTGATTGTGTGAGGAAGGCATGTAGAATATTCTTAACTAGATCTACTATAGACATATATTGTGCTCTTAACTAGAACTGAATTCATGCATACGTAGATGCAAATTCATTAGTTCACTTTTGTCAGTGAGACTACTTGTAATCATTTGTTTTGTATAGGTTAGTGATCCACCTGACAGTGAGCCACCATGTAGTGAGTGACTTGGCAGTGAGCCTTTGTAAAAATCACCTTAACTGATGTCACCTTAATCGGTAATTTATAATTGAGAATTAGCATTCTTCATGGTTTTTCCCATCTTGGGTTTCCACGTAATTTCTAGTGTTCATGGTGTTGTTTGGTGCTTGCATATTCATGTTTGTTTTAATTAATATATGAATGGTTTATGATTGGTATAGATTAAGTAAAGAAATAATTTGTTTTGGGATAACTGATTCACCCCCCTCTCAGTTATCCAGACTGTTCAATAATTGGTATTTGAGCTTGGTCCCTTGCACATAGAGCTTAATTACTTGAGGGAGATCTTGTAAATTTGAATAGATGGCAGGAGGTTATTACTTTGAGGAATAATTGAATTCAATATTAAGTGACATGGAAAGTATAGAATCCGAGAATGAAGAATTGAAATAAAACCTTAAGGAGGAAAATTCTTTCATCTCGAAGCTAAGAGAGAAAATTCAGAAATTCAAAGCAAGACATAGAGAGGTCAGCAAGGAATTAAAGGAGTCAAAGGAAAATGTTTTGAATCTAAGGATTCAATTAGATGAATAAAAAATGATAGAAGAAGATCTCAAGGACACCATCAAATATAAAATAGAAGAATGGAAGAAGATTGAAGAAAGTCTCAAAGATACCATCAAATGAAAAGAAGAAGAAAATTAGAAGTTAGATCAAGAGATAAGAAGGTTGAAATCTGAAGCAAGAGTATGTGAAAGTAAAATGATTTTGGATCAAGTCTTGTCCCTACAAAATTTTCACAAGAATAAAGGAGGACTTGGATTCACTGGTGAAAGCTCAAATCATAATACTAAGTGTGAAGACAAAGCAGTTGAAGTTGAAGCAAGATCAATTGTAACAAAAAAAGTCTGGAACTTTGGAAGATCTACAAAAAGACCGCTAGTCAGGAAACCAAATGCTCAAAGGTACTTATCATTCAATGGTCATTTTTTTCTATGCCAAAATTTTGGACATAAGGCTGTAGAATGTAGAAGCAAGATGGAACAGAATACTCAATACTTTAACTGTCACAAGTTTGGTCATAAAGAAATTCAATGAAAAATGAATTGTCTTATCCAAAAAGAAGTAATGGAATGAACAATCTCTTTCATGGTTATTGATATTTATGCTATGGTTATGGTCACAAAGCTAATTAGTGTAGACCTAGGGTTCACTCAACTAAGTAGAGACAAAGATGTTACAAGTGCAGTTAGCTTAGACATGCTAATACATGCATATACATTTCTCTAGAAAAGTCTAAGAACAAAAGGGAAGTTGCAGAGTCAAATGAATCTAAGAAGAAGACGGTCATAGTTTGGAGGAAAAAGGAAACAAGTGTGGAGAACACTTTTGTGGTATCAAATATCGGTACATGCCCTACCAGTAATTGATCCAGCTACCTTGGATCAGGGGGAGTTTTTGCATTGCATATCCTATTGGTTCCCCCTCTCCGAAGAAAGAATGATGTGTTTTCAGCATGATTAAGCTGAATCCGGGTAATGTTGCATAATGGAGGTTAATTTGGCTGATTGAAAAGTGAAGTAAAACTGTTTGCATCATTGATACACATTTTGGCGATGAAGTCATCATGAGAAATTAAGGATAAAAGATGGATTTTCAAATCATTTCACTATTTCACGGAAGAAGAATTTTTCATTGACTAATAAAAGTTTGAAGAAGGCAAGCAAGATGATGGAACCCGTGTTGATTGATAGAAAATCTAGTGGTGGTATTCCGTTGAAGCTGAAGGGAGTAGAGTTGGATAAGTTTGATCATTAGAAGATGAAAGAAATGGAACTAGGTTGAATATGGATGAGTTGCAAAATGTAAGTGCTCTAGGTACAGATTTCTGGGGAGAATTACCCTGTTTTGTAGATAAAGAATCTATCTTTTTCCTATTGATTCAATTCAAGGATGGTAGCATCATTTTGGATAAACCTTGTCTAATCACGAAGGAAGCCATTGAAGCTATTACTAGTTTGTGCAGTGTTGGTGACCTCCCTAGGAATAAAATAGTGAAATATAGAGATGTGGAGGAACTTACTGGTATCGAAAAACACCCCTGAGCTCTATTGATAAACACCATTGTTGACCCTATAGTCAGGTATGTTTCTTATGACATCACCAATAAAATATATTTCATAAATCATGAAGGTTCTACTTTGCCTATTGTTGTATATCTTGCACACATGATGGTGAAGGAAAACAAGTAGTTTGATTTGTGTAGCCTAGTAATAGAAAACCTAATTGAGAATGTCTCTAGTTGAGAGTTATCCTTTCTAGTTTGGGTCTTTGCTCACAAGTTTGATATTTTAATTTCTAATGTTCATTATAAGAAAAATAGAATGTTAAGTGGAAGTCTAGCATCCTTGTCGGAAAGAAATTTTACAAGTATTTAGAATGTATTGAGGACAAAGAAAGTGCATGCAAATTCTATTTTTCATCCCTGCAAATGAATCTATGTTCTAGTGTGATAGTATCCAATCAATTTGAGGAGGGTTCCTCCTCTAGTAAGAATGATTTGGAAGTTGTCATTGGTAGTTCCCCTCTAGAACCTAAAAGGAGGAAGGTTAACATAGAAGATGTTATCACTATCCCGAAAGAGGAGAAGTAAGAAGAATCTTTGCCTAGATCTAAATCTTTCGATCCCAATGATATTCATTTGGTGTTAGATGAAGGTGATATGAAGAAGGTTGGTGACATGTGGCATGCTCATTCTCTGATCAAAAGGCTTAAAATTCATGATTCTTTGGTTGATTATCTACTCAAGAAGGGTATAACTATTTCTAACTCGTTACCGGATGATCTAGAAGAAGTTGTTGAAGAAAGAATGTTGTTGGAAGGACCTAAAGGACATAAGTTTGAAGCTATGATTGAGAGAAGATGTTTCAAAGCTAAAAAAAAAATATCTAAACACATTGGTGAGACAAGAGAATGCATTAAGGAGATGTTTGACATCTACAAGTATTGTCTCTAGTGGCCTGTAGTTGTTGATAATTTTAGAAGAAAAATTGAATCTATTGAATCTTAGATGAATAATATTGGAAAGAGTTTTGATTTCTTCAAAGAAAAATATGGAAAATAGAGAATAAGATTTGGTGAGTTGCGAGCAGAGCTATTGATTATTTAGAGACAAAGGGAATACCTTAGAAATTTTTGGTTATTCAAAGAGATTTTTGAGGTCTCAATGGATCATCTCTCCAGGATATTTTCTAATGTAGAAGATTGTGAATGATGGTTCCTATCTCTGAACTGGTCATCCTCATTTATGATGTTGAATTTTTTGAATAGTATGAGTTCCAAATTGGTCTCTATAGTGCTAGCTTGGGAGAGGATTCTTCAAATTATGAGAGAAAGGTACACAAAAAAAATAGGTAAAAACTATTATTTTTAATTGAGTTTCTGAATGTTCAAATTGTGGCCCTTTTCCTTTGACAAAAAAAAGGGGAAGAAAAATGAAAACAAAAACAAAAAGAAGAATTGAATTACTGAACAAAGGGGGATTTTGCATCTTTGGAGTTGGAGTTTTTGGAGTTTTGTGTTTTTGAGTTTTTTTTGTTTTTCCATCAATGCCAAAGGGGGAGATTGTTAAGAAGTTGTTGATGTGGCATTGTTTTCATTGATGTCAAAACCTTGGATCCGGAAGGTTGTGCTCTGAATGGTGAACAAACTTGATATATCATGTTGTATGCTATGATGTTGTGTTGTTTGGAGATTATCCTTGATCTGGATATGGAAGTATTCCTTTTGGGAAATTTCTTGAATTTAGTTGATGAAGTATAATGAAGACTAATCCTTTGATGATGGCTTTTGAACTCAAATCCTACTCCGGGTAACCTTGCTATCTGGAACTACATGTAGCATGTTACAAATTTTGGTATGTCTGATTGCATTTTTCCAGTTGGTACTGAAATTAATGTTGATTGAGATCTGGTCTTGGTTGTGGTGTTCCTATCAATTGATGTTAATCAAGATTTTATCTTGGTTTTTGCATTCCCATCAAATCTAGAATTTATCTCATGTAATTTAGAGTTAGCTATCTTTTAGTAATAATGTTATATCTTATGTATGACCTATTTATGGGTTTGGGTGTAGTGTGGTAAGAATATCTTTATGTACGACCTATCTTTTTGGTTTGGTGCTAGTATGCCAGGCCTTATTGAATATTTTGAGGTTTTTCCTTATGTCAATATGTTTTTTGGTGATCTAAATTCAAATGGTGTTTGGTTGACTTAGAAGACTATGAAGATATTATGTGGTTGAATTATTTTTTTTCTATGAGTATGCATGCATATATAGAGAACATATTTTTGGTCGAAGACTTTGAAGAACAAAAGTGATATGTGTGAATAGTGATAAGGGTGTGAGGGATTAAGCGACAAGCATCAGAGAAGGAAATAATGGCAAGTGTCAAGAGGAAGAAATTTGTATTGCATTGATTGTGCAAGGTGTGTAGAAGATTCTTAACCAGATCCACTACAGACAAATATTATGCTCTTAATCAGAATTCAATTCATGCATATGTAGATGCAACTTCATCAGTTCACTTTTTTTAGTGATACTTTTTGTAATTAGTTTTTTGTATCGAGCAGTGAGCCCACCAACAGTGAGCCACCCAATAGTAATCTACCCTATAGTGAGAAACTTGGTAGTGAGCCTTTTTTAAAATCACCTTAACCAGTGTTTTATAATTGAGAATTAGCATTCTCCATGGTTTTTCCCATCTTAGGTTTCCATGTAATTTCTAGTGTTCATGGTGTTGTTTGGTGCTTGCATTTTCATATTTTTTCAATTAATATATAAATGATTTATGATTTCTCTAGATTAAGTAAAGAAAGAAAATTGTTTTGGGATAGCTGATTCACCCCCCCTTCAAGTTATCTAGACTATTCAACAGGGTTTCCCCTTGTAGACACTTAAAAATGTCTTGAATGATATACACACTTGAATCTAATATATTAGCATTTTTTTGTCCTAAGTTTCATCCTGATCTTATCGATTTGATTAAATTAGCCTAGCTATTTAATTAAATGCACCATTTTCATCTATTAATCTAATGGATCTAATTATGTTAATTCACCCCCTCTCACATTAAAATTTCACCCTATTAAATTGAATAAATAAAAGTATTTAATTTAACCCCTAAGTCCTCTTATTTAATTAAATAACCCTAAGCTATTTGATTAAATATCATATTTGCATCCCCTTTTTCATTAAATAAATCAATAATTTAATGAATATCATATTATTCCTCATCTTGCACATTAAAATTTATTTTTAATTACTAAATTTGTTAACTTCCCTCTCATCCACTTGCATAGGGAATATTCCAAAGAAATATTCTCCTATTTTCCTCCAAAAGAAGAAATGATTATTCCAAACAAACTTTGAAACAACCTTTTCAAGTTGTTGCAAATTGTAGTTGTTTGCATGATTACGAGCCCTTATTATTTTCCTGATCCATGTGATCTTTGATTCTCATCCATTGATGAGAATCCTTGATCCATGTTTCATCCTCCTTTCATTATTGACCATTGATAGATCAAATCGATCTGAGCCCTCGATTTTTCATTTTCTTTATTATAAATGCATCACTATTTGGAGAGAAAAGGATCCATCTTTTGATAAAAAAGTTATGTTTTTGAAATTCATACTCACTTGCATCCATCTTGAGCACTTCTAGCATTTTAGTTCAGTATTCATCCATATTTAGCTTAAGCATCCATTAATGGCTTCCATGTTATCTTAGTTTGCATCCATTTTAGCATAGTTCTCTTTAAATGGATTTTATCTTTGATCTTTGTTTACATTTAGCATATATTGCATCCATTTTATCAAGCATCATAGCATTTAGAACTCATCTCATCATGTTAAACTAGTTTCTTATCATCTATCATTCATATCTCATTGGTTTCGTCAATTTTATTCAATAAAACTAAGTGAAACAAGCTCATATTATCCAAGGGATTGGGAAAGGGTTTCCATTCCACATCAATGTGACAACACTCCACCAATGGGATAAGCTTCAAATTCTTGGAATATATTTCATTTACATTTTCATGTTTTTCATGTTAGTTTAATGGTTATTTAGTTTCTTATTGATTTCAAATATCACATTGGGATCATGGCTTAGTGGATTAAATATGCCTCAAATCCATATGGATCTAGTGTATTTATCCTATACTATGATCACGGTCACATTTTGGTGCTAGAACAAACCATATAGAGATAACCATCCATCAACTAGTTCTAATGGCAAACCCCACTTTTGGGCCTAAAACAAGAACATTACTAGTGATGGTGTTGTTGATGCAAAGGTGGTCTTAATTTGTACTAGACAAGAAAACACCCAAACCATGAACACACAACAACCATTCACGCCATCACCAAATAATCAACCAATGATCAATGCAGCAAACACTCAACATGGATCACAAATAACAAGCAGTGCTCCTAGGCAACAATTCACTCCCTTAGGAGAACCTATGGAGGATGTGTTGAAGATGTTGATACAGTCCAACCTTATCACACTCCTAGATTTCTCAAACTATCAAGTGCCACAAGTAAAACCTCCTAGCCATAGAGATGATCATTTTTATGAATTTCATCGACACAAAGGTCATAACACACAAAATTATTTTAGACTCAAACATCTAATAGAAGATCTTATTGAACAAGGATACATTGATGTCGATCAAAAATCTAGGAATGGAAATATAAAAATTTACACAAACCCTATGCTTGATCATGGAAAAAAAAAAATATTTGGGGAAGACATCAACTCCAAACAACGTAAATCATACCCATGATACCATGATGGGACATATTTATGTTATTCCTTCATCACCACATGAGGAATAAGACATGTATCGAGATACTGATTTAAAGCAAAGTCCAAACACATCAACATTGTCTAGCAATATTTCATACCTTAATGGCATAAATTATGTATCAAATTGCAATATCTCTCCCACATATGACTTCATGATTTGGCATGTTGAAGAAGTCAAAAACAAGAAAGTAATATCCCTTATTGCACCCATACCCACAAATTATTGTGAAGAGTCTTTTATCGATGATATATCATCCATGCAAGGATCATCTCAAGAAGAGGCTCTTGAGGATAATGAAAGTTACTCTGAATCAAGTTAGGATCAAGAACCCCTATCCCTAGAGTTTCACCAAGAGCTAAGGGACATCTTTTGAACTATTTTAAACTCCAAATATATTCTTGATATCAATCGTGAGATGTTTTCTAATGGACATATAGATGTTATTAACCCAAAATAAGAGTCTCCACATCTTTATATCCCCATAAAATATCAATTAATGGTCAATATTTTGGATTCCTACAATGATTTTACATCATCGAAATCATTTAAATCAAAACCCACATCTTTTTAAGCAATATCAACAAATAATGTTGTCATCAAATCAAAGAAAATAGATCATATTTTAGAACAACAGGGACCAATATAATTATCATGTGTTAATGACAATTCATATTAAGTAGCTATGGATTAGAGGATACATTATTAGGGAAAAGGATTAGGCATTGTTAATACATTCACAATACAAAGGGCAATATTGTCTACCAAAAACATCAGCATATGGGGCATGAAGAATACTTATGATGAAAATATAGTCAACACAACAAATAGTCATATCATGAGTTGGAATTCACCCATCATTCCATCCACAAGTTGGGACCAACACAGAAAAGAGAATATCATAAAAGAAAACAAAGTAGTAAATAAAAAAGGACAAAGAAAATAAAAAAGGATACCAAAGAAAAGTAAAGAAAATCATCCCAATGATACTCCATTAGTCAAAGAAACTATGGGGAAAAGTCCAAAAGTTAAATGTATCCATCAAAAGCATCCTCAAATACAAAAGAATGTTTCTCAAGAAAGGAACAAATAATATCTAGTGGTTGGTCCTAATTCCATGAAAACCTCCATTCCCACCCGTCATTGCTTATCTTCCCAAGTTTGGAGAGTCAAACATTCCAAACCATCTAGAAATCCATATCATATTCCTTCATGCATGACACTGTACACTTCATTCATGATATCCAATTCTCTCATCGATCGTTTGTTTGCAACTACTCTCCATCATAAGGATTTTGAAGGCACTCTATCACAATGTGTGCACATGGACAAGGTTAATTCCAGTATCCGCAAGACAAATCAGGATTCTCAAAAGTTGCATTTAAGTGCTCATGTCTTATCAAAGCAAATTATTTAAGCAGGATATCATTGGAACATTATGATGGTAACCTCTACATCAGTATCACTAGGTGGTTCAACATGAGGCTGGAATTTTCAAAAAATCAAAAAAATCAAAAAATCTAGAAAATAGTGAAAATAAAAATCATCCTCCAGTGAAAACCACTTCGGTGGCACTTTGGGAAAGTAATATGATGAAAAATTGGAAAAGATGATTCATGAGTATAATTGAGTGTCTTTATGATCCTTCTCAAATAGAATCATCTCATCCTTGTCATGATAAATCTAATGTTCCCTTCATCCATCCAATCTAGATTTATACAGATATTCCCATTTATCTTGATCTTGACAAAGATTCAATGTATACTTCAATTCCACTTATGTAGAACTTTTGATAGGGTCTTTACCATTTTATCTCATGAATTCCCATAGCGCATATCTAGCATGCTAAAACTTTGTTCAAATATTTGCATATACATTACCTATCTTGGTTTGTCTATTGCACTATGAAGCATTGCTAGACACTATGGGTAGGTTATTGCACTCTTTTTTTCAAATAACTCTTGATCAATTTCTTATATCTCACAACGTGATATTGAAATTGTGATATAGGCATTGTTTATCTTAAAATCTCATTGATAATACCAAAAACACTTGCAAAATCTCATCAAAAACTTAAAAACATCAAATCTTGTACATCTAAAACCCAAAAACACTTGCAAAATCCAAAAACATCAAAATCATGTATAGCTAAAAATGCAAAAACATTCAAAAATTTGTACTCAAAATCCAAAACATCCAAAACACATCAAAAATCTCTAAAAAGCTCAAAACATCAAAAATCCAAAAATAGTACCTTGTCAAACTACAAGTCTCTAAGCTTGAACATAGGCAAGGCCATCATTGATGTGACCCCAAGACACCCTAGGCTAGTGCTTTAGAATTTTGTTATAATAAACTAGCAATCCATCAACTGTTCATCTCTCACCAATAATAAGTCAATTCAATAGAACTACATAGTCTCTGTGTGTATAACATAGGAAAGGCTCATCTTTGATAAGCCCGTGAGACCCCTAGGATAGTATTTTAGGTTAGGTTCTTGGTCAAAACTCATAAAACCCCAAAACATTTGAAAATTGAAAATCCTAAAACATTTGGAAACTCAAAAAACCCAAAACATTTGAAAACTTAGAAAGCCCCAAAACATTTGAAAACTCAAAAAAAATAGTTGAAAATTCAAAAAACCCAAAACATCAGAAAACCTTGGAAAACCCTAAAACAACCTCAAGTATTGAAAAACCTAGAAACATTCGCATAAACATTCAAAAAGACCAAAAAAAATTAAATATCCCAAAAAACAAAAAATCATCCATCCCATTTCATTTTCACCCATAGTAAAATTCCATTCATAATAAATTAATTGTCATCCTCACCCTTTGGTAACACACAATGAAAAACTGTTGAACTGGCTCCCGCTACCACTCCTACTCCCACCCCCTCTCCCACTCGTTTGAAGATTTGAATTTATGCTCACGTGGTGGACTCTGTCATGGGGGTACCCAAGGGTCCCCCCCCCCAACCCGTGCTCTCCTCCTTTGAGAACGTGTCTGGTGGGTACCCCCTCTATGGGGTCTGTGCTTTCTCCTGCGGGCATTTTGCAGGATGTGGCAGCTCCAGGCATCTCTTTTGTGCCGACGGTTGAGATTCCCCCGGCTGCCATTTGCAAGAATGTTCTGACTAGTGGGAATCTAGCCTCCTTGTTTTTGGCCCCCCCTGAGTCGGTCACGTTTTTTGATGTTGTGTTTGAAATTCCTGACACAGTTAGTGATAGGATCCTTTCCTCCATGGAGAATGTGGTGGTGGGGAGATTCCTCTCCTATCGTCCTACAATGGATATGGTTAGAAAGTGGGTGGCTGTGAAATGGAGGCTTAAGGGCAGTGTGGAGGTCCGCACGATGGTCGACGGTCTCTTCCTTTTTCGATTTGCTACTGTTGATGACTTGGTGCATACCCTGTCGTCGAGCCCGTGGGTTTATGGGAAGCACAGCCTCACTTTGTGTAGGTGGAAGCTTGGGTTTGATCTTGCTATAGACCTTAACATGTCGGCTCCTATTTGGGTGCGGCTGTCGGGTTTACCTCTTGAGTTTTGGGATGAAGCCATTTTCAAGGCTGTTGGTGATTCATTGGGTCAGTTTGTTACTTTGGATGTTGTCACTAAATCTAAATCAAGGTTAGTCTTTGCTCGATTTTGCATCAATATTTGCATTGATAAAGTTCTTCCTAACTCTATCAAGCTTTGCTCCAAGTTGGGGAACTGGGTCCAACCTGTTTGTTACAAAAACGCAGTGGTTTATTGTCAAAGGTGTGCCAAAGTTGGGCACCTTATCACTGATTGTAAATCGTTAGTTAGTAGGGAGGTTATGGATGTTTCTGATCCCAAGATTTCGTCTAATCCCAAGATTCCGGCTGAGGATGCTTCGAGGCCTATGGGTGGTTTGGAGATTGCCCCCCCAGATTTGGTTCGGTCTCCTATGCTTTCTCCGCGTTCACTTTCAACTGGTGTTCCTCACCCTGTATCGAACCCTAGTGGCTCTTCGGGTTTCAAAACCTTTTCTTAGGAGGTCTTAGTTCCTCAGGATCCTGGATCCTCGGCTGTCGTCACTTTGTCTATGGGGGCTTCTGATGAGGGCTTTGGCCCTAGTTCTTTGGTTGTTGATCTGTTGTCTTTTATTCTGGGGACCTGTGGGGATTTGGTTGAAGAGGGTGAGATTTGGGAGGAAGAGTGTTCCAGTTTGGTTGAAGAATCTACTAAAAACTTGAAGAGGGAGGGATATGGACCACGCCTAAGAAGAAGGGTAGGAAGAAGAAGGCAGATGTGGGAGGGAAATCAAGCCTGGGAGACCCTCGCAGAGATCCACCAGAATGCGTGAAACGAAAAACAAGATTTCCCTAGGGAAGCAGAGGACATTAGAGGTGTACTCAAAAAAAGGTCAGAGATGAGGATTATGTCTTGGAATATTCAGGGACTTAATAGTTCGCACAAACAGTGTGCTCTGAAGAACTATATAGTGGAGCATAAGATTGATGTTTGTCTCCTGCAAGAAACTAAGATGTTGATGATTAATTTTGAAAAGGTTGTTAGCTTTATTTGGCCTAATGCTTCTTGTATTCACAGTGATGCTAAGGGACCTTCGGGGGGCTTGGTTGTGCTTTGGAATCCTTCCTATTTGCAGGGTCAGGAATTATTCCATTGTAAAAATAGCATTGGGGTTTCGCTCTTTGTAAATGGAGAAGTTTGGTCTATAATTAATATTTATGCTCCCAACCAGAAGAACTCGAAGAATATCCTTTGGAGAAATATGGTGTCTAAAATTAATATGAATAAGGGAGGTCGTTGGCTTGTTGCTAGAGATTTCAACTCTCCCTTGTTACCATCTGAGAAAAGTGGGGGCCTCCTAGATTACACTGACAGCATGATTGATCTGGAAAACTTCATGTGTTCTTCAGGGTTAATTGATATTGATCTTCGGGGCCAGTGTTTTACCTGGTCTAATAGAAGGGTTGGTGTTGATCCGATTCAGGTTAGGCTTGACCATTTCCTCTATTCTCCCCATTGGACCAATACCTTAGGAGCCAACCCAGTCACTCTTCCTAGGATGATTTCTGACCATAACCCTCTCCTGTTGACCACTAATATTTGTCCTTCTAGCGGGCCCTATCCCTTTCATTTTCAAATAATGTGGAACTCTCATCTCGATTTCAAGAAGAAAATTGTTGAATGGTGAAATATTCCTGTCCAAGGGTCGCCTATGTTCATACTATGTTATAAACTCAAACATATTAAATTTATGGTTAAAGGTTGGAACAGGGTTGTGTTTGGAGATGTTTTTCAAAGGAAAAAATAGCTTGAGGGGAGGTTAAGGATCTTGCAGAAGAATATGGATGAGGGAGATGCCAGTCAATGAATTAATAATCAGGAAAAGGATTTCAAAATGGAATGGGAAAAAGTTCTAAAAAATGAAGAGGTATTCTGGAAGCAAAAATCGAGGATCTAATGGCTGAAGGAAGGAGATAGGAACATGTCTTTTTTTCATGTTTCTGCTATCAAACATCGAAAAAGGAACCAAATTTATAAACTGATAAGTAACTCTGGGGAGGTGATTTCTAATCAAGCTCTTATTAAGTCCTATGCGGTTAATTATTTCAAGGAGGCTCTCTCAGCCCCTACAGGGGTTCCCAACTCGACACTGGATTGTTTGATTCTCCGGCACCTCCCTGCGTCCATCTCTCAGGAGGATAACTTGAGCATTCTTAGGAGTGTTTCCATGGAAGAGGTTCAGTTGGATACTTTTAGTATGGGAGCATTCAAAGCTCCTGGTCCTGATGGGTTTCCTCCTGCGTTCTTTCAAAGATTTTGGGATATTGTGGGCTGGGACCTTGTGTTGGTGGCTAGGGACTTCTTTCAATCTGGTAAGATTCTTAAACAAATGAATCACAACTTCATTTCCCTTATACCTAAGATTAGTGAGCCACTTTCAATGTTTGACTTCCATCCTATTAGTCTATGTAACACCATCTATAAGATCATTTCTAAGATTCTTGTTAACCATCTCAAACCTCTACTTGATAAAATTATTAGCCACACTCAAAAGGGGTTTGTCCCGAGATGACATATTCTTGATGCTGCTTTGACCACCCATGAGCTATTTCACTCTATGGATAGATGTAATAATGCAAGAATGGTGCTTAAACTTGATATATCCAAAGCCTATGACAAGGTTCTATGGGAATTCATTCCAAAGGTCCTAGCTAAGTTTGGCTTTAACAATCTGATCATTGAGCTCATTATGGAGTGTGTTAGAATTGTTAAGTTCTCGGTCCTGGTTAATGGATCCCCCTACGGTTTCTTCTCTATTGGTAGGGGGCTCAAGCAGGGAGACCCTCTCTTCCCCTACCTCTTTATTATGGTTGTTGATGTGCTTAGTAGAAATTTTACTAGTCTGTTGTCAGAGGGCTCCATATCTGGTGTTAGAGCGGCTACCTCCCTTTGTCTGATTGTTGTGCAACAGTTTATGGATGATACTTTTCTATTTGGGAAGGCCTCTGTTGTGGAAGCTAGGAAATAGAAAGCTTGTCTTAACAGCTATGCCTCCTCCTCCGGGTAGTGCATCAACTACAACAAGAGTAAGATTTACTTCTTTAATTGCTCTCCTATTTTGGAAAATAGGGTGACTGCGATTCTCAGATGTGTCAGTGATTCTCTCCCGTCGGTTTATCTGGGGCTTCCACTTACGGTCAAGGAGGTTCAACCAGAGTTTTGGAACTCTATTCTGGAGAGGATTCAAAGGAAGCTGGCTGGGTGGAAGGGATCCTTACTTAGTCATGCTGGAAAATTACAACTCCTTACTGCGGCCATACAAGGTATCCCCACTTACTTTCTGCCTATCTTTAGGATGCCTAAGTATATAGTGGAAAAGTTAGAAAGAATTCAAAGGAATTTTCTTTGGGCCGGTGCTGAGGAGAAAAAGAAGATTGCTCTGGTTAAATGGGAAAAGGTTAGTCGGGCTAAAATTTATGGGGGGCTTGGAATAAGGAAGATTGCTCCCTCTAACAGGGCACTGATAGCCAAGGTTGGGTGGGATCAATTAAGGAACTCCAAGGAATGGTGCAAAATCTTGAATACTAGGTACCTTCAAAACAGGCCTCTGATTGATTGTCTTTCGGAACCCCACCCTCTTGGTTCCATTATCTAGAGGAGTATTTGCTGCATTCAAGGCCTGCTAAAAAAAGGGATAAAATGGGAAATGGGAAATGGGATCAAAATTAAATTCTGGGAAGATGCTTGGCACTTAGATTTCCCTTTGGCTTGTTCCAACTTTCGGGGGGTGATGATTGCTGCTCAGAGTTTCTTTGGGATTTATATCAGTGACTATGTGTCTGGCCTTTCTGGTGCTAGGATTTGGAGAGAGTTATCCCTATGTTGCCCCCACTCGCCAGATCTTAGTCGTCTTGCTAGATCTATTTAGGTGTTACTCTTCAGTTTTAGATTTCCTTCCTATGATAGAGAGGATGAATTATTTTGGGCTTTAGATAAATAGGGGGATCTCTCAGTTAGATCCACTTACAGACTATTGACTAATGATATTTCTATGGAGGAACACTAGATGAGTGTTTGGAATCGGCGCACGATCCCTAAAATAATTTTTTTCTGGTGGACGGCCTATCACAATAGGATTCTGACCCAGGATAATTTGAGAATCCGGGGATTGTGCTTTCCCAATAGATGTTTTCTCTGCAAAGAGGGGGAAGAAACTATCAATCACCTCTTCCTGCACTACCCCTTTGCTGTTGAAGTTTGGGGGATGGCTATTGAGAAACTTGAGGTTCAGTGGGTTATGAGCAAGGACCTCTTATCATTTATTATGGGCTGGAATGGGCCTTTTTTACATCCTCTGGTTAATGAAATTTGGAGGCAGACCCCCCCTATCATAGGTTGGTGTTTATGGAAGGAGATGAATAACCAGGTCTTCAAGAATATTGAGTGGAGCCCCAAGGAGGTGTTTGGGATTGGTTTTCGGCTCATAGAGGAGAATATCTTCCTCTTTGATGGAAAACTTTCAGAGTTTGGGCCGAGGGACTTTGAAATAAAAATGGCTAAGGAATGGCACCAGGATTTAAATGATAATGCCTTCGACAATGGGAAACTTTTAGCTAGGAGGAATACTGAATGGGAGCCTTTGGATTGTGGATGGTTTAAAATTAATTTTGATGGAGCTGCTAAAGGGAACCCAGGAATGGCAAGTATAGGTGGGATTATAAGAGATTCTATGGGAAATATGGTGGCAGGGTTTGCTAGTGGCATCGAGATTCAGTCGGCTCTTGTTGCTGAGGCTCGTGCGCTATTCATGGGACTCAAAATTGTTGTTTCTCTAGGGATTGTTAATCTCCATATTGAGGGAGATTCCAAGGTGGTGACCGATGCTATGAAAAAGGATAGATTCATAGGTTGGAACACCAAGGACATTTTGATGGATGTTAGCTTCCTTATGTCCAAATTGAGAGAAAAAAAAGTGACTCATATTTACAGAGAAGGCAATAGTGTGGCGGATGCGCTAGCAAATCTTGGCTCGAGGTGGGACTCGGCTAGATGTTGGAGGAAAAATGAAAGACTTCCACCAAACATTCAAGCTTTGATAGAGCGGGAAAGGGCTTCCATGGTTAATTATGATTACAACTTTTGGATGACGAGGACTGACTAGGGGGCCCACTAGTTATTTTGGGTGTGTTGGTGGATAAATGCCAATATTGATATGGAGGACAGGTGGAGTGCTACGGGTAAAGATGAGCAGGTGTGGAGTAGGAGAAAGAGCATCCATGTGTTGATTCTTTGGGATTGGAGAATAGGTATAGCTTATAAAAAAATGATGAGATGGCAGGGAGGAAACTTAATTGATGTGATCAAGCTTAGATTTGGTGATGTGATGCGGGTTATTTGGAAGGCCATGATTTCTTCTCGGGTGTATGACGATACTATGAGTATCACGTTTTGGGGAATGGGGTTACTTGTTTTATCTCCTATATACATTTGGAGAAGGGAGTGTGTTAATAATGATGGGACCATCTATGATGAGTACTGGTTGTATTCTAGAGGTTTCACGCTAGCTAATTTAGCTAGTGGTTCCTTCGGATTTTTATGGTGGGTTACTAATTTTAGCTTGTTGGTCTACCTGCATGGGATGTCGTTCCTTTCCTACTTATCCACCAACTTTCGCCTCTTCCATTGTTTTCAAAAAATCATTAATTGTTGTGTCTTTTCTCACTGTAGCATATTTCCCCTCCACGCGTGTAAATGGTTTGAGGGGATTAATCATCGTAAGCCCTGAATTAAACATCCTTTGGTGATATTTGTGTGCAATGATTGTCTTTGGTGTTTTTTGCATCTCTCTGATTTTCCTGAGCAGTCTCACAGAATGGGTGGAGATCGAGTTTGGACGAAGCCGGATAGTTGTGATGAATTCTGGAACAACCCTCTAGCCTGGCACATTTGCGTGGAGGGAGGAATTGCCTCGCTTATGGAATGACTGGTCGGCCATGATCCTATTCTTTCGAGACAATTTGCTAGTTCTTGGAAGGACAGAAGGGTTTCTGTTAGGGGGATTTCGTTTGAAGTAAGCGAGGATGTCATTACACAGACTATGGGTTTGAGGTGTGAGCAGAAAAAATATCCTAAACACACCAAAAAGCTAGACCACGAGAGCCTTAAGGCGTTCTATAGAGGTGAGGAGACCACGGTCAGGAATCAGGTGGGGTTTGAAAGAGTTGAGCTCCCTAAGTCATGGGACATAGTCTGCATGGCACTGATGAAATATGTGACACTGGAAGGTAGGTACAAAACTTGTTTCTTCTATCATTTCCCTCTGCTTAACCATCTCAGACATAAAATGTTGCTTAGCTTTCCATTTTTCCTTCTTATGGACCTAGAAAGCTCGGTGGACAAATGTAATGCGGCAGCATGTCGTAATCCCTGTGATCTCCCACCTCTGCCACTCCATCAGGGGCTTATCCTTCACCTGTACCACTTCCATCTTGCTCTCTGCCCACCTAAAGCCATCATTTTCTATGTTGAGAGCATTGAACCCATCTCTTCAATTCATATTTCCCCGGCCGAGTCCAAGAGCCCTCCTTGGAAGTCTTTTACTGACAATGTAGGGAGTGTCAAAACCAATTTGGCCACCAAAAAGCTTAAGGGTGGGTTAGGCATGGCTCATGCGAGTGCGGTAGAAGGGCTCTGTGAGCTAAAAGCCACTCAGGTTGGCATGGCTGATAATGTCACTAAGCTGAAAAAAGGTAAGGAGAAATGCATGCAGGCTATGACTGTTAAGGATGGCAAGGGAAAGAATGCGGTTGGGAAAGATTCCAGAGGGGATACGGTTGTGGGGATCACGGAGCTGACTGGTGGGGAAAGTGTTAGGAGGAGATTGGGGAGGCTGGACAAGAACAACAAAAAGAGATTAATTATTGAGGACTCAGAGGTGGAGCAGTCGGACAGCAAGGGTTACAAGGAGGAAGATACTAACGATGATATTGATGACATGGGGAGAGGCCCCTACCTACTCCAATGGACAGTAAGATTCCTTGCCATGGCTCTGACTCGCACACTCCGCTGGTGAATGAGCCTAGTGAGATGTAGGAGACTAGGGATATTGGGGAAGATCCGAACATGGTGGTGAAGAGATTGAACACCTTGGACAAAAGATTTAGGGGCTTGACCCGCTTCACAATGAAACCGAGCCACTTTGTTACTAGTGCGCTGTCAAATGTCATAAAAGAGGAATTGGAGGGGAATAATAGCTAGGAAACCAAAGAGTGGGTGGGCGATGAGGTGGTCAACCTCCTAATTAAGAACTGGGATGATGCCAGTTAGTTGCTCCTGTTGTTGGTTTGTCGGTTGTTTTTCGGTTGTTTGTGTGTTGTCCTTGGACTATCTCTAGTTTTTTTCTGTTAATGTTTTCTGTTTAATTTTAGTCCTTTTTTGGCCCTAGTGGCTCGTTGTGAGGGGTACGACACCCCATAAATGTTGTTTAACTTTTCAAAAACACACATAGAAAAAAAGTACAACAATCAACAAAACTAGAACCTTTAAACGCAAAAATCAAGTCTTGATCATTATCAAACATGTCAATCAAACCTTATATCAATGGCATTTCAAACAACCTATCAACCTACCAACATTTGATAACACATCCTAGTATGCATCCTTCCTATAATGGGAATTATCATTGGCAATAACTTTGGATATTTATCCTCAAAACATAACACACCCTTTGGCAAGAGATATAGATAACATTGATTGTTTCTTGTTGATCTTTTCTTATGATTTATCTTATTGACCCATTCCGAGCACCTCTCGATGATGTCTCAATGATTTAGAGGGAAAGGAATGGGGCATCAGTCATTATCCTTTTTTTTTTGTTCTTGTGGGTATTCCTGTAAAGTAATCTTTGTGCATACTTGCTTAGTTGTGTGTAGGGAAGTCGTTTAGAGTAAATTGTTGACTATTGTGTATGCTTTGGTTCGAGATATTTTAAAATTATAAACTACATTCCAACGAGGTTTTTGTATGTCAAGATGTGAACAAGAACTATTGTATCTATTTCTAGAGTCAAAGTACATCACACTATATACAACGCCATCCTAGTTTTCAATACCATGATGCATCATCTCTATGTGTTATATCAAACATAATGAATGACAAAGAGTCCCAATCCCAAGATGTGAGAAAATCTTCAATCTCATCACAATAATCTAATAAAGTCTTGATGACTCATAGGCTTCTTGGACTTCTAAATCAATCTCAAAATCAATGGTCAATCCATCCATCGTATTCTTCTTATTCTTCTATCTCTACTAATAGTTCTATCCAAGTGTCGAATATGTGTGATATATATCAAAATATACATGAGGCAACCCACGGATGATGATCATCTATACATCATCAAATTTTTCTACATCAAACATCTAAGATTTCTAAGAAGTATCTTTTGTCCTCTCTGAGCTAACCTAATACTCAACCTTTGTTCCGATCTTGACCCGAAATTATAAATTTCTACCCGATCTCTTGAGGGGTTAGGGTACCAACTCAATTCCTTTGATTGGGGCAATAGTGGGGCATCCAAAAAATTAGGATTTTTTTTAAAATTGATTTGAGCAATAGTTTTAATCTGAAAAAGTGTCAATATTTGAACCTGAAAGTTGGAAAATTATATGCTTTGGCTAGGTTTAGGACCTAGAAGAACAATCTTCACTAACTTTCACACAAGAACAAACCCTTGAGATCTCAATGTAAAAGAGAGAGAGATCTTGCAAGAGGGTTGTTCTAGGGGTTGAATATAAGTTATTAAGGGATTCACCACCAAGTTTAGACTTGGAAAGATAAATGAAATGCAAGATGCAACACTAAACCCTAATTCAATGCAATGACCTACAAAATGACCTAGAAAAGTAAATGAAACTAAACAAAACCAATAAGTTGAATGGTGTACACCTAGAAATCTAGGAATGAATTATTGAAGCTTTGAATTGCTAGAAAATTTTACTTTTTGACCAATTAGAACTCATTTGCCAATCTAGGCGAATCAGTCCCAGATCTAGATATTTGAACAAGAACCTATTTCGGGAAAAAAGGTATCTGAATCTGCAAATAGTTCTAGAAAACACCTACAATGGGACTCATTCTCCACCTTGGGTGAATTAGTCCGATTTCACTTTTTGGGGGATTTAAAATTCTGATCTGCGCTTCAAAACCCACTCTTTCCTTCCAAATTGATTTCCAGATCTGAATCTATGAAGAGACCTAAAAAATAGAATATAATCTTGATTTTCTTAAGGGGTGTTTGCCTCATTCAAACCCCTAGTTTGGTAATTAAACCTTGATAGAAATATTGAAACATACATGTAAATAGGAATGTTAACCCTAGCCTTAAGTTCATCTTAGACTAAGGAATCTGAATAAACAATGTAATCCAATTCTAATGTGTAAGAATATGATGCATGAATGGAAACATGAAGATGGATGACTCACTTTGAGACATCTCTAATCACCAAAATGAGCCTTAATGATGCATGTACCTTCCTTAGGCTGAAAGTAGACTAATAATAGGGGATGGAATCACTTAGGAGACAAGTCCTTAGGCCTAGCTTGATAGCTAGTTGCATCTCCCCAAACTATAATCCATCATGATTCACCATAGACAACCATGATCAACCCTTAACAATGCTAGATCTTGAATGAAAGTGAGCTCGAAGACGTGAAAAAATGCTTTAATGTTTACTCCAAAGCTTCTACTTTGCTAATTAATTGCTCTTTAATGCTCTTGTGAAGACTCTTGAATACCTAGATCTTGAAAATTTATCTTGAGAATTCTTGCATAGAATAGCTAGATGAGAAAATTGAATAAGAAACTTTCTTATATAGGCACTAACACCTAATTTACCATTATTTAGATCTCAAAGGCCGACAACAACCAAAAATTTTAATTAAAAAGGTGATTTTCCCACTCAAAACTTAAAAAGACCCCAAATGGGACTCATTCGCCCAAGTTGGTGAATGGGTCCCACCTAGGGGGACTCATTCTCCACCTTAGCTTTTTTAGGTGGGTTTTCAGTATTTTTGATGTTTTAAATGATTCTGTCAGGATTTTAGCTTAAATAAGCCTCAAGATCCAAAATAATTTCTTAGGAGCCTATTAATGATGATTTTAAAGGGTAATTAATGCAAGGGTTCCAAAATAGGTCCAGATTAAGTGTGAAATTTTATTTCTTTCAAGAGCGTATAATTTTCTACACTATAAAACCAATGTAACACGTACCCAACTTTAAAGAGGGGCAAAATGTAGACACTTAAAAATTGTCTTGAATGATATACACACTTGAATCCAATATATCAACATCATTTAGTCCTAAATTTCATCCTCTTCTTGCCTATTTGATTAAATTAGCCTAGCTATTTAATTAAATGCACCATTTTCATCTATTAATCTAATGGATCTAATTATGTTAATTCACCCCCTCTCACATTAAAATTTCACCCTATTAAATTGAATAAATAAAAGTATTTAATTTAACCCCTAAGTCCTCTTATTTAATTAAATAACCCTAAGCTATTTGATTAAATATCATATTTGCATCCCCTTTTTCATTAAATAAATCAATAATTTAATGAATATCATATTATTCCTCATCTTGCACATTAAAATTTAGTTTTAATTACTAAATTTTCTAATTTCCCTCCCATCCACTTGCATAGAATATTCTAAAGGAATGTTCTCCTATTTTCCTCCAAAAAAGGCAATGATTATTCAAAACAAACTTTTAAATTTGTTGCAAATTTTTTTTGTTTGCATGATTATGAGCCCTTGATATTTTCTGGATCCATGTGATCTTTGATTCTCATCCATTTATGAGAATCCTTGATCCATGTTCCATCCTCCTTTTATTATTGACCATTGATAGATCAAATCGACCTAAGCCCTTGATTTTTCATTTGCTTTCCTATAGATACATCACTATTTCAAGAGAAATGGATCCATATTTTGATAGAAAAATTATGTCATTGAAATTCATACTCACTTACATCCATATTGATCACTTTTATCATTTTTTTTTTGTATTCATCCATATTGAGCTTAAGCATCCATTAATGGTTTCCATGTTAACTTAGTTTGCATCCATTTTAACATAGTTTTATTTAAATGGATTTTATCTTTGAGATTTGTTTATATTTATTATATATTGCATCCATTTTATCAAGCATCATAGCATTTATAACTCATGTCATCATGTTAAACTAGTTTCTTATCATTTCTCATTCATATCTCATCGGTTTCATCGGGTTTTCTTCAATAAAACTGAGTGAAACGAGCTCATATTATCCAAGGGATAGGGAAAGGGTCGTCATTCCACATCAATGCCACACCACTCCCCAAATGGGATAATATTCTAGGTCTTAGAATAGATTTCCTTTACGTTTTCATGTTTTTCATGTTAGTTTAATGGTTATTTAGTTTTTTATTGATTTCAAATATCTCATTGGGATCATGGCTTAGTGGATTAAATATGCCTCAAATTTGTATGGATCTAGTGTATTTATCCTATACTATGATCATGGTCACACCCCCAAAAATACATAAGGGATCTACGGATTTAGGATTAGTATGTCTCTTCTACAATTTTTTCATAGAGCTCAGAAATATCATCATTCCCCAAATACTCATAGAATTGGAATAATGACACACAAAGACAAAAAACAAAGAAAAATATTTTTAGGTCAACTTGGAAAAGACCTAAATGTCTCAACACCCTGTGTCATCCCCAAAAGTAAAACACAAGACAAAATGAAAAGATAATCTTTTACGACATAGAGAAGAAAGTAGATACATATAGAGGAATGCGCAAAAAGAGAGAGAGATACATCAAATAAAACAACATGGGGGATCACATTACACATATGAAATCACATAAAGAAACATGAAAAGAAATTAGAGAAAAAGAATAGTAAGGAACATGCAATTCAACCTATCGCAGGTCGTCTACATCCCAATCTTGATGAGTATATACGAAAGGAAAACAACTAGCCAAAGGGACAATGACAAGTGTCAAACTAGGGAAAGCACAAAGTTCAACACTCTTATTAGTAGAATTTTCATTTAAGCTCATGGAAGAGGAGAACAATGAATTCAAATCATTATGCACTTGTTCATTGATCTTTGCGATATCAATGTCATCATCTAAATTAATCACAACAGGAGGTTGAATCATAATTTCCCTAGAAGGTTCTTGTTTACATTGTGGAAAGGGTATAGAGTCATCATGGATTGCTTCAGGTAAGTTTGGGTTTTGATTTTCTATGTTGCTATTTTCTTCTCTATTTTATAACATACGAGCAATAGCACAATTTCTATGCTTTTTCTCTCTATCATTTCAATTTCACTTCAATCTATTGTCAATTTTCATTTCTATAGGATTGGGTTTATCAACCATAGGTTTCTTTTCTTCCCTGAGGGGAGGAATGAAAGAAAATATGGGAGGTTGTTTGACCACTTTATCTTTAGCTTTGTAAACTTGTTTGATCTTGGGAGGCACAATGGGATTTTTTTTTATTGTCTCATGGTTTCTTATAGGTAATGGTAGGAGGATTTGTCATAGGTTGCTCTTAGATATTTGGAAGAGATTTTTTCACAATCATCGGTCGTCAAGGATAGGTGGTTCAATTACAAGTGAATGCATGTTTCCAAGGCATAATTTCGCTATTCATTTTCATTAAACTTCTGATATGATTTGAAATATTATTCATCACAAGGTCTAATAGGTTCAATAGGCTCGGGATAAAATAAATCCAATTAAAATTTCCCTCGAGAAGACATGGATTAAAGCCACTATGATGCACAATAAATATTTCATTGCCAAAGGGAAAATTTAAACATTTATGCACAACCAAAGGGAATAAATTCATGGAGCGAAGCCATGGATAGCCTAACTTCACACAAAATTGGTCTGACCATGGGATGATGGTGAATGAGCCACTTATTGTTTTTGGTCCAACTTTTAAAGGGTGAATTATTGATCCCATCATAGGACAAGCAAAACATTATGTGTTTTATCCATTCTTTCAGTTTATCATATGTATCTTGATAGATTTTATGCATAAATTCTTTTGTGATTACATTCTCTCCACAAATGGTATCAATTAATATCCCATTAGTAGGCTTGTCATTTATTCTTCTAGTTATATGAAGAGGACCATCAGGTGCATGTTTAAGTATGATTTTTTCTAAGAAATCAATATCAAGAGGCATTTTGGTTGAGACCTTATGAGTTTTAGCTTCAATAAACACTATGAATTCAACTTGTTTATACACATTTTCATCTTTTATGTTTTCATCATCTATGTCAACATTCATCAAATCATTCTTTGTTTCACTAGCTTTGAAAAATGAAATGGTATGTTTCGCCATGGGCTTTGTAAATATTTTTAAATTTTGGTTAGGAGGAGCTACAAACTTATTGCCTTGATCATTCACACCTCAAATTAGAAGATCATTAGAATCAATGAGGTCTTGCACAAGATGTTTAAGACACTTACAATATTTTTTATCATGTCCATTTTGTTGGTGGTAATGGCAATAAGAATTTTGTCTATATCATGTGGGTAATGGTTTATTAGTTTTAGGAGCTCTAACAGGAGGTAAGCAAAGAATATTCTTCTCTATGAGCTATAGCATGATATTATGAAGAGTATCGGGTAGAGGAGTAAATTTTCTATTATAATCTACAAAGGCATTTGAATTTTTCGTATTTATGGCAGCCACTTAGTTATCATCCTGTTGACTTTGTTGAGAGGAATTAATTTGTAAAAATCCTCTATTTTTCTTCTTAAAAGGTTGGTAGCTATTTTGAGTTGTCGATTCAAAATTTTGAGGATGGCTAGGAGGATTTTTCACATCACGACCATAAGCCAAATTATTATAATCATGAAGGGCTATACATAATTGTGTGAAGGATGGAAATTTCAACATCTCAAGTTTGGTTTGGATTTATTTTTGTAAATTGGAAATAAACATTTGTTGAAGGTCAGCATCAAGAATCTTAATGTTTATTTGTAAATAAAGAATTTTATAGCTCTCTATGAAATGAATCACTTTCTCATCATCCTTTTTCTTGCATTTCATTAAATTAGCTAGGCTTATCTTGAGACCCATGTGAATGTAGAAGTGGCTGCAAAATGCATTAATAATCTCATTGAATGAGTTTATTTAATTGTTCGGTAAAGAGAAAAACCACTCTAAAGTTGTATCCTTCAATGAACTAGGGAATAGTTTAGCCAAGAGCTTATCTTTAAAGATGAAATCACTACATAGGGTTGTATAAGTGGAAACATGGCTAATAGGATCTCCTTTCCCACCATATTTCTCAAATCTAGGAACTTTTATACCTTGTGGAATTTTTGTTCTCAATATCTTCAAGCATAATGGGTTGGTTTTGATGTATTATGAAGGTTGACCATTATTGTTTTCATTTATGGTTGTGATTTATTGTTAAAGGGCTGAAATTTTTTTCATAAGTGTGGTAATGATGGCATCATTATTATTAGGATTGGTGTATGCCTACATAGGGAAAGTGAATTATAAATTTATGAGTGAGGATGGTTGAGGAGATATTGTATTTGAATGCACAAAGCTAGAAGGATTATCTATGGAAATACCTAAGGCAGTGTTACATTTCTATAAGGTTGAATGGTTGTGGTAACTTGAGTACTAGTGTATGTAGGAATGGAAATGGGTATTGTAGAAGGAGGAATTGAAGTCCCACCTTGGCTTTGGGTATACCCCAAAGCTTGAGTACAACTAGTCATCATAAGGATGGTATTGTTAACATTATGAACATTGGTTGTAGGGAATGAAGCCATGGGAAATGAGGTATGAATGCTATGATCCATAGGGGTTTGATTATCAACACTATTAGAAAGAGAGTTAGAAAACCCAAGATCCACGGTGAATGGTGTATTGCAAGATGACATGAGTCTCGAACTAAGTCTCACAATAGTATTTCTAATAGGACACCAAGTTGTAAAGCTCATACAAGTTTCACAAACTTAGTGTGCAGACCTAAAATGGAAAGACGCTTAAAATGCAAAGCAATGACCTAGAATGCAATGTGTAAATGCAAATTTTTAGATTCTAAACATGGTAATTTGTTGATTACACTATGCAAAAATTTGAAATAAAATATTGTAAAAGTGATTTTGAAATCACACAATGCACTGAATGTACCAAATTAAGCTAGATCTAATGAAATTGATGAAATAAAAAATCAAGAAATTGGAAAAGAAATCTGAAAGCAGCAAAAAAAGCACAAAATAGTTAATTTATAGAAATGCAAATCAAGACCTGATCAAGGGCTCATTCACCCTATGGTGAATGGGTCCTAGATTAGGGTTTTGAAAATGATTTTTATATATTTTCATTTCTTCTTGTGGTTTTCAGATTTAGGTTTATAACAACTTTAATTTTTAGTTTTCTATAAATGCATTTTTTTTTCAATGTTGAAATGGAAGTTAATATGATCTATATGATATGAAATATGAATAATTGTTTTATATTTTTAATATTTAAAGAATGCAAAGAATGCAACCCTAAAATCCTTAATGAGATGCAAATTTGAATACAAACCGGATGCCCTAAATGAGATCTAATTCAATGAAAATGAATACAAATGAAAGAAAGATCTAAATATAGGATTAAAATGACTCCAAAATCATAAAAATATAATGCTCAAAAATAAATTGGGCTCAACAAAATGAAACAAAGAAAAAGAGGTGCGCCAAAATAGATTAAAAAAATGACGCACCTAATTTTGCTATGTGTTTCACTCAATTATAAGGGGTATAATCCATAAATGAATATTAGAATTCAAACCCAACCAATATACCAATCAAAAGACAAGTTTTAAGAGGGTTAAATTCTATGTACCTATTGTAAAAAGTGCTTTTTTGGGCCTCACTAAGGATTCATTCGCCCAGTGACAAATGGGTCCTAGCTAGGGTTCTAGAAAAATGGTTTTTGGGTTCTGTTCTTCAATGTAGGCACTCCTAGATCCTAGTCGAAGACTATTGGAAACTCAGAAATAAATTTTGTAGATCTGTTTCTATGATTTTGCAAGAAAGGTGATAAATTTGACAACTTTACAAATTTCTCCATTTTTTCTCTCCAAATGATCTTCAACCTAAAACTTGCAATAACACATCAAAGGACAATAAAAAAATTCTTTTGTTAGATAATAGGGGTTTGCCTTGGTCAAAAACTAGTCTAGTAATTAAACCTTGAAATGAAATAATGCATAAAGGAATGACAAATGAAAAAAAAATGTTTAACTCACAATTGCTTAATTGAACCTTGGATTGCAAATTTGAAACTTAGCATGAAGTAGGCTCAATGAGTGTATATCTTGATCATAAAATTGACATAAGATAATGGCTTTGAACACTTGAACCTGATCACCAATGGTAAATCATCACATTAGTTCAACAACATGCATGATGCACTTTGCTTTTGACATGATGAATTGACCTTTGATTGTTGCAATGAAATTCTAAAAATCTACCCTTTAATGTCTTCTTGAATTCTCTTGATCACACTTGCTCATAAATTTTCTATAATTCTTGCATAGAAAATATTATATTTCTTAAATGAAACTATGTGAAATAACCTTATATTTATAAATATCTTACTCTTAGTTCCTGAAATTTAAATAACACAAGCTAACATCAGATCTAGGATTTAAAATAATTAAAATATCACCAAAAACATATTCCAAGGTGGGGTTCTAGGGTTAAGTGAGGACCCATTCACCATGTGGAAAATGGGTCCTAGCACACTTAACTATGACACATTTTAGGGGATGTTAAATGTTATGTAAAATTCAGGTCCTAGGACCTAGTGAGGACCTTGTTGCCAGGTGGCGAATGGGTCCTAGGTCACTAACCTAGGACATGCACCTTGTAAATTTGTATTTTATAATATCATTAATTAATTTCAGGCTTTATCCCTTAGAATCTATAATTAATTAGTATTGGATTTGAATTAAGGGGGGAAATTAAGCTCAATTAATTAATAAGGCCCTAGATTAATGTGAGAGTGTAAAGATACACTTTACAACACCCTAAATAATGCACCATTAAGTCCATTTTGTTAAGAAGGGTCCTAAACTTAATGTGAATGTGTAAAACACATTACAACACTAAATCAAGGCATAATTAAGCTCGTTTTAATATTAATTATTCCCAAATTAAGTGTGAGAAAAGGATACTTTTTTCTACACTACACCTGTTGCAACATATCAATACACAAATGACCATAGAAACTTGGCCAACTACCAAATTATTCTACATCAACATTGAATCAATCCCATGGATATATAAAATTTTCATCCAAATTATCCCATTGTAATCAATAAGTTGGGAATACCCAAAAATTGCTTGTGATAGATCCCAAATAATGAAACATACAAACTTAGCATCACATTAGTAACTTGAAAAACAATATATCAAAGAATATAAACCTATACACCTCAAGACTTAAACACCAAATCAATATATATTATTTTCCAAAAAAAATTGTAAATGAGTATCCATAGTCGAGGAAACAAACAAGCATATAAGAGATAAGAACAACCTCCTAACACTGAACAACACCACCACTAGAAAACCACATATGATCATGTCATTTCAATTCTCAAATTTACTTGTATACCAATGACACCATAATCATCATCATTAGTGTGCCTATACTTAACTTCTACTATACCAAGACTCCAAGTCTCCATGTCCTCAAACTACAAGACATGTGTACCTATCACCATCAAATTTGAAACTCTAAAAACACCTATAAACCTATACCAAGAAGTAATAAATCTGAAAATATATCTTAGCTTCATATATGTCTCATGAAAACATGCACTCCCTTAATTTTTTTTCCTCTTGACCCATCCAAGTGCTCACAAAATCACACCTTGAATCACATGCTCCTACAAGTGATCAAACAAGAACAATCCTATCTCTCTGCAACAAACTAAAATTCTACATGATCTAATATATAGTAAACCATAAGTTATCTCTAATTCCTATTTCAAAAACAAAAATATAATTTTGTATGCCAATTTTATGACTATTTAATTATCCTACAAAAATTCCTAGCTTCATGAACAAAAATTTAAAATAAAATAAAAAATATGATGACCAAACCTATACTACAACATAGTGATCAGTGATATCTTTCTAATGACTATTAGAGGTAAAAATCTAACACTATGGGTGAAAATTATGGGCCCAAAAAAAAATATGATGACCAAACCTATACTACAACATAGTGATTAGTGATATCTTTCTAATGACTATTAGAGGTAAAAATCTAACACTATGGGTGAAAGTTATATGATGACCAAACCTATACTACAACATAGTGATCAGTGATATCTTTCTAATGACTATTAGAGATAAAAATCTAAAACTATGGGTGAAAGTTATGGGCCCAAAAAAAATATATGATGACCAAACCTATACTACAACATAGTGATTAGTGATATCTTTCTAATGACTATTAGAGGTAAGGACTATATGGGTGGCTAGTGGATGGCTCATTAGTGGCTAATCGATGACCAAGCTGAGTGGTGTCGTTGGTTGGTCGATGGTGATCGTAGTGGAAGTGGAACAATATGGGTTGAAACTGTAGTGTAGAAAAATGCATCCCTTTACATTTTTACACTTGTTTGGTCCCTCCTTGTTAAAACTTGGACTTATTTATCCCTTATTTTTCTCTATTTTCCATCCATGATCCTTAATTAATGCATCTTTTTGAGGATAATCCCGACACATATCAAATGACTACTCATAATGTAATTATTTTAGACTATATGACCCATATTTAGTGAACTGGGACTCATACACCACCTTGGGAATATGGTTACCACCTTAGTTTCGGGGCTTGGATTTGTATTTTGCATAAAACTAAACATTTCTTGAAATTTGTGTCCTGAACTTAGCCTATTGAGACTCATACACCCCAACTAGTGTATGAGTTTCACTTAGCTTTGACCTAATTTTTATTCAATTCTTGGTGGGATTTTATTCTATTAGATCTAATGTTGGATTGTACTGTTGTAATTTCAAAAAAATTGGCATAAACAATTAAAATGCAAGGTTATTTCACATATTTATCCTAGCAAGTTTACAAGTCATCTAGAAATCTTCATGAGAAAGTGTGATCTAATAATTCAATAATTATAGCATTCAAGATCATTCAAGAGTGATTATCAAGCATTTTGGAGCATTATTTAAGAATCAAGCTTCATGTCAAAGTCACCATGCATCATGTTTGTTTTTGAGCTAACATTTGTGATATATTTTTTTATGATTCAAGCAAGCATTCAAGTCAAGATCCATAAAATTCAATCAAGAATAAAGATCTACATTCATGCTAGCCATTACTTACAATATTTCAACCTTTTTTTCAATGGTTTGGTGAGTTGCAACATATCATATTTGTTCATTCATCATTCCTTCTTT
Source organism: Sequoiadendron giganteum (assembly GCA_007115665.2). Taxonomy (NCBI): domain Eukaryota; kingdom Viridiplantae; phylum Streptophyta; class Pinopsida; order Cupressales; family Cupressaceae; genus Sequoiadendron; species Sequoiadendron giganteum. The sequence continues at coordinate 240,159,495 of CM021103.1, forward strand.
CTATTTGATTTCATTTCAAGGTTTGATTACCAAAACGGGGTTTGACCAAGGAAAACCCCTATACACTAACAAAAAAACATTTTTTTCTCTCTTTAATGTGTGATTTGCAAGTCTAGGTTGAAGCTCCATTTAGGAGAAATATTGGAGAAAATTTTTCAAGTTGTCAAAGTTGTCAATCTACATTGCAAGATCAAAAAAAATCATCTACAAGTTGTAATTCAGTGTTTTAGACTCATATATTTGGTAGAATAGAAGCTACATGAGAACATTATAGGATATAAAATTCATATATCAACCTTTATACTAGGAATAAGTCACCACTTGTGGCGTATGAGTCCTAGTATATTATATTTTAGGCATTTTTTGTATATCTTGGTTTAGCAGTTCTAAATTTTGGTTCTAGCTTGAAACCCTAAACTGGGAATAATTCACCCCTAATGGTGTATGAGTCCCAATGTGCATTAAATGTCATTATTTCTAAGATTTTATACCAACATTCAAGCCTCTTCAGTTTCTAGGTGCACCTTTGTTTATCTCCAGTTTACTGATCTAATTTAAGTTCATTTTCTAGGTTGAATTTTTGCATCTTGCATCATTGAATTTCATTTACAATCTATAATTACATATTTTCTAGACATCATTCAAACCAAAAAACCTAACATTCACTCAAAATTTTCTGAAATTAAGGTCAAAACCATAATTTGGGACTCATACACTCCTCTGGGAAATTTAGCCTAGTGCAAGTTGTTTTACCTGATTTCTAGGTATTCTCTATGGTCTAGTTTGCAACATTTGAATCCTAAAAACCATAACTAGGGCTCATAAACCCCTTTGGGCGATTTAGTCCTATGTTAGATCTAAATCTACATTTTACATCATTAAAAACCTTATTTTTATGCTTATGTTTGTTGTTGTTAGATATCTATTTCAGATCACTAAGTTTTTGTTTCATTTATTTCATTGCATCTAGCTTAATTTGGTTCATTTTGTCCATTACTTAATTTCAATATTACATTTACAAATTTAATTCTAGGTTAGTACATTGCATTTCATCATGGATATGTGCTTTTTTAAGCTTTGTATGTCCTTGAAATCATTAGTGGATGTCTCAAGTTATGCCTTTGGAAATTATCCTAATGAAATTGAACTCACTCATGCTCACTTAACACCTAATGAAATTCCTCCTCATGATGTTGACATCATTGGAGAAGATGATGACAACATGATCAACTTTATAAGTGATTTCCCTAACAACCATGAGACTAATGCATCCTTTTATCCGTCTATGAAACAACCAACAACTCTTGATATGTTTGGCCTTTTACATCCTGAAATTAAAACACAAGTTGAGCCTAAGCTCCCTACAATAGGTGAACCTAGTTCCTCTAGTCAAGAAAACATTCAGCAATCCTATGTTAACATGGTGGCAGGGTTTGCTGGGGGCATCGGGGTTCAGTCGGCTTTTGTTGCTAAGGCTCGTGCACTGTTCATGGGACTCAAAATTGTTGTTTCTCTAGGGATTGTTAATCTCCATATTGAGGGAGATTCCAAGGTGGTGTTGGATGTTGTGAAAAAGGATAGATTCATTGGTTGGAACACCAAGGACATTTTGATGGATGTTGGCTTCCTTATGTCCAAATTAAGAGATAAAAAAGTGACTCACATTACAGAGAAGACAATAGTGTGGGGGATGCATTGGCGAACCTTGGCTCGGGGTGGGTCTCGGCTAGATGTTGGAGGAAAAAGGAAAGACTGCCATCAAACATTCAAGATTTGATAGAGCAGGAAAGGGCTTCCGTGGCTAATAATGACTTGTAACTTTTGGATAACAAGGACTGACTGGGGAGCCCACTAGTTTTTTTGGGTATGCTGGTGGATAAATGCCAATATTGGTATGGAGGACAGGTGGAGTGCTACGAGCAAAGATGAGCATGTGTGGGGTAGGGGAATGAGCACCCACGTGTTGATTCTTTGGGATTGGAGAATGGGTATAGCTTATAAAATAATGATGAAATGGCAAGGAGGAAACTTAATTGATGCGATCAAGCTTAGATTTGGTGACATGATGCGAGTTATTTCCAAGGCTATGATTTCTTCTCAGGTGTATGATGGTACTGTGAGTATCATGTTTTGGGGAATGGGGTTACTTGATTTATCTCCTAATTACATTTGGAGAAGTGAGTGTGTTAATAATGATGGGACCATCTATGATGAGTACTGGTGGTGTTCTAGTGGCTTCGCATCGGCTAACTTAGCTGGTGGTTTCTTCAGCTTTTTATGGTGGGTTTCTAAATTTAGCTTGTTTGTTTATCTTCATGGGAGGTTGTGCCTTTCCTACTTATCCGCCAACTTCTGTTGCCTCCACTGTTATCAAAAATTTGTTAATTGTTATGTCTTTTCTCACTGTTGCATATTTCCCCTCTACACGTGTTATTGGTTTGAGAGGATTATTAGTCGTAAGCCCTGCATTAAACATCATTTTGTGATATTTGTTTGCAACGTTTGTCTCTGGTGTTTGTTGCATTTCTGTGGTTTTCCTAAGTAGGCTGATAGAATGGGTGGAGATCGTGTGCGGAGAGAGCCGGATAGTTGTGATGAATCTTGAAACAACCCTCTGGTCTGGCACATTTGTGTGGAGGGAGGAATTACCCCGCTTATGGAACGACTAGTCGACCATGATCCTATTCTTTCGGGTCAATTTGCTAGTTCTTGGAAGGACAAAAGGGTTTCTATTGGGGGGATTTCATTTGAAGTTAGTGAGGATGTCATTGCGTAGGCTATGGGCTTGAGGTGCAAGGGGAAAAAATACCCTAAACACACCAAAAAGCCAGACCATGAAAGCCTTAAGGCATTCTTCAGAGGCGAGGAGACTCCGATCAGGAATCACTCCCTAAGCCATGGGACATGGTCTGCATGGCTCTAATGAAATATGTGACACTGGAAGGTAAGTACAAAACTTGTTTCTTCTATCATTTCCCTCTGCTTAACCATCTCAAACATAAAATGTTGCTTAGCTTTCCATTTTTCCTTCTTATGGACCTGGAAAGCTCAGTGGACAAATGTAATGTGGTAGCATGTCATAATCCCTATGATCTCCCGCCTCTCTTGCTCCATCAAGGGCTTATCCTTCGCCTATACCACTTCCATCTTGCTCTTTGCCCACCTAAAGCCATCACTGTCCGTGTTGAGAACATTGAACCCATCTCTTTGATTCATATCTCCCCGGCTGAGTCCAAGAGCCCTCCTCAGACTGACAATGTGGGGAGTGTCAAAACCAATTTGGCCACCAAAAAGCTTAAGGGTGGGTTAGGCATGGCTCATACTAGTGCAAGGGAAGGGTTTTGTGAGCTAAAGGCCACCCAGGTTGGCACAGCTAATAATGTCACTAAGCTGATGAAAGGTAAGGAGAAATGCATGCAGGCTACAACTGTTAAGGATGGCAAGGGCAAGAATGCGGTTGGGAAAGATTCCAGAGGGGATATGATTGTGGGGATCATGGAGCTGACTAGTGGGGAAAGTGTTAGGAGGAGATCGAGGAGGTTGGCCAAGAACAGCAAAAAGAGATTAATTATTGAGGACTCAGAGGTGGAGCAGTCTGACAGCAAGGGCTATAAGGAGGAAGAGTCTGATGATGAGATTGATGGCATGGGAGAGAGGCCCCTGCTATAATGCCCCGCCAAGTAACCCTAAAGGAAGTTGCAATTAACATCTTAAACGAACCAATTTTTTTTTTTATAAAGTGCATTTAACATACACATTCACTTACTAATTAACAACAACCTCTAAGGCTACAAGGTTAAGATTACTTAAACCCACATATACATATTACATATAACCATATCATTATGAACCTTATGATATAAACATCATACATCATAAGAATACCACATAACACAATAAGATAATCAACCAAGATACAATCTCATAAACATTATCTTAATCCAATAGATACATCACTCATTCCTAGAATGAGGCAATAGTACAAAGAATTACAATTATAAAATTCCACCTCATAAACATAAGAGGGATAAAATAACTTATACAAGTTAAAATATTACAATGCAAGAAATTACAACAAGAACCGCGAGCTATCCATCTGGATGTCTCGCCACCAAGTACTGAAGATCGATGGGGACCCAACGGTTTGGTTGCATGTTCCACCCAACCAATGTGGTACCCGAAGGCCCACCCCCCATGCTAGGAGATAGTAACAAAGTAACATGGACAAACATTCTACTACCTCTAACCAAAGGCAGACTCAAACTGACTCACATTGTTATAACCAACCAAAAGAATTAACAAGTACAACTCATTCACCATACAAGTACGAATCAATTACAAATCAAATACAATACAAGTACAACTCCAACATCACTGACATAGGTCACATTGCTTCCAGACATAAAGTAGATCAAGTATGTTCAAATAACCATACACATAAAACAATTAACAACAGTTGTCCTAGATAGAGTGTCATCGCAAGGTTTGTCATGAGATCTCCTCTGGGCATTCTTCATAGGCTCCGGCACAAGTAATCCTGGTGGCCTCAACCGAATCCCGGCACTCATACTCACTCATGCAGAATCAACTACCTCTCGCAAGAGCAAGATAGTTGATCTTGCCATTCCAGGCCTTCTCACTCATCCCAAGTCTAAACAAGCCCTTGTGTCTATGCGTGAGGATTAAATTATCTTGATTAATGTGAAGTTAGTCATAATCTTCTAAATACATTATTTTAATTATCACTTGTTTAAATCACTCCTGAAGGTTATCCAGTTTACCTCTTTGGGCTCTGGCGCCTAACAGAAACCACTCTTCTATTCAACAACACACATCCAAACAATCCACCAAGGGAACCACAAGTGCATACCAACTAGGCATCATAATCCACTCTAACACAAGGATGATACAATTAATAGAAACTCACTCCAAACATCTTGGAGGAAACAATTACATAGTCCACTCCTTTCATAGGAGGTACAAAAGATCTCACTCCAAACATCTTGGAGGCAACAACACATAGTCCACTCCTTTCATAGGAGGCAACAAGATGAAACCACATAACAAGGTCACTCCATACAAGGAGACATGGATCCCATAATCCGCTCCTAACCAAGGAGGTGCAAACATCCCCATTCGTGAAAATCGGGTAAAACTGAATATGCACTACCCAAGGGAAAACAACTAGATGGCATAAAGATTCAACAACCCTTATCCTCTAAGTTCTTCTAGAAGACTTATAATTTAGGACTAACACTAAATCCCAAAACCAACAATGCAACTTGACGACATAGCAACAAAAGCATTCAAGTCATCAATCAAATCTAATATTTGGATTTCCTAAATCCATACTCATTCAATAGGTAGTGTTGACAAAGTCAAAGACATGATAAGTAGATCATCTAAAATAATCATAACCCCTATTTCCCTTTTCATTATTGGAAATCTAAAACAATTAAACTTACTTCCCTTTACTGAATACAAAGAATTAAATCTTTTAAGATAAGCATGAGGAAGATACTACTTTTGGATATACTAAATCCATATCTCTTTCATAATCCAATCACAATGATTCAATTAATCTAAATAGAAATTAATAAATAACATAATTGATTGCTTCATCAATAAAACAACTTCTTAATTTACTTTTAGATTGACACAAATCCATGCAAGTAAAATCTTTCCATTTCCTAACCAAATCTTACATCTCATTCAATTTTCTATTTAACACATTCAATCACTTTAATATAATAACATATTGTTTCTCTATCCATTTTCCATATACACTAATCAATCCATTTTTAAATCTCTATTCAATAATACATTGCATACATCTTATAAAAATGAAATACGATAATGAATTTACCCTTAACATATTTTACATGCTCCATATTATATATACACCAAACATATATATTAATAAACTCAATTATATAGATTCTTTAATATTCCAATCACAACGATTAATTTGTTCTATGGAAATAAAACATAATAACTATTTGCCTTTTCCAATAGAGATAGTTCCTAAATTTATTTCTAATGCAACCTAACACTATTGCAAACAATCTTTTCCAATTTTCTATCCGGAGTCTATGTCTCATCAACCATCCATTTAAAAACATGCAATTTCATCAATGTATAAAAATATCTTTTGGCTTGTCTATTTGGCCACGCATTCATATTGTTTCTAATTAAATCTCATTAAATAAAACAAACATTTAAATATAAATATTTCTATAATTCTTCAATATATTTAAATATATTTCTCTATACAGTTTCTACACATACTAATTATTTCTTTTAGAACACTAATAATACCCAATTTACAAACAAAAGAATAAAATAATATAAAATATTATTTATTCTCTCAAATGGATAAATACCTTCAATATACATATACTAAATATAAATTAATATATTTAAATATATTTAATCCTTAACATATCTTCTATCATTTACAAAATATCAAATTGATTAATTCAAAATAAAAATATCCTTCATCATCAATATTCCAAAATATAAATATATTTTTCCAATTAAATCAAATTAATAATTGGACCTTTTACATATGGATTTAAATTTCACAATTCAATTTTAAATTATGCATTCTTTAAATCAAATATTTAACTCCTTCAATTAAACTTTAACATGCCATTTTAAAATAAACAATAATTTCCCCATATGTTTATAATTTTAATTCCACTAATCTAATATACAAATTTTATTTAAAATAATATAAATAAATATAATACTTTAGTATTATAAATTATAATATAAAATATTATTAAATAATATTTTAATATTATAATAACAATACATAAAATATTAATATTTATAAATATCAATTTATTATTATTTTATTTTCAGAACAGCCATGGAAAAATAATTTAACAGCAGTCTCATGGTTTAAGCATAACTCAAAAACTACGATCTGAGTATTTGAGATTTTTGGATAAAGATTAGAAAATTGCAAAATGCAAAAACCCTTTAAATTTCTTAAAAACCCAGTTTGTGAAAGTAAAGTTATAGGTGGCGCAACCAGACTATTTTACCATGAAAATATAACTATATTGCAGATTTTAAAATCCGTTTTTTGATAATAAACAGAAAGTTTCATTTTCTGAAAACATTCTAAATGCATTGTTCAATCTCTATGTTTGATTTTAATAACAATAAAATCAATTTCTCCAAATAATTTAAATTCAACTAAGGTTTTCACAATTTTCACTCAAGAATTTTCACAAGCAAAGGCTGTAAATTTATTTAATTCTTTTCTTCTAATATCAAGTTTGTTTTCTAAAACAGATTTAACAAACAAATCTTTAATCATTACTATTTTAAAGAAAACAATCAAGAACAATAAAACACAAAGAGGAAAACCTGGTACAAGAAGCTACAGGAAGAGATGAATTTTTGATGCAAGCCTCCTCCAAAGATTTCCTGAATTTTCTTCAATCCTCCAATGAATACAATCCAAAATCCAACAAATGCAAACAATCTTTCCTTCAATCAATTCTACAATCAAACTTTCTTCAAACCCTTATGCAAATTTTCCAAAATTTCTTCCTTGCTGTAAGAATGTATTTTTCTAAAAACTTTCTTCCCTAAAATTAAAATATGTATTCTTATAAATCAAAAATACCTAATTCAACCCTAATTCACATTACATGCAAATTAGATATTTCAATTTCAATTTCAATTTTAATATTTACAACCCTAATTCACATTACATGCAAATTAGATATTTCAATTTCAATTTCAATTTCAATATTTACAACCCTAATTCACATTACATGCAAATTAGATATTTCAATTTTCAATTTCAATTTCAATTTCACTTTTCCAAAAACCCACTTTCAATTTAAAATGAAATTTCAAATAATAAATTAATTTCCAAAGTTGCAACCAATTTCCCAAATAAATATTTAATTACAATTTCTAATTTAATTCTCACACGTTGGAATTAAATTCCAAAATTAATTCTAATTCTTTTATTTCCTTTTATTCTCTTGCATCACGTTTAATTAATTAATTTAATTATTTAATAACTAAACTCAATCCCCTTGGATTAAATTTAATTAATTAAATAATTTAAATATAATTAATTAATTTAAATATAAACTTTTATCCACATTGCATTATTTAAATTAAATAACCATCAACATGATTTAAATGCAATTATTCTAAATATCTATTTCCAAATCAAGAATGCTTCAGAAATAAATAACATTAAAACAAGACAGACAATAACTCGACACACACAACTGACGACACACTAAGGCTAGGGTGTAAACTTGACACATGTTACCTAGCTACTATCTCCCATTCAACTTAACCGTTGGATCGACACGCTCAAACCTATGAAACCAGGTGGAGTCGATGTCATGTACCTGCAATCCTGCAACCAAGTAAACAACATCACACAATATATCCAGTATATAATACACACCGTGAAGAAGGAATTACGGATTCGCAGGGCGCTCGCAAGTGAGTGATGCGAACCCGTCTTCTTCACCAATACACTCATCGAAACTGACACTTCCATCATGATTCCAATAATCTCATAATAACATCTCATGTTAACTCTACAACATCATTAATCCATAATGCATGTGAAACAATAATCAGATAACTACATCCCACAATAATATTTGTCACTCAATAGTAGCAATCAAAACATTATAACAAAATGTATCCAGTATCAAAGTAATTGCAACCAAACATTACATAAAGCAACTTGAACAAGAAGCAAAACGGAGGGGTATTACACCTGCCTTCTCCGATGGATAGCAAGATTTCTATCCATGGTTTTGACTCGCACACTCCGCTGGTGAATGAGCTTAGTGGGATTCAGGAGACTAGGGATATTGGGGAAGATGCTGACATGCTGGTGAAGAGATTGAACACCCTGGACAAAAGATTTAGGGGCTTGACCCGCTTCACAATGAAATTGAGCCACTTTGTTACTAGTGTACTATCAAATGTCATAAAAGAGGAATTGGATGGGAATAATAGCCAAGAAAATAAGGAGTGGATGGGCGATGAGGTGGTCGACCTCCTGATCAAGAACTAGGATGAGGCTAGTTAATTGCTCCTGTTGTTGGTCTGTTGGCTATTTTTTGGCTGTTGGAGTGTTGTCATTGTGTTGTCTCTGGTTTTTTTCTATTAATGTTTTATGTTTATGTTTAGTCCTTTTTTGGCCCTAGTAGCTCGTTGTGAGGGGTACAGTGCCCCGTAAATGCTGTTTAACTTTTCAAAAACAAAGTGACCAACACTCCTATTAACCTAGAAGAGACATATGGAAAATTATTCATGATATTAAGCAAGCAAGGATGTGATACAACAAGTGAACATGAAATTCATCAAATCTTAGAACAAGTATCTGTAGTGTCAAAAAATCTCATCAAGACATTTCACACTTGTTTGGACCCTCCTTTCTGAATTAGGTTTAAATTTTCCTTGATTTAGTGTTGTAATTTGGTTGACACATTCACATTAGATCGTGGGCCCTTGTAAACTAATGGATTTAAGTGGTACCTTGCTAAACTATTTTTAAGTGTCGAAACTCACTTTTACACTTTTCTAAGGTTTAATTAATTAACTAAAGCTAACAAATCTCTTTTTAAAGCTTAATATTCCCTTATTTAGAGTGTTGTAAAGTGTTTTAACACACTTTCATATTTTTCTAGGCTTTTCATTAATAAAAAAAAATTCTTGTGCTTTAATTGGCCCCATTTTGTATCTACAAGCCTTATTTATTGCATATTTTCAAGGATAATCCTGACACCAATCAATACCCAATCATAATTCAGGTGTTTCTAGTTTGAATGGTCCAAATTTAGTAATTTTGGACTCATTCACCACCTTTGGCGAATGAGTCCCACTTGGATCTTTTGGCCCCGAACCTGGTTTCACACATTTCTAAGAACTTTTAAAATTGTTCCCAAAAATTGAGCCTAGTGAGACTCATTTTTAACCTTGGGTGAATGAGTCCTGTGTAGCTTGAAATCAAAATTAATTCATATTCTTGGTAGGATTTTATTCACCTATATCTAATGTTAGCTTTTAGTGTTGTAATTTCAAGAATTCTTGGATAATTGGGTATAAATACTAGGTCCCTTCACTCATTTTCACTTAAGAATTTTTTATGAGAATTCATACTACCAAATTGATTTCACAAGAGTATTCAAGAACATTCAAGAGCAGATTATCAAGAATTTTAGAGAATTCTTCAAGCATCAATCATCATGTCAAATATTGCATGCATCATGTTTGTCATTGTGCTAACAATTGTAATGTAGGGTTTATGATTCAAGAAAGGATCAAGATCTACATCCATTGCAGCCATCTCAAGCATATTTGTAGAAATTTATGACAAGGGTTTGGTGAGTTGCAACATTGTCATTTGTTCATTCATCATTCTCCACTAATATTTGATTTCATTTCAAGGTTTAAATACCAACAAGGGGTTTGACCAAGGCAAACCCCTATCCACTAACGCAAAAAAAAATTCCCTTTCCTTTTGTGTGATTTGTAGGTTTAGGTTGTGTATTTCCTAAGGAGAAATATTGGAGAAAAGTTATCAAGAGCTCAAATTTGTCAAATTTGTCAACAAACCTTCGAGATATTTGGAGATCACCTACTTCTATCACAAATTGTAGTTTCAAACCCAGATATCAATCAGGAAGAATAAAGCAGACTAGGAGGTACAAATCTAGATTTTGAATTCTTGAAAAAGCACAAGTGGACCGATTCACCACAAGTGGTGAATGAGTCAAACTGTAGCTACTTGACAAAGATCTTTGGAGATTCAAATACCCTTTTTTTTGAAACCAACTCCTATGCAGTTTTCCATAAATAGGACTGATTCGCCCATCTTGGTGAATGAGTCCCAGTCAATAATAAAAGTACAATTTTTAGTGATTTAGAATTGCATCTTGCCATCTCCAGATTTCTAGGTGCATAAATTTTGTTTTGTAGTTTTGAGTTTTGCTTCATTCAGTTTTCTAGGTCATTTAGTGTTACTTTACATTCAATTAGGGTCCTTCATTTCATCTTACATTTCATTATTTTTTCCAATTATAAACTTTGTGATGAACCCCTTATTAGATCATATTCAGCCCCTAGAACAACCCTCTTCCAAGATATCTTTCTCTTTTGCATTGAGATCTCAAGGGAAACTATGCAAATGGATTTTTACTTTTTTTATTTTCATTTAGTTTTTTCAATTAAATGAAATGATGTAAGAAAGTAAAAATACAACCTATATGAACTTTCACTAATGCAAATATAGGAAAATCTAAATGTAATTTCGCTAATGCAAAATGAAAGAAACCCTAGATGCACTTTCACTAATGCAAGATGCAATTCAAGAATGAAATCAACCTAGATATATGATTTTTATGGACTCCAAATTAGAAAATGAATGCTCAACAAGGTTGGGTTCACCAATATGATTTATGTTGAAAAAGCAGCATATTCTTTCTCCACAAATCATTCAAATATGTCCTAGGAGGCTTAATTGGATTGACTAGCAACCTCACAAGGTGATTCAATTCACAATAAGGAGCACCTAGGAGGGGTGGTTCTTTTAGATTTAAGGGGTTCACCACCAAGAAAATTCTTGGAAAAGAAAATGAACATTCAAACTACAAAACCTAGTTATGCAAGCTAAATGAGAGATGCAAATAATGAAATTATACAATAGGGAGATAGGATATATGTACCTAGGAAGTCTAGAGATGTTGTAAGGATTATTGAAATAAAAAGAAGCTGCCAAATAGTGCCTTGGAGGACTAAGACACCCTAGGTGGCATATTAGTCCCACTTCTATTTTTGAGGCAAATACAGAAACTTTGGATGTCGAAACCGGATCTGAAGGAATCTCTAAAAAATATGCTTAGGAGGACTAAGATGCCCAAGGTGGCATAGTAGTCCCATTCTAAATTTATGAAAACTTGAATGTGGTCCCAAAGCTTAAGATCTAAACTTCTTTCCTCACCAGGTTTCTAGATCTGAATCTATAAAAAGACCTGCAAAAAAAGGAATTTGGATTGATTTCTTATGGGGGTTTTCCTTGGTCAAACCCCTTGTTTGGTAATTAAACCTTGATGAAAAAAAATATATCTAAAAATGGAAATGTGTGTGTGCCCTAATCTTAAGTGTATCTAAGATTATGCAAGCTATAATATGAAGAAACCCTATGCATATGTGTTAGAATAACATTCCTAAGATGCAAATGTAAATGACCTATAAAGGATATCTCTAATCACCCTAACAAGCCATAAACATGAAATATACCTTCCTTAGGTAGAAAATAGAGCAATAATGGAAGATATAATCAATCAAGAAACAATTCCTTAGGCTTGGATAAATGGCTAGTTGCACCTCCAACCTATAATCTATCATGATCCACAATAGGCATCCATTACTAATCCTTGGCAATGCTAGGTCTTGACTTGAAAATAGACTTGAAAAACCTACAAAAACACAATAGAAGGTTGCTCCAAGACTCTGAAACTTCCTTCAACTTGCTCAACTTATGTCTCTTGTCTCAACTCATGTCCAATTCTATAAACTTATTATGAAAAATGGGTTTGAATCTTACTTTTATAGGCATTTCTACCTAATAACCTAATTATTGGATCTCAAAGGCTGACAAAAGGTCAAATAAATTCAAATATTTTCATTCCCCGCTCTTAATTCTCGAAAATAAAGCACTCAAGACTAAGATGCCCTAGGTGGCATCTTGGCCCCACTAGGTGGGACTAAGATTCCACCAATTACGTCCTATTCCCAAAACGCTTAATTTTCCAATTCAAAAGGTGGGTTACCAATATTGATGGTTGTTTATGGGTTTTGGTTAGGTTTAAAGTTGCAGTATGCCTCAAGATACACAAAAAGGGGTCTTAGAGGCCCATAATAAGTGACCTAAAGGGAAATTAATGCATGGGGTGCTAAAATAGATCCAAATTAAGTGTGAAAATGCAAAGGTATGAATATTTCTATGCTATAGTTTTCAACTAGTGCAATGACATTTGATAGCCCACTATCATCCAGTTGGTGCATCGAAGTTTTTCAACTATACTAGCATTTTTCCTACATGTTTTCATCAAAAAATAAGATCTCGGATGCCAATGTTTCATGCAAACATTTGTATGGAATGTTGTTGTCCTAGAGATAAACTTAGAAAATTTTAGATTTAGAGTAAAAGTGGATTTTCTTGACATGGTGCTTAATTTATTTTGCAAGATTTTCCTAAGATTTGTGAGCATGGTGGTGGAGCTATGTTATTGATGTTGAAGAGTCATAGCCCCTAGATCTCCACTAATGAGTACTCTTTGTTGCATCCAATGATGATGGTGAGGATGATTTTATCCTAGAGGCCCTTGTGATCGATGATGTGAGCATGTCAGTTAGCTTTACCAACTAGTGGTTGACAATAGGTTCATCCTTGATTTTCCCAATGAATTCCCTCGTTGGAAATACTAGTGCTAAGGGTTCTAAGGGAAATACAATAGGGAGAAGTGGATAGGAGGGTGCAATGAAAGCAACCTAAGTTGCCTCACTAGTACATGCTCCCATAGTCTCAATCACACCACCAGTTGTCCGACTGATCGTACCACATTTTTCACCTTCCACAAGGCTGAGCATTGCATCCACTAGTGATGCTTCACCTTTGGATTCACACTGATAGGTTGGGCACCCAGGTACATATTAGATGTTATTTTATTCAAGTTATTTCATTATATATATTTATGTTGTGGTGCTAATATCATCCACTTTCTTTGTGGTTGCAGTGTTCACACAAGAGTGGCTTGATTTTTTTGGTCAATGCATCATAGAGGTGGTCCCAACCATCCAAATCTAGGGGAAGGTCCCTAGACACCCACAAGCCATAGTTACTAGGTCATCATGGACCATTATTCGAGCATGTGTTGTGTCTACAGATGGCCTATGAGAAGGGTTTAGTGGAATTGGTCTAGCGTGCTATAGAGCTAGCAATGTTGACTATGAAAAGAGATCAATGAGGTGTAGAGCTCTATTTTTTTCTCGTTGAGAGGGATAAGGCCATGACATGAGCTAAGAGTTTCAAGCAGCAATGTGATGCTCTATAAAGATAGGTTGATGACCTTACGAGATTATTAGCAGTTGTAAGGACAATACCTATTGATGTCCAACATCCCTAAGTGAATATGTTGAGGGATGATGTACGAGAGACATGAGAGAGGGAGGCTACATTGACAAAGTGCATCACAACTCTCTAAGAGTAGATGGGGGATCTACAATGAGATATGAGGACTACAGTAATGGAACAGATCCATATCCCAATTGCATCACTCTCACTCCCATGCTTCCATCCACTAGCCAACTCCACCATTGCTAATGTTAGAGAGCTCCAAGAGTGATGCCCTTGGTGGCTAGATACATTTTTCCATATTACATAACATTTTTTTGATGTACAATTTCATATATAGATATACATACACCACATTTTTTTATAGTGGTGTGATACATGGACCTAACATTGTCTCATACATGTATATATATGTATGAGATTTTAGATTGGAATTATGTGTTTTTATGTGGATGTTTTCTTTTCATGTATGGTTAGTCTATGGATGTATGTTTAGATTATATGCTACCATGATCCAATTAAACACACACCAGATGTATGCCTTAATTAAATACAATGATGATCTAATTGATGTTTAATGATATAGATAGAGCATGTGATGTAGAATGTATGGATAAAATAATTAATCAAATACAATACACTTATACATTGAATAAAAATAAAACACATGTATATATTATTTTTTAATTAAATAAAATAACTACGTACACATGTTTATATCATAACACAAATTAAAAAGATAATGAGTTAATGAAGGAATGTAATAGCATAATGGACTACAATCCTTGAAAATTGGATGAGCATCATGCAAATGACACATAGATCTTATGCATGGTATCTCTAAAGATGTATTATATTGACTAGTTCTTTTAGAGTACCATCCATAGATGATAATTCATATGCACCAGAACCATACATATAGGTTATTATGTAAGTACCTAACCAATTAGGGATAAATTTCCCCTTTTGATCAAGTTTTTGAATAAACTTGAAGACTAAGAGGGGGTGTGAATTAGTCTACTCAAAAACTTAAGCCCTTCTAAACCTTGAAACCTTCAATGCAACACAACCTTCTTATCTCAACTAAAAACCTTAAATAGATATAGCAATTTAAACCCTCGGTATGATTAGAAATCCTCAACAATGAAATATATATCATTTCTACTTCTAATAATATCAGTAGCAAATAAAGATAAATCAAAGAATTCACATGCATAGGAGGACAATAGATTTATGTGGAAAACAAAATGAGGGAAAAACCACAGTGAAAGTTAACTCATAATATAAACGCTCACTACCTTAAAAAAAGATACAAAATGAATTTTATCACTAAACCACCGACCAAATGTAAGAGAAAGATACAAAGGACTCGATGAGATTCACTATCTTAGAGTAGGATACAAAAAATTTATAAGAGATTACAATATTTGTCAATAATTCACTTTGTTGATAGAGACATTAAAGCATAATTGATCTTTCCTTTCACACACTTTAGCACTATCTCTGTTGGATATTCAATACAATTCGTGCACACACTTCTTCGCACTTTTACACTACACCATCATGTTGCATATAAAATGATCTTACATTTTTACCCAATGCAACTCTTTAAAACTTCAATTAGGTTGGACAAGAAGAGGATAATCAATGAATTCAACAACTCAGCCACTAAGAACATAATGTAGTCTTATCTCAAAGATAAAGAGGACCAAAAAAATTATTACATATTTCAATGTGATCCAAAATTATTCACATTGGCACACATCAATCTAGGTCAACATCAAAGGAAATGTGTACATGAAACTTTGAAGTGGATAACCAATCATCCCAAAAACATACTTCCAATTGAATTTACTTGATACAGTCCCAAATATAACTTAACACATCTTCAATTGCTAGTACAAAACCCCAAACACATGGAACAAGAAAAACAATGGACCCCATTAGCTAGATATCCACAAATAAACCAAAAATCCAACACAAGACATATCACAACACCAAGGTAGCCAAATAACAATGTGTGGATCACATGGGGATATTCCCTAAACATCCAAAAACACTTTTATACACTTCTTTCATACTATCATGCCATCAACAACCACCACAAATCAAACAAGAACATAAAACTACATCCCAAAATCATAGAATGCTTAATCATTAGATATAACATTAACATATTATCTTGTGTACCACTTCAGCACATGAAATTGGAATTGAGATAGAGCATTGACATTGGTAGTGATGGAACCCTTGAAAAAAAAATTCCATCTCCAAAATCTTGATGAGTTTAGGGAGTTATGGATTTTTATCTCTTACTAATATAAAGGGTTTTAGGTTTACTTTGATCTTATTTGAAAAACCCTTGGATTCTATATCTTGTTCATTGTTTTATTTTTCAGTTGACTCCTTCTGCTAGTCATCGGTATTTTAAGTTATGGCTTTCAACATCAAATCTCATCGAGTGAACAACCCTATAGTTTGGTTTTACTGGATAATAATGATAAATTATTATTTTGCAGTTGTCCTAAGTCGACCTGAATATTTCCCACTAATGAAAATCTTAGGTCCTTACTATTGTGGTCAGGTCCTCATCATCCTAGGTTGGGTCCCTTTTAGGGTTAAAATTTTTGAAATGTGCAGGTGCAGGAGCCCCTGGATGTCATGCAAACAATGAAGAAGATCTTAGTCATTGTCCGCCTACCCATTCCATTTTATCTTAAATTCTTTTATTCATTTGGGCTTATGGGAGAAGAACATGTGTCCCCGATGATTGGTGGGATGGACATCATTGAAGAGGTGTGTAGAAGCTTGCTAAAGATATATCAATGGTGGTAGATGATTGAGGTGGCCACATCTGGATTGTTCCCCACTTACCCATCTGCTTTTCTTGGTTACTAAAATAACCACACGGGCTAGCAGGTGATTGCCACCTATCTTCACTATGAATGATCAAAGGATTAGTGTTATTTAATTTCATCTGGGTTAATGGTTGATCATAGGTGATGTGGAATAATATAGATCACTCCCCACCATCTTGTGTGGGTCCCCTCCTTCCTGCTAGTTTCTCAACGGGGAAGCGGGTGTTTGCCACGTGGAGTAACTTTAAGGATGTGGAAAGTAATGTGTGCATTACTAAAGTGCATATATTACATGTTCCTAAAGATCTTTTAATTTGAGCCCTTGATATTGTACAAGGAATAAAATTGAAGCTAGCTAAGAAATCTGTATGATGAGGCCGCAAGATTTAATCTTAGTCACTCCCCATCTTCCCATTGATAAAAGTTGCACTTGAGTTATGGCCCGCGGGGGTAAGGTAGGACAAAAACATGAATCATGGCTGAAAAGACAAAGAGATGATGGGGCCCGCATGTTACGAATTAGTGTTTCCATATGGCCTCCTATCATTTGACAAAGGTTGTGGCTATGTACAGTTAGATCTTTCATAATAAGCTAATCAAATCTAGATCATGGATAAATCAACTCACTGGGAGAATCAATGGTCGGTATTCAAAACTAGGTTGATTTCAAGCAAGCCATTTTGATTTTCTTGAGTGAGCCTTAATAACTGAAAGGACATTGAGCTACCAAAATAAAGAATTGCATGATTATTAATATTTATCTCATAAGCATAATTCAGTATTACTAGTACACTCAATAGATTCAAGGAGCTCATGTTGTGGTTTCTCAACATTTTCTCACGTTGAAACCAGGGTTGTCAACCTATGAGAAAATAGTAAGTCACTTATCACTTTTCTTCTAGAATTATTGATAGGTTGTGTTTTCTCAAAGCTTATGCCTGTTAGGGTTTTTTTCTAGTTTTACTGTTAAAGGTTTGGCATTCTAAAAATGATTTTTAAAATTTTGCATTTGTATAATTTGTGCCAAACCCTCAAAAAAGTCATAGGCCTTGCTCAGTTAAGACCAAAAACCTTACCTTGTTGTATTCCTTGAAATATGGCTCCTAAAACGAAAACATCTTTGTCTAAAGGGGAAGCTTCCACTCCCAAGAGACCTTTGAATAAAGACCTTATGGATCAATTACCACCTTCCACTAGTGACAAACCTAGAGACCAACTGATTCCTAAAGGACCACAAATTGCAGAAGGTCTGTTTGACAAAAGAGGTTCTATCAAAGATGCTAAATTGCCCTATAATGGATTGGAATTGTTCTATGGTTGGTTCAAGAATAGAAATATGGGTGTCCCAGTGGGAAACCCTTGGAACTGTGATATGGGAAAGTTAGTTGTGCCAAATTTTTATATGGATTTCAACTTTTTGAAGGCAATAGCTGCTAACTATGACCCAGTCATGAGGACCATTACAACCTATGATGGAAAAGAAATGGTTAAGATCACTAAGTAGGAATTGAGTCTGGTTTTCAAACTCACTGAATGGAATGAAGAAATTTTAAGATAAATAAATAAGCTCTTAGATAGGAGTATGAGAAAACCAAGACATCATTTAGAGTCCATATTTTACCAAAATTTCAAGTGGAAATTGTAGGATGGAAGATTGTGATAGGTTCACATGATAAGGAAAATTTCCCTATCAATTACTTTATTCCTTATTTCAAAAGGAATTTCTATTCCATTTGTCAAATAATTGGTTATGACCCTCTTTCTAGGATGCCAATGGCCTGGATGTATATGGCTTCTCATATCTAGCATCCCCAGTATTGTGCAGTATATGATTATGCAGTATTTCTCTCTGAAAGAATGCATGAGGGGTTGGTGAGATTAAAGAAAGGAGAATCTAGGGTAGGATGTAGTTAGTACTCACTGCTAATGCATATGTTCTTATATAAGGGTACAATATATTTTGGACAAAATATTTACTTGGAGAGAAAGGCAGGTGACTTGGATCTTCCTATGCAATGTTGGACCACACTCTTGGACAGGGATGACAGGACATATGATTATGTCACTTTCTAGAATTTCTTTTCTTCTGAATTAAAGAGAGCTTTGATTCTGAATATGACCTTATTTCATGTTGCTTTACATGATATTTAGAAACCAAAGGAAAGAAGGCCTGAGATAGGAATTGATCATAACTGGGGAGATGTCATTTCAATCCCTGATTTCACTATTTTAAGAGTATATGGTTCTAAGGTAGCACCTCACTTGTTGCCATGGTTTGTGCCAGAAATAATTGGTTTCCTTCAGGTTATGTGGCAATTAGTAAATGAGAATGAACATTTGTTGAATCGGGGAAAGGGAACTTTATTTCCTTTATAAACTTGTTTCTCTAATTTTGTAATGACCAAAGGTGGTTGGAAAAATATCATTGAAGTGATCAAAGTATACTGCATGCAAAGGACAATTGAAAGGGTTAGATATGATCTTGAAGGTGTTATGGCTTGGTTAAATGAGAGAAATAAAAGCTATAAATATGTCCACATTTTCCATTATCTAGAAGATATAATAAGGAATGTGTCAAATAGTGTGGAGTAGGAAAAGAGGTTGGCAAGGTGGATTGAATTTAATAAAATGAAATGTAAGATAAAGCAGGAAGAGCCTGATCTCAAGATCCTCCCTAAGATTGAGGATATGATTCAGAAGGTGGAGCATGTAACAAGGAATTTTGATTCAATAGGAGGCCACCTTGAAACTAAAGGGGTGGTTAGTAAAGATAAAGGGAAGGCTTCAATTTCTGAAGAATGGAGTGGAAAATGAATCTCTACTATGGGAGAAGAGCCTACATCACAAGCCCCTGAGGAACCAAAAATAAATTTTTTTATAAGGAGAAAGAATAAAGAAAAAAAATCTAAAGAACCCTATGCTCCCACTCAGCATGAGGATGTTGGAAACAAGCTACACTAAGATGGGGGGGTGAATCGGTGTTGTGAAAAAATTAACTTCATTAACCTTTAACTTCAAAGCATTAGTAACATTCAACCGTAGTGCATAAACATGAAAATAAACACAACACCATAACACCAAGGATTTTACATGGAAACCCTGTTAGGGGAAAAACCACGGTGGATGGCCAATCCACAATTGATATGAGTATACTCAAATGAAGATTATAAAATGGAGAATGCACTTGCATTCAAGCGCACTGCCTAGAGCTCACTGCTCAAAAGAAATGCTCACTGCCTTACATATGAAAATCATATTAAAGCCATCTAAAAGCTTGAACTAAGAAAATTAGCATCTACAAATGCTTGGTTACAGTTATGATTAGGTACAATAATAGATCTATTATCCAATAGACTGATTATGTAATTCTACTACATTTTGCTCATACACACAATACAGATCTTCTATCTGCAAGTGAAACTGCACATTATCGCCCTTCTGCTATGCTCTTATTCACAATTCGCCATAATACACACACTTCTTCCTAAAAAATGATACGAACGATCATATATATATATCCTTAACATAGGATTCAAATACACTTTGTCGGCTTCAATAGAACACAAGAAAATTACAACTGTCGGCCTCAAATTTTGAGAGATATGCAATGTGTACCCTCAATGGCTAGCCACAACTTGGATAGGACCCAAACAAAGATATACAAACATATAAATAATTAACCAATTAGTTCTCATACATCTGCGACTTAATACATTCATGAAGTTGACCACAATACAAGAAAAACTGAGAAGTCAACTGAATCTTCTAACTTCCACATGAACTGATACAAGCCACTGCGCTTCAGTAGAAACAAAGATAATATACTGACAAACATTCCCTAGGATGTGCAATACAAAATAATAACCTAAAATCTTCATACAGTTCAATGAACACTGTTACTGTATACTTTGTTCTTCCTTGACAATCTTCAATATTCTTGTCGATATGATCGAATGATAGTGTGTGGATCTGATCATTGATTAGGGTTTCCATCAATGAAAACACCAAGTGATACAAGCAATGTCTCTTGCCAACAATCTCCCCTTTGGCATTGATGGAAAAACTTAGTGAAAAATGACTAAGTGTCAGACCAATACCAAGATAGACTGCACTGCTACCCAAAATATTCAAAATACAATTCTCCCCCTAAGATAATTGAACATTTTCAATCTACTTCTTCTCCCCCTTTGACATCAATGGAAAATTTAGGGGTCACATACCAAAATTGGATCAACTCATCAAAATTGTTATGAAAAAATGTTACCTTAACTTACATGAGCTGAAAGATGTCTGCAAAGTCTTTCTTCAGCTGAATCAAATTTTTATCCCAAATTCTTTTGAGACTTTCTAGGATTGTGAAATGACGATAGATCAAATAATATTGTATCTTCATGGAATCTAGGTTGGCTGGATTAGCAACTCCTATAGATTATTTTCCTTCTTTTAGAGCACTGGTCAATATGTCAAGTTTTGGATAGATTATGCATCTAAGTTCACAAATCCTTGCCACAATTTTGTCATTCTCAGGCTTTAGGATTTTTATCTTATCAAGCAATTACATCACTTCACTCTTTATCTTTCCAATTCCACCAGCTAGACGATCAAATTCTTCAAATATGGTGTTTAACTGGGTTTCCAGATCTTTTACCTTTTTCTCCTTTTCTTCAGTAAACTATGAAAAAGATAAACATGCTTTGTAGATCTTACCACCTTCTGATAAATCATTCTACACATTCTTTACACATGTGGCTAAAAGGATTTTGTCTTGGAAAATCATCTTTTTCAATCGATCAAACCTTTTAACATTAAATTCATTCTCCACTTTCACCATGGTTAAATTTTCTAGTGACTCAAAGTGAGTGTCAACTAAGTTAATAATCCTTTTCAATTCACTGGAGGACAAACTAGTCAGATCTTTCACATATGATGGCATTAACTTCTCCAATACTCTGGATACAAGATTTAGCAGTTCACTATCTTCAATATGTGATTTTAATGTCTCTTCACTAGCTTGAGCGTGAGAAATCTTGGCTACTTTCATCTTTTAGATTGGACTTAAGATAGATAGGTTAATAGGACCTTCAATTAGTTTCAGATCTAGTTCTCTCTTTTGTTCAACCAAGAATCTCTTTATTGCCCAAGTAGTGTCTCTTGCTTCAACTTTCTTCTCTTCAATCGGATCACGAATCTCAATTTTATTTTCTTTGGCTATTACTTCTTCAGTTCCAAG
This sequence comes from Sequoiadendron giganteum, assembly GCA_007115665.2. Classification (NCBI taxonomy): domain Eukaryota; kingdom Viridiplantae; phylum Streptophyta; class Pinopsida; order Cupressales; family Cupressaceae; genus Sequoiadendron; species Sequoiadendron giganteum. Next base: position 240,181,720 of record CM021103.1, read on the forward strand.
TTCCAATTTTCCATCACTAATTTTTATTTCCCCAATTGATACATTTTCAGGGATTTCAACTTCCATATTATTTTTTGTATTGTCTACCGGAGGAGGAATTTGATTGTCCTCAATCATGTCATCATTTTCGTTTTCATTTTCAGGATCACATACAATGTTTTCAACCTTTGCTTCTTTTTCTTCCCTTTCCGGACTAGAGGGAACTTCTTCAACATGTGTCTCCTCAAAAACTACATCAATTGTATCACTTAGCAAAATTTTATTGAGAATCTACTCAGTCTCTTTTATGACTTCATCTGTTTTCCCAATCATGAGTTTGTTTACCCTTGATTTTTTTTTTGAACTCTCTATTTTCTCTTTTTAGGAATTCCTTCATCTCATCCTTTGTCATTACTGGACAAAGATCTGCTAAGTTCCTTTCTCTCATCTATTCTTCTTCATTTTTGGCATTAACTCTCCTCATCTTCGATATGTCATATAAACATTTTGATACATTTGGAATTATTTCTATCAACACTTTATTGAAAATATTCATGTGCTTTATTGTTTCTTCTTAAAGAAATCTTTTATTAGATTCATTAAAAGATTCATACCATTCACAAAGTGGTTTGAGGTTCCCATCCTTAATCACAGCTTTTTCAACTGCTTTAGCTGACATACCTAGTTTGTTAATCTTTGATTTCTTCTTTGCCTAGTTATCTCTTCCGGAAGGCTTGTCTTTTGTGATTGATATTACCTTGGTGCCTTGATGTCTGATTTCTTTTACTTCTTCATTAGACTCAGTTTTCTCATCATCAGAAACAACCATATACAATCTTTTGTTCTTGTCTTTCTTTCTCTTCCCATATTTACCGAATGCCTTGGCTTTAGTTTTCACAGGGATTGATTATGTTCTAGGGACTGAATGGGATGCAGAGCTTCTAGTTGTTCTAGCATGGGTAGATGGTGTTGTCAGACCAGCTAATTGACCTTTTTTTGCTTCCTTAGTTGCCTGCCTTGCAGCTTTAGCCTTTTTCCTTTTCTTTCTGCCTTCTTTTAGCAATTTTGTAGGTACTCCCATACTTTTTGCAAGAACTTCTACTTCTTTTCAGACTCTTTTAGTAACCACATGATTTCTTAGTTCATTGTGCACCTGTTTTTCCTTCTCTGCATATGTTTTGAACATTTCTTCTACCAGATCTATTGGTTTTCTCAGTATGTGTTCAGCGTACATATCCACAACTTTCCCATTGACTTCATATTGCATGGGCATGATCCAGATTTTCCTAGGATCATCGACCTCCATCATACACTGATCAATACTCACCATGAAGCAAATAGAGTCCTTGTATTTCTCTACAATAGAGGTGGGAATTATTTCCCTTGCTTTCATTATACTCTGAAAGCCTTTGAAGTATCCCTAGATATCTGCATTCCTCTTTTTCATGTCTCTAGAATCGTATAACAGATCTCTAATCTATTTGGCTACTGGTTTGTCCTTTTTCCAGTGAACTTTTCCAAATCCTAGAACTTCACCCATGAAGTAACAGAACAAACACAAAAGAAGGGTACCATATTTGAAATATTTCTTCTTATCCTTCTTAATCTTTGCCATATTTTCCTTCAACTAAATTCTCAGTAGTTCATAGAGATCATAATCTGTGTTTTCCTTCACCATTTGATAGGTGGCATAAATTCTTGTGCCGGATATAGAGTTATCTCGGCTAGAATGATAAATTTTGTATCCAATGACCATGGATGAAAATTTCACATCTACATCAATAATGTTGTCAATAGTCATTTCCCTCCTATCCTATGTAGAGCCTGTGGCATCAATGATGGTTTGGTTTTTCATAGATTTCAGAATTGGTAGTCCACCGGAAGAATTTACATTGGTTACTGCACTGATAGCTTCCTTTTTAATTTTTAATGGAATAGTTAGCCACATAAATTCATCATGCACTCGGCTCAAAACATAACAAACCCATTCTGACTCTTGAAACATGGGAAATTTAACCATATGATTGAATTTCTTTGCTTCTAGGATTTTATGTTCAGGATTTACACAATAATCTTCACCAATGATATGATGATTGTACAAATTCATGAGTTGGGATCTTCCTAGTTCTTCAATATTGGCATGGATATAAACCCTAATGTCCTTTGTGTGTAATACTTTGTATGGAATGGACAAAAATTTCTCCTAGAGGATCGATCTCAAGGGATTTATAAGGATCCCACTTAAATTTAGGTCAAGGTTGATCCTTAACTTTGACTACCAGAGGAGTGTTCATTTTCCCAAATCACAATTTTGCAAAGTTATTCTGAAAAGTACCTTTTTCGTCAGATCACAATTTGAATGTTGAAACACTTCTGATGCTTGAATCTCACCTCAAATCGCCAATGTTCACCTATGAGCTCTCCAAACTTCTTCTCTTCCAAATGCAAGGTGAAAAGTGAAGTGTAGAAATGACCTTTTATTGTTTACACACCTATTTCTTGTGTCACAATAAATGTTTTAACCCTAATTCATTCAGTTAATCTGTAACTATACATTGTGATGGATAAAACATCTATGGACCTCCAATTTGGCATATTATTTCCTTCAATGAGTTCAACAACATTTGTTGATCGTCTATCCATCTACTATACACATCCACATCCGATGTCACTTGCCAATTAGGGGTTTATATGATTTTCTTTTACAGCTCCCCCTAGGCCAAATGTCTAAGAATAATTCTCAGAGGAATTACCAAAAGAAGGATTTGGTGTTGGAGCACTCTCTTCAGTGGAGGGTTCTTTCTTTACCCATTTCTTATGCATTTATTGTCTGACCACATCTGCACTGATTTTTCCTTTTCCTTTGATATCCTTCTACATGTTTTTCCTTTGTTTTACCAAACCTTTTCTGTTCCAGCAATGTGTTGCAATATGACCAAATTTTTTATAGTTGTAGCATACAAAATTTCTCTTACCAGAACAGTTTTTCCACTGATTTCCTCTTGATCTACACGGGTTAGCAGTATGGCCAAGTCTATTACATGTATAACATCTAATGTTTCTATTAAATTGATTCATCAAAATTTTGCATTCATTTGACTTATGACCAATCTTCTGACAATTAAAACACTGACCTGAGAATGATGGACCACTTTGATTCATTCTACTTCGGCATTGAGCAGCCATGTGTCCAAATTTATTACAATTGAAATAATATCCATTAAATCTTTGAGCATTAGGTTTCCTTACTGGATACCTTCCAAATTTTTCACTTGGTTTCCTTGTTTGAATCTTCTTTTCTCGGATTTGGAACTTCTCCTTCTTCATATCCAAGACCTTGCTTGTCACCATGAGTCCTCTGACTACCAATTAGTTCATCAAGCATGGAAGAACTAGCTTTGAACTTCTCTTTATACTCATTAGCAGTAACAAGTTCATTCCTGAGATTATCCATCTACTTTTCAAGTGTCTCTTCACTATTTTTAGATTGTTCCAATTCATTATCCAATCGGGTGCATAGCTCAGATTTCTCTTTTAGGGATTGTGCCAGGTTCTCTTCATTTTTCTTTTTGTCTTCAATCTCCTTGGTCATCTTCATCATGATAGATTCCATCTCATATTTTAGAACTGTATTATCTCTAGTAATCTTTTCACATTCTTCTATCTTTTCTTTCAAGGCTTGATTGAGTTGTTCTTCTTCAATGCTCTTACTATCACTCTACTTAATCTGATCACATAGTTCCTTTCTCTTCTTTCTAGACTTATTAATTTTGTGTTTCAAAGATTCAATGAATTTCTCAACATCTGATAGATTTTATTATAATTTATGGACTTCAGCCTTTGACAGATCAAGATCATCTAGGGCCACCAAAATTTGTTGTTAAAGACTGCTTGAATCCATTAAAACACCTTTCAAGATCTCCCCAAGTGCTTAGAATTCTTCTAGAGGAACTAGCTCTGATACCAATTCTTGGAAACAAGCTACACTAAGAGGGGGGTGAATCAATTTTGTGCAAAAATTAACTTCATTAACCTTTAACTTCAAATCACTAGTAACATTCAACCATAGTACATAAACATGAAAACAAACACAACACCATAAAAACCAATATTTTTACATGGAAACCCTATTAGGGGAAAAACCATGGTGGATGGCCAATCCACAATTGATCAGAGTATACTCAAATGAAGATTAAAAAATGGGGAATGCACTTGCATTCACGCACACTGCTCAAAAGGAAGGCTCACTGTCTTACATATGAAAATCAGATTAAAGCCATCTGAAAGCTTGAACTGAGAAAATTAGCATCTACAAATGCTTGGTTATAGTTTCAGTTAGGTACAATAATAGATATGTTTTCCAATAGACTGATTTTGTACTTCTACTTTGTTTTGCTCATACACATAATACAGATCTTCTATGCATAAGTGAAACTATGCATTATCACCCTTATGCTCTGCTCTTATTCAAAATTCTCCCTAATCCACACACTACTTCTTGTAAAATGATACAGATGATCATATACATATATATGCAACATGGGATTCAATTACACTTCATGAGCTTCAATAAAACACAAGAAAATTACAGTTGTCGGCCTCAAATTGTGAGAGATATGCAATGCATACCCTTAATGGTCGGCCACAACTTGGCTAGGACCCAAAAAAAGATATACAAACGTAGAAATAATTAACCAATTAGTTCTCATACATCCACGACTTAATACATTCATGAAATTGGCCACAATACAAGAAAAACTAAGAACAAATCAACCGAATCTTCTATCTTCCACATGAACTGATAAAAGCCACTGCACTTCAGTAGAAACAAAGATAATATACCGAAAAACATTCCACAGGATGCACAATACAAAATAATAACCTGAAATCTTCATATAGATTGATGAACAGTGTGTTACTGGATACTCTGTTCTTCCTGGACAATCTTCAATCTTCTTGTTGATATGATCAAATGATAGTGTGCAGATCTGATCATCAATTAGGGTTGCAATCAATGACAACACCAAGTGATACACGTAGTGTCTCCTTCTAATAGAGGAACATAGATCTCCTTCTCCTATGCCACAAGTATCATCCCTATCTCCACCAAGGCCAAAAAATTTTGAGCTTGTTGATGTTGATTCTCCATAGCCTAGTGAGGTACCACCTAAGGACCCACCATTCAAAAGATAGAGGATTGAGGCCACTATTTTAGTGGATTATGATGAAGACTCTGATGATGACATTTGGGTATCTGAGAAATAAAAAGATTGGGAAAAAGATTGAGTAGTATTGATCTCAGAGGGATCAATGGAAGTGATGACATGAGGATTGAGGCATGTACCAAATTCTTGGATGAAGACTCATTTGTAAAGACTCAAGATTTTTTAGAGTTTGGATATAGGGCTAAAAGAGATGAATATGTAAAGAGTGTGGTTATAGAAAGGATCCTTCATCTAGAATTTCCTAATGGTGTCATTTAGAAAAAGGTATTAAATGAAATGAGAGCCAAGTTTCAAAACATGACTACAAAAGAAGTTCAAGTATTGGTGAGAACTAGTGGTATCTTGTTGCTACCAGAGTGGGGTTTAGCTTCATCCATCACTTTTGACACAATCAAGAAATGTGACAGGTCACTCTATGATACAAAGGAAGAAGTTGCACTTGCATTATAGGGGCCTGCTTTCAGTGAAGAGTGGAAAGCCTTAGCTATATGGTCTTTAGCCCCAAGCACAAGAAATCTAGACATTGTTGAGCTCGCACCTGATACAGGGGAGGCCTAATAATAAAATAGTATCAGAAACATCATCCTTAGAAGCTACAATTTTTTTTGTTAATGTTGCACAATTCACCAGGGCTACTATGGATTCTGTGACAACTGAGAAGGATAAACTTGGAATAGAATTAAACAATTTTTTAGTCAAGTATGGAGATCTTGAGAGAAATAATATACAATTACATACAAAAATAGCATTAGAGGATGTATTACAAAAGTTACAACATGGAAAACTCAAACAAGATGATGTTGAATCTCCCACTACTGTACAAGAGGATATATCCTCTGAATTAATAGCTGATATAAGTACTTCATGGGAAATTGTGCCATATAATATGAGAAGTGCACCCATTTCAACAGTAGAACCCAGTATATCATAAGGGCCACAGGTAGAAGGGGATGTCAAAAGGGAAGATTTTCTTAGGCAATTAAGTGAATACAAAGAAAGATGTAAAATTCATGATGAGGATACTTTTAAGAGAAACATGAAGATTGTCACAATAGCCTTGGAGCATCTAAATAGAAAGGTGAATAACAAACTAAATAGTATTCACTACAACTATTCATCCATGGTTGATTCCATTAAAATATTTGACAGAGAAAGAGCCATTCAACTCATGGGAGTCTGGATCCCTAGGAATCAAGAATTAATATTGATAGGGATTGGGGTTAAGCAAGATCCCAATCCACCTCAAAGGTTTAAACCTATTGTGCTTCTTGTAAACAAGATTGAGGGATACAGAGGGAATGTTGAAGCATTGGAGAACAAGATAAAGGAATTCGTGAAATCCTTTCATGAGTCTCATCATGGTCTTCTTCCATCTATCCTAAGGGATGATGGCAGAATTAAAACTTTGTAGGAATGGAGAAGTGAAGTAAACAGTGTTATTTCAGATCAAACTATAAAAATCTGTTAGAAATTTGATATGGACACATTAACAGTGAATATGGATATGTTAGTCCATGTTGAGACTATGTTGCTAGAATTTGATAAAGAAGCTAACGAAATTGTCACCAAGTATGCACCTTATAGGAAAAGGGTTGATGAAGTAATGAGTTTTGATTGGCCTACTGAAGAAGGATTCCTAGCATGGAAAGGCAGATATTTAGGAGTGGAGGATTTGCACTAGGGTGGTGAGTTAGTGATTTGAAGGTTTGAGGTCTACAACCATGATGAATAACACATAGATAGGAATGCACTACATAGCCTAGATTTAGTACAAATTAGACTTATGTTAAATTATGGAGAAATATAGTGCATCTTCTTCAAAATTGAATTGATGAAAAGGTTGCAGACGTGGTCTTACCTTTTGTCTTTTTCTATTTTCTTCATGATTTTCCTTCTTTTCACTTTTTGTGTGTGGGCACAAGTTTTGAGGTAACTATTCGATTGAACCCATTTTTGAAGATTGGACTTGATCTCCTACAATGAATGATGACTACATTCATTGCTTCACATGTCTCCTACCTCTTGGGAGTGTGTTGTAACTAAATGGGAGAATCTTTGATATAGCGGTCCAATAGGGTTTTGAAATGTGTACTTTCTAGCCTGAGGCTTGTTTTCCTCCTTCATTTCTATAAGAAGAAATTCATGGCCAGGAAGTGGGGGTTCATTGTTTTATGCAATTGACATTGTGAATTGTAAGAGGAATACTAAGCATGTTTTATAGTTTTTTTTTTAAGTTTTAGAGTTCATAATTATGTATGTAGTTTGGATAACAGCAAAGCAAAATATATACTGAGAAATACCAATTTCATGGCTATTGTCTCTCCTTTTGCTCATTTTATGAGTTATGAATGAAAGTAATCTAGGATGTCTTTTATTTGTCTCCATTGTTCACCAGTGGATGTTTAATTTAATTATTTCTTATTGATTCAATGAATTAATGTAAATTCTTGGATGATATTACTAACTCATAAGAATCAAGTGCTAGGATACCGATAAGTAGTATTAGTCATGAATGTGATAGGGGAATATTGTAATATAGTATCTCCTGGAATTATATTTTGTTATTGTTGAATTTTTATCTGGTTATATAGGTTGGTTGTGACTCTGTGCTTGGGATGAAGGCACTGGTTCATGTAAGGTGTTCATGATTCAGTTTTTGTGTTGATTCATCAACTAATGACTTTTAATTTTATAACTTTTATGGGTACCATTATAGTTGTTTCATGTTGATGTCCTACCTTCTCATGTTTTATGTATGATACATTGATAAATAAGTCACCAACTTATTTAATGTATTAGGATCTTGAGCAGTCTAATGAGAAGTATCTGTTATTGGCAATGTATTTGATTATAATTATATGAATTCAGAGGTATATATTGTGGGATAACCCTCCCAGGTTTTACAGAGCCCAAAGTGTAGGAGTAGAATTTTTTTAGCTTCCACTTGTTCATTGGCCAATCCATTTGGACTACTGATTATTGGAAATGGTAAATTCCATAGGTATTTCTAGAGATAATTTTGGTTCTTAAAAAATAACCAATACATTGGCGAATCTGTTGGGGATAGCTATGTCCAAAATATCTAGTTCAAATTAGGTACTATCAGAGTCAAGTGTTTTGTGCAATACTCTTCACCATGTGAAGAATAATTGGTTTAAATTCTATTACATATGTCATATCACTCTTAGTCTTATGCGTCAAGTATTATCTCATTATGTCACCTTTTGTTGGGTTATGTTTAAATTTCTCTCTGAAGTTACAAGTACAAAATCAAGAACCAATCACTTGATATTTCCCAACATTCTAGGTGGGGACTCTGAATTCTCTAACACCAGTGTAAAGTTAAGTTCTCAAAAGGAACTCAAGAAAAGGGATTTTGGCATATTTTACATCATGAAGAAGACAAGAAGTTATGCAAAGAAACACCCTGAGCAAAAGGCAGAATTTGAACCTCCTAAAGAGAAACAACCCGCTTGGGTAAAGAAGGATTTTGAATCAAGTAAGTCTGTTGACTCTCCTGTTGAGGCTTCTCCTCAATTTAATGTTGAAATGAGTAGTGCCAATACCCATGAGAAGCTGCATGAAGTTGAAGGATCAAACATAGACAAAGGAAGTTTCCCAACTGAGCAATTGTTTGATACTGAACTAAATATTTCAAGAGAGGAGGATAGGTGGGAGTTCTGGGGAAATGATAAGGAATTTTCTAAGCCTTTGACCCTTGGATTTGGTTCTATTTTTAATAAGAATAATTTTAAGCCAAGAGGTGAATAACCTGGTGTACAAGTGCACCTTTCTCTTGATGAAGATCCTATTGACCAACCTTACTATACTCTTGCTGTAATTGAGCATGGAGATGTCCTAGAAAATAAGGAAGACATAGATAGAGACATGAAAGCTATGGAAGAATAAGATTTAAGACTTTCTGAAGAAGAAGATAATAGAATGAGAGAGTTAAAGGAAAGGGAATATATGATTAGATCTAAGCAGTTGGAGAGAGATGTTAGAAAGAAAAAAATTGGAGAAAATGAGAGAAGATGTGGCTAGATGCAAAACCTTTGAGGAGAATCTTTTTAAGTTTACCTCCAAAATAACTAATGACATTCTTGAAGTGACAATACCAATGGGATTCTCTGCTACTAACACCTATACCACATTTTTCTGAAATACTAAAGCCTCAATCCTCCTATTACTACTAAGAAGACGTCATTTGTGGATCATGGGAAGAGTCCCATTGATCAACCTAAGAAAACCACCTTCGATACCAATACTATCACCCATACCCCATCTACTAAAATCCCTACACAAAAGGTTAAAATCAATCCAACACCATCCATTGCACTTCCAAATTCGAAAATAGTGAGGTTGCAATTGGAAAATAAAAAGTTAAAAGAAGATTTAAAAAAGGTTGAGATGGAAGGTTCAAATGTAGAGATGGCTAGGAAGATTTCCTTCCTTAAAATTTCCAAATCCACTCCAAAGTATTCAAGCTCTCTACATACCAGTACTGATTCAGAAAAGAAGAAGTATGTTGGGCATACTCCTAGTGGAGGGGGTGGTGGTGATAAAGGTGGTGGAGGTGGAGGAAATGATAATAATAGTAATTCTTATTTTGAGGATGATGATTAGGGAAGTAAGAAGAGCAATGGTGATGATGAAAGTGGGAAGGGTAAAGATAAAAACCACTCTGGTAATAAGAGAGATATTGAGAAAAAGGATAGTCATAGGGATCGACATACTAGGAGGCCACTCCAAGTAGATAGATACCAGCAATTATGTTTCATTGGAATACCTAGTTATCCTAACCCATTCCCTACCGACTTCAGGCTTGCTTTAGTCAAGTTCTCTATTAATAATTACTTGAGTGGTGAAGACCATCTCAAACCTTTTTCAAATTTTATGGATGATTTCGAGGTAGACACAAAGATGTCATGATGAAGTTGTTCATAAGGTCTCTCATTGAAGATTCCTGAGAGTGGTATAGAAGCTTGCCTGTCAAGAGCATTATCTCTTGGGAGGAATTTAAAATAATTTTCAGGGAGCAATATGGTGACGAGACTGATTCAAGTTTCTCATTGAATCAATTTAATAATATTGCTAAAGGTTCCAATGAATCTGTTGTTGATTTTAATACAAGATTCCAAAAGGCTAGAAAGAGATTTCCTCCTCGATTGCAATTGAATGATCATGTATGTATGGTAAATTACTACAATTCTTTTGATGCAAAAATGAGTTACCACTAGCTAGATAAGAACCCTCATAAATTGAGGGAAGCCTTCAAGATGGCGGTGCATATTGATAATATTAGTAGAGAAACTGGTAAAGTTGGCAGGAGAGATGATCCAGAACTCTTCAGAGGGTCAAAAAAGGAAGATAAAAGCTCAGGCACTAAAGGAGGAACTATTGAGGAAAAGCTTGAAAGTTTTATGAAGACCATAAATGATAAGATTGTGAAATAGGAAAAGGTGCAACCAAAAAATTATTAAATAAATGAAAGACTTCCTCAGTTACAAGACCACCCATACAATACCAATTGGTATAATGGAAGTCTTGTTCCCAATAATCAAAGAAACACTCAAAATAAAGTCCCTCCAGATCCTCTGCAAAAGAATTGATGGAATTTGGTTGAAGATACCCCTTGGTGTATGACTTGTCAAATTCCACATTCTTCTCAACAATGTGCAGTTGCATAGATGGTGGAGCTAGACAAAGACATGCCTGGAGATTCTGATCAGCAAAATTAAGAGGACATTAATGTACTTATGGAAATGAGTGACTCTAATGTTGCTAACAATGAATTCTCTTTTGATGAAGATTTTTGTGAAATGGATGTGGAAAATCAAAGGAAAGTAGCTAGTACATATCATCAACAAGTATTTTTTGATGAGGATGCTGACAATGAAGTTGAGGTTTATAATTTGGAAGTAGTTGAAGAAGTTATTTAATTAAGAAGACCCTCAGAGAAGGAGATTGCAATATATATTTTTGCTTTGGCCACTCAGGCTAGAATTTCCTATCATTTGAGGAATAGAACAATTGGAGTTGAGAAGGGTAATCCTATTGGTCTTCTCATCAAATATTAGAAGGCCAAGAGTAATGAAAACAAGCCTGGTGGAAAAGTGGAAACAACCAAAGCTAAGGAAAGTAAGGGAGATAAAATTTGGGCTAAAAAAGAGGAAAAGCCAAAGGCTACTCAAGAATCCAAATCTCTAACTACAAAGGTAAATACACAGAAGCAAACTCCTAATGACACAAGAAAGGATCCTAAGCATAGGATTGAGGAAATAGGAAATCAACAGAAGGAGAGAAACAGTGAACAAGGTATGCTCCCAATTGAATTACCTAAATATACTCTTGTTGATATGTTTCAATTACTTAGCCAAGTAAAAGTATTTGTACCTTTTCTTGAAATGATGAGAATAAATGAAGATAAGCACAAATTAGTCACCCTTATCAATGGTGTTGCTATAGCTTGTAATGATTTGGTGGAGCCTACTCCACCAAAACCGAGTGAAAAAGACAAGAAAGGCAAGGAGGTTTAGGGAGTTATTACTAAGATTCCTCATATCTTCCTAGGAAATTTTGTGACTACTTGTCTTGGCAAGATAGATCCATTCTTCCTCACCTTAATGGTTAGGGGAAATTTCATAAAAAAATGTATTATTGATTCTGGAGCATCCAAAAATATCATGCTAGCTAAAATTATGGATGCACTAGGATTGAAAGTTGGTATCATGCATGGCAAGTGCTATGCTATGGATGCAAGATAAGTCCCTATCATTGCTGTGATAAATGAACTGCCCTAAAAACTAGCAGCCTACCCATACAAATAATTAAAAATGATTGTGGTAGTGGTGGATATCCCACCTAATTATGGAATGCTTCTATCTCGAAAATGAAGTACATCCATGGGAGCCACTATGCAGTGTGATATTTCTTATGCCACTTTTCCCATTGATGGTAAGGATATTCAAGTGATGAGAGAACCGAGGGTGCCACATATGTTGGAGCATGCTCCTGAGGATGACATTGTTCTTTTTATGGACAATGATATCAGTGATTTCAAAATAGAAGAGGCACCAAGAGAGATTGAGAGGTGTCCTGCACCAATAGAAAATGAAATTTCAAGGTTGACAAAGATGGAATTTGGAAAATGTATTTTGATGGTGCAAGTTCCAAAGAAGGGTCAAGTGTAGGGATATTGTTGGTAGCTCCTAGTGGCAATACTTACAAGTTTTCCTTCACATTATCCTTTGTCTATACGAATAATGTGGTAGAATATGAAGCCCTATTATTGGGATTGAAATTGGTTGAGAAGCACAAAATAAATAGTTGATGGTAATTGGTGATTCTGAGTTGGTGATTTCCCGGGTAAGAGCTAAATATTCAAGCAAAAATAATAGGTTGAAGTAGTACAAAAATGTTGTCTGGGATTCCATTGAGAAATTTGATGCTTTTGGAATTGGGTCGATGGAAAGAGGGTGAAATAGAGTAGTTTACCTACTCACTAACATTGCACTAACACCTAATGACATAAATTTCATAGGAATATATAAGGTGGAGGTACAAGCAAGGCTTTTTATCCCTGATAATGTTTGCAACTGGTATATATTCAATGATGATGAAGATATTCTCAGATTTTTGAATTGTGCAGATAAATATGAAAGTCGGGAGATTGAATTTGGTGGATTTATTGAGAATATTGATGGGAAGGATATGGTGTTTGGAAAAGAGATCATCCAGTTAAAGATAAATAAAATCCCCAAAGGCCTTGTAGCTCTTGAAAGGGTCTTTGATAGTCAGGATAGAAGTAGGGTCAAAACAACTGTGGCTCACCCATAGGACCTGGAGGAAATAAATTTGGGGAATGAAAATTCTCCCAAGAAAGTTTACATAGTAAAGAAGAAGAAGACAAAGGCGAAAGAAATTTTGATTGCCTTACTCAAAAAATATAGGCACGTCTTTGCTTGGTCATATGATGACCTCAAAGCTTACAGGGAGGAATTATCTAAACATGAGATTCCTCTAAAAGAAGATGTTAAACCTTTTCAGCAAAAGAAAAGACCGATTAATCCTACTATAGCTCCCAAGATGTAAGAGGAGTTGGTAAAGTTAAGAGATGCAAGCATCATAAAACCCATCATACATTCTTCATGGGTATCTAATTTGGTGCTAGTAAGGAAAATGAATGGTGGCATAAGATTATGTATTGATTTTAGAAACCTGAATGTATCTTCATTAAAGGAAAACTATCCATGGTTGAATATGGGAGCCATGTTACAAAAGGTAACTAGTTGTGAATTACTATCAATGATGGATTATTTTTCAAGTTACAATCAAGTAAAGTTAAAGGAGTTTGAACAGTATAAGACTACATTTACTACTACTTGGGGCGCCTATGTTTATATCAGAATTCATTTTGTCTTAACAAATGCAGGTGCCACTTTTCAAAGAGCTATGGATGTAGCTTTTTCAGATTTTATTGATTTATTTATGGTTGTAGATCAAGATGACTTGACTGGTTACTCTAAACAAGAAGAAGACCATTGCATGCATTTAGAAAATATTTTTCTCAGGTCACTTGAGTATGGGATATCTCTAAATCCAAAGAAGTGTTCTTTTGGGGTAATTGAAGGGAAATTTCTGGAACATATTGTTTTGAAAGATGGAGTGAGGATAGACCCCGAGAGAGTGGCAACCATAGAAAAAATTCCTCAGCCAAAAAGTGTTAAGAGAATTTAGTCATTTTTTGGACAAATAAAGTTTTTAAGAAGGTTTATGACTAACTTTGCAAAGATCACAAGATTTATTTCCAAGATGCTCAAGAAGGGAGAGAAGGTGATTTGGAGTGAGGAGCCTAGTCAAGCATTCAAAAGGATTAAACAAGATATCAAAGAAGCTCCATTTTTAAAGTCCCCAGACTTCTCTAAACCAATGCACATTTTCTCTTTTGCTTCTTTTCATACTATTGTTGATGTATTGTTATAGAAAAATGAAGAAGGCTTTGAACAACCTATTGCATTTTTCACTAAGTCTTTGCAAGCTATAGAGCTTAACTATGACATGACTGAGAAAAAAGTGTATGCTCTGGTTAAGGTGATAAAGAGCTCCAGGACTTACCTACAAGGAGCTTCTATCATAGAATTTGTGCCAAATGTTGCAATAAAGATATTTTCACTCAACAAGAAACTATAGGTAGAAGGTGTAGATGGATCAATAGGATCCAAGAATTCAATATTGATGTTCAAATCACCAAATTAGTTAGAGGTTAGGGTCTCACTAAATTGATGATAAAAGCTAATTTGGATGTAAATCGGATCAATGGAATAGAAGTAATTGATGTTGCACTTATCTGTGATATGCAAACATGTGGGTGGTACAGAAGAATTGTTCAATACTTACAAACTCTAGTTTCCTTCAAACATGATTATGACAATGAAACTATTGAAACTGCATGCCATTAAATGTGTAATTATTGACAATGAGCTATGGTGGAGAAATTTGGATGGTGTACTTCTTAAATGTGTGGATGGGAAGCAGGCACTAGAAATCTTGCAAGAAATGCACAATGGGGTGTGTGGGGGACACTACATGGCAAAGACCACTGCACACAAGGTTTTAAGGGCAAGATTCTGGTGGCCTACTATCTTCAAAGATGCTCACAAGTTTGTTAAAACTTGTGATGCTTGCCAAATATTCGCTAGAAAGTTAAAAGAATTGGGAAGTTTACCACTGAGGCCTATGACAGTTCAAGCCCCTTTCTAGCAATGGGGGATTTATTTCATTGGAGAAATACAAGAAAATTCAAGTGGAGGCCATTCTTGGATCCTTGTTGCCACAAATTATTTCATGAAATGGGTAGAATCAATACCCACAAAGAAGGAAACAAGCAAGGTGGTGGTGTATTTCCTATTGAATAACATTCTTATCAAATTTGGAGTTCAAAAGAGGATTGTCTCAGATAATGCTATGTGTTTCAGATCTGTTGAAATCAAATAATTTTATGACAAGCATGGAATACAAGTTTCTTCTTTACCTTACCATCCTCAAGGAAACGGTCAAGTTGAATCTACCAATAAGAGCTTAATGAAAATCATCAAGAGAGTGATGGAGAAGAACAAGAAATCTTGGGAATCCAAACTGAAGTTATCACTTTGGGAAGATAGAGTGACTGTGAAAAAGGCTATAGGTTATTCACCATTTGGCTTAGTTTATGGCCTAGATGTTAGGTTACCATAGAATAACCTCTTGAAGATGTATAAGTTCATTCAAGAATATGATGAAGAGATATGTGATGATATGCAACACAAGATAAAGAATCTGGTGTAATTGGATGAAAAAAAGAAAGAAGCTCAGGGTAAAAATATGAAGATGGAGTTGCAAGTTAAGCATCTAAATGACAAGAGATCTTCTCCTAGAAAGTTTGAGGTAAATAGTATGGTGTTGGCCTGGAATGAAAGAGCTCAAGATAAGGGTAAACATGTAAATTTTGAAGCGTTATGCATGGGCCCTTATCTAATAGCTAGTGTACATGGGGAGGATTTTTATTTCCTTTAGAGCTTGACAGGTGAAATTTTTGAACTGCTAGTACATGGACAGTTCTTAAAACTGTACTTCTCCTAAGTATGATGTATTCCATGTACACTATAAATTATGTATATTTTGTATATAGGTGTGTTTTTTTCTATTACATCTAGTTCGGTTTTACTTCCTTGTCTGGGTAGTTCCTTGGTTTTTTGTCCCTTGGGTTTTGACAGGTTTGCTTCAACCATAGATTCTAGAATCTTGATATGCCTACAAGGGACATATATCCCCAGTCGAAGCCACTGATGGAACCCCTAAAAAAAAATTTCCACCTCCAAAATCTTGATGAGTTTAGGGAGTTATTGGTTTTTTATCTCTTGCTAATATAAAGGGTTTTAGGTTTACTGTGATCTTATTTGAAAAACCCTTGTAGTCTATATCTTGGCCTTTGTTTTATTTTTTGGTTGACTCCTTTTTTCGGTCATCGGTCTTTTAATTTATGCCTTTCAACATCAAATCTCGTTGAGTGATTAGCCCTCTGGTTTGGTTTTACTGGCTAATCATGCTGGATTATTATTTTGCAGTTGTCCTAAGTCGAGCTGAATATTTCCCACTAATGAAAATCTTAGGTCCTTTATATTGTGGACGTGGCCTCATCATCCTAGGTTGGGTCCCTTTTAGGGTTAATTTTTTTGACATGTGCAGGTGCAAGAGCCCCTAGATGTCGTGTGATCGATGAAGAAGATCTCAGTCGTTACCCGTCTTCCTATTCCACTTTATCTTGAATTCTTTTATTCATTTGGGCTCACAGGAAAATAACATGTGTCCCTAATGATTGGTGGGATGGACATCATTGAAGAGGTGCGTAGATTCTTACTAAAGATAGATCAATGGTGGTAGATGATTGAGGTAGCCGCATCTGGATCATTCCCTATTGACCCATCTACTTTTCTTAGTTACTAAAATAACCACATGGACTAGCGGGTATTGCCACCTATCTTCACTATGATCACTCAAAGGATTAGTGTTGTTGAATGTCATCTGAGTTAATGGTTGATCGTAGGTGACATGGAATAATTTGGATCACTCCTCACCATCCCATGTGGGTCCCATCCTTCCTACCAATTTGTCAACGGGGAAGCGGGTGTCTACCGTGTGGAGTAAGTTTAAGGATGTGGAAAGTAATGTGTGCATTACTAAAGTGAATATATTACATGTGCCTAAAGATCCTTTAATTTAAGCCCTTGATATTGTACGAGGAATAAAATTGAAGCTAGCTAAGTAGTGTGTATGGTGAGGCTACAAGATTTAATCTCATCCACTCCATGTCTTCTTGTTGAGAAAAGTTGCACATGAGTATGGCCCATAGGGTTAAGGGAGGATAGACACGTGGATCATGGATGAAAAGATAAAGAGATGGTGGGGCCTGCATGTTACGAATGAGTGTTTCCATATGGCCTCCTATCATTTGGAAAAGGTTGTGGCATGTACATTTGGATCTTTCATAATAAGCTAATCAAATTTGGATCATGGATAAATCAACTCGCTGGGAGAATCAATGGTTGGTATTCAAAACTAGGTTGATTGCAAGCAATCCGTTCTAGTTCGCACGAGTGAGCCTTAATAACTGAAAGGGAATTGAAGTACCAAAATAAGTAATTGCATGATTATTAATATTTATCTCAGAAGCATAATTTTGTATTACTAGTACACTTAATAGATTAAAGGAGCTCATGTTGTGGTTGCTCAATATTTTCTCACGTCGGAACCAGGGTTGTCAACCTGCGAGAAAACAGTAAGTAATTATCGCTTTCCTTTTGGCATTATTGATAGGTTGTGTTTTCTCAAAGCTTATGCATGTTAGGGTTTTTCCTCATTTGAATTTTAAAGGTTTGGCCTTCTTAAAATGATTTTGTCAATTCTGCATTTGTATAATTCATGCCAAACCCTCACAAAATTTGTAGGCCTTGCTCAGTTAAGACCAAAAACCCTGCCTTGTTGTATTCCTTGAAATATGGCTCCTAAAGCAAAAACATATTTGTCTAAAGGGGAGGCTTCCACTCCCAAGAGACCTCTGAATAAAGTCCTTATGGATCACTTACCACCTTCCACTACTCACAAATCTAGAGGCCAACTGATTCCTAGAGGACCACAAATAGTAGAGGGTCTGTTTGACAAAATAGGTTCTATCAAATATGCTAAATTACCCTATACTAGATGGGAATTGTTCTATGGTTGGTTCAAGAACAAAAGTATGGCTTTCCTAGTGGGAAACCCTTGGAACTGTGATCTAGGAAAGTTATTTGTGCCAAATTTTTATCTGGATGTCGACTTGCTAAAGGAAATAGCTACGAACTATGACCCGGTCATGAGGACCATTAGAACTTATGATGGAAATCAAATGGTTAAGATCACTAAGGATGAATTGGGTCTGGTTTTCAAACTCACTGAATGGAATGATGAAATGTATATGATAAATGAAGAATCTCTTAGATAGGAGTATGAGAAAACCAAGACTTCATTCAGAATCCACATTTTACCAATATTTCTAGCAGAAATTACAAGACGAAAGATTGTGATAGGTTCACATGATAAGGAACATTTCCCTGTCAATTACTTTATTCCTTATTTCAAAAGGACTTTCTATTCCATTTTTCAAATAATTGGTTATTACCCTATTTTTGGGATGCCAATGGCTTGGATGTATATGGTTACTCATATCCAACATCCCTAGTATTGTGCAATATATGATTATGCAGGATTTCTCTCTAAAATAATGCATGAGGGGCTGGTGAGGTTAAAGAAAGGAGAATATGGGGTAGGATGTAGTTGGTATTCATTTTTGATGCATATGTTGTTATATAAGGGTGCAATATATTTTGGACAGAATATTGACTTGGATAGAAAGGCAGGTGACTTGGATCTTCTCATGCAATGTCGGACCATAGTCTTGGATAGGGATGACAGGACATATGATTATGTCACTTCCCAGAATTTGTTTTCATATGAATTAAAGAGAGATTTGATTGTGAAGTTGCCCAGAGTTCCTATTGCTTTACATGATTTCTTGAGACCAAAGGAAAGAATGCCTAATATAGGAATTGATCATAATTGGGGAGATGTTATTTCACTCACTGATTTCAATATTTTAAAAGTATATGGTTCTAAGGTAGCACCTCGCTTGTTGCCAAGGTTTGTGCCAAAAATAATTCATTTCCTTGAGGTTATGTGTCAAATAGGATATGTTGAGAATGAACATTTGTTGAATCAGGGAAAGGGAACTTTCTTTCCTTTATACACTTTTTTTCTTATTTTGTAATGACCAAGGTGGTTGGAACAATATCACTGAAGTGCTCAAAGTATATTTCATGCAAAGGAAAATGAAGAGGGTCAGATATGATCCTGAAGGTTTTATGGCCTGGTTAAATGAGAGAAATAAAAGCTACAAATATGTCCACATTTTCAATTATCCAGAAGATATAATAAGGAATGTGTTAGATAGTGTGGAGTAGGAATAGAGGTTGGGAAGGTGGATTACATCTAATAAAATGCAAAGGAAGATAAAGCAGGAAGAGCCTGATCTCAGGATCCTCCTTGAGACTGAGGATATGATTCAGAAGGTGGAGCATGTAACAAGGAATTTTGATTCAATAGTAGTCCACGTTGAAACTAAATGGGTGGTTAGTAAAGATAAAGGGAAGGCTCCAATTGCTGAAGAATGGAGTGGAAAAGGAATCTCTACTATGGGAGAAGATTCTACATCACAAGCCCCTGAGGAACCAAAAATAAAGTTTTTTATAAGGATATACAATAAACCAAAGAAATTTGATGAACCATGTGCTCCCACTAGGCATGAGGAACATATATCTCCTTCTCCTATGCCACAAGTATCACCCCCATCTCCACCAAGGCTGATAGAATCTGAGCTTGTTGATGTTGATTCTCCAGTGCCTAGCGAGGTACAACCTAAGGAGCCACCATTGAAAAGATAAAGGATTAAGGCCACTAGTTTAGTGGATTATGATGAAGACTCTGATGACAACAGTTGGGTATATGAGCAAGAAATAAAATAAGGAGTACCTAATACATCTATAGTGAGCGAAACAATCAATTGGGAAAAATATTGAGTAATGTTTATCTTAGAGGGATCAATGGAAGTGATGACATGAGGATTGAGGCATGTAAAAAATTCTTGGATGATGACTCATTTGTAAAGACTCAAGCTTTTTCAGAGTTTGGATATAGGGCTAAAAGAGATGAAGATGTAAAGAGTGTGGCTATAGAAAGGAGCCTTCATCCATAATTACCTAATTCTATCATTCATAAAAAGGTATTAAATGAAATGAGTGCCAAGTTTCAAAACATGACTGCAAAAGAAGGTCAAGAATTTGTTAGAACAAGTGGTATCTTGTTGCTACTGGAGTGGGATTTAGCTTCAGCCATAGCTTTTGACACAATCAAGAAATTTGACAGGTCACTCTATGATACAGAGGAAGAAGAAAGCATTAATATTGATAGGGATTGGGGTTAAGTAGGATCCCAATCCACCTGAAAGGTTTAAACCTATTGTGCTTCTTGTAAACAATATTGAAGGATACATAGGGAATGTTGAAGCATTGGAGAACAAGATAAAGGAATTGGTGAAATTATTTCATGAGCCTCATCATGGTCTTCTTCCATCTATCCTAAGGGATGATGGTAGCATTAAAACATTGCATGAATGGAGAAGTGAAGTAAATATTGTTATTTTAGATCAAGCTATAAAAATATGTCAGAAATTTGATATGGACACATTAATAGTGAATATGGATATGTTAGTCCACGTTGAGACTATATCGCTAGAATTTGATAAAGAACCTAACCATATTTTCACCAAATATGGACCTTATAGGCAAAGGGTCGATGAAGTACTGGGTTTTGATTGGCCTACTGAAGAATAATTCCTATCATGGAAAGGTAGATATTTAGAAGGAGTGGAGGCTTTGCACTAGGGATGGCAGGTTAGTGATTTGAAGGTTTGAGGTTTGCAACCATGATGAATAATGGACATATGGGAATGCACTACATAGCCTAGATTTAGTACAAATTAGGCTTATGTTAAAGTATGGAGAAATATAGTGCATCTTCTTCAAAATTGATTTGATGACAAGGTTGCATGAAGAAGGGAAAGCATGAAGAAAACAAAAAAAGACAAAAGGTAAGATGAAGAAAATGCACTATATGCCTCATCTAAATAAGAGTTGCTGAAGTTCATGGTTGGATGCTTTCACATGTCTCCCACCTCTTGGGAGTGTGTTGTAACTGAATGGGAGAATCTTTGATATAGCGGTCCAATAGGGTATTGACATGTGTACTTTTTGGCCTGAGGCTTGTTTTTCTCCTTCATTTTTATAAGAAGGAATTCAAGTCCAGCAAGTGGGGGTTTGTTCTTTTATGTAATTGACACTGTGAATTATAAGAGGAATACTAAGCATGTTTTAGAGTTTTTGTTTTAATTTTTAGAGTTCATAATTATGTATGTAGTTTGGATAACAGCAAAGCAAAATATATACTGAGAAATACCAATTTCATGGCTATTGTCTCTCCTTGTGCTCCTTTTATGAGTTATGAATGAAAGTAATCCAGGATGTCTTTTATTTGTCTCCATTGTTCACCAATGGATGTTTAATTTCATTATTTCTTATTGATTCAATGAATTAATATAAATTCTTGGATGAGATTACTAACTCATAAGAATCAAGTGCTAGGATACTGATAAGTAGTATCAGTCATGAATGTGATAGGGGAATGTTGTAATGTAGTATCTCATGAAATTTATATGGTGCTATTTTTGAATTCTTATCTAGCTATATAGGTTGGTTATAACTTCGTGCTTGGGATGAAGGCACTAGTTCATGTAAGGTGTTCATGATTCAGTTTCTATGTTGATTCATCAACTAATCACTTTTGATTTTATAACTTTTATGGGAACCATTGTAGTTGTTTCATGTTGATTTCCTACCTTCTCATGTTTTAAGTATAATACATTTATAAATAAGCCACCAACTTATTTAATGTATTAGGATCTTGAGCAGTCTAGTGAGAATTATTTGTTATTTCCAATGTATTTGATTATAATTGTATGAATTTAGAGGTATACATTGTGGGATAACCCTCACGGGTTTTACAGAGCCCAAAGTGTAGGAGTAGAAGTGTTGTAGCTTCCAGTTGTTCATTGGCCAATCCCTTTGGAGTACTGATTATTGGAAATGGTAAATTCCATAGGTATTTCTAGAGATAAGTTTGGTTCTTAAAAAATAACCAAGAGGTAGCACATTCACCAAGCCAAAAGACTAGATACATCAATGTAGAGCATTTCTTGAACTAGTCTGTACAACCAAAAATACTGCCAACCTTTTGCAATTCATGAAAATCTCCTCAATAACATAGGTGACCTAAAAATATAGGAGTGCAATGTCCATAGAGCACTAATATTGAATCCCAAACCATAGGACCTAAACTTCATCAATGGATGAAAGTAGAGCATTCTCCTAGATATACTTCAATGCACCTTGTAGAGGCTAGATATTTCTTTCAATAACACATGCTTCATTAGGAACAATAGGACAATGCATTTAAGACATATTTTAGACCTTCAACAACATCTCTCCACTTGTATTCATGCTATTAATCCTCATCTTAATATATCATTATAAAATCAACTCTGTTGTTAGCAATAATGCATAATACAACTTCCTCTGACATGAAACAAGACATGACATTCAATCATGAACTTTGGCAACTCTTCTTAGATGAGGTATGGCATCCAACCATGAACTTCAGCAACTCTTATTTAGATGAGGCATGACATTAAAGACAACTAAAAATCAGTATTGACATCAATAACAACAACTTCCAACAAACTCCTTAGTGTTTACATCAATGACAACAATTTCCAACAATCTTGCCCTTTTGGAATTGATGGCAACACACCTACTCTCTCCCCTTTGAAATCAAGGACAAAGGGTCATACATTCTTGCATAAAGCAACGGGATATTCTTTGACTTTAGGAACAAAGGAAAATAAATCTTCAATTGAAGTAATATAAAATTCTCCCCCTTTCACCATTAGTATTTTAACACAACTACAAAAAACTCCCCCTTACTAACAACTCCCCCTAAATGGTAGTATACATAAATCTAGCAAAAAAGGATATGACTTGAATTTCTCCCCTAGATAGATACACCATTTATGCATCAAGTTATAATAAGGAGGGGCAATAACCCCTAGCTTATATCTGAGATACTCAAAAGTATCTTTTGAAAGTGCCTTTGTGAATATATCTGCAATTTGATCCTTGGTAGGCACATACTCCATTTTGACTTCATGCTCTGCAACCTTCTCTCTCAAAAAGTGATATTGGATAGAAATGTGTTTAGTCCTTGAATGCATTACCAAATTCTTCAAAATATTAATTACACTAGTATTATCAAATCATAAACCACCTTCACATCCTTCAAAGTGTGCTTCATCCATAGCAATTGAGTGCAACAAGATGTTTTAAAATTGTATTCAGCTTCTATGGTGGACAAAGACATTGAGTCTTTCTTTTTACTAAACCATGAGACCAATTTTTCCCCCAAAAACAATTCCCTTCAACTTTTACTTCTCTATTCATTAACACAACCTACCCAATCAACATCAATATAGGCACTCAGATATAAATTTTGATCCTTTCTGTACCAAAAACCATAATTTGAAGTTTCCTTCGAGAATTTGAATATTCCTTTCACATCCTTTTCATCAGATTGGTTAGGAAAAGCTTGAAATTTGGAAACCAATATTCTTGAAACACATTAAGATATGTAGAATTTACACATAGTCTCATAACCAAGCTTGTGTATACATCAACTAGAACAAGTATCCAAACATATGTTCTAAAGAATAAATAGGCATTCAGAACCATCTGTAGCATACAACTATCTGAAATTGTACTTGTAGACCCCAAAATAAAAAAATAGCATGTATTTGGCATAGTTAAACATCCATAAGACTGTATGGGAAATACATGCTTTCATGAGGAATGTGGAGCATTACAACAAGCCTGCATCATCATTTTACTTTGTAAAGGCACAAACACTTTGTTACTCATAGCTGTTGAGACTTTCAATATAATAACCACATCTTGACCAACTTATCTCCTAGATCATAAGACAAATCATTGTTCTGTGGAGAGGTGTGGAATAAAATACCATGACTCTTCCAAAGTGTATACACTATGAATTCCTTGGAAAACTTATAAAACTTAATTTTTTGAAACTTTATCTTTATGTGTAGTACACCAAATTGGAATGGCATCAATCAGAACAAGTGTACCAACCTTCACACACCATCTACCTCCATTGGGATGTTCAAACATATTTGATTCAATTCTTCTTTCATGTTGAATTCTTCAACATCTTTTCTTTTTAGGGGGCAAAAAAAAGGTTCTAAAATTGAAATCTCAACCTAAGATAATGTTTTATCTCAGTTTTATCCTAAAATATTGTGCAGAGTGCACAAGTGTAGAATCATCCTTCTTCTTGTGGTCTTTCTTCCAGACCAACTCATTTCCCTTCTCTTATTGATCATATTTTTGAAATGGTGTCTTAATAAATCCACTTCTACAAGATTTTTCCTTATTTCCCATATTATTGTATTTGTAGAACACAATATTGTGCTCTAGAACAAATTTATTTCCCTTCACTTTAGATCTACACTCATCAATCATGTGACCATAGTTGTTCTAGGCATACCAATATCCATGAAATAAGAGTATTGTTTATTTGAGGCATAAAAGATCTTTTACCTATGTTATCATTCATTCTTTGTCTAATTCTAGAATCAACAACCTTATGCCCAATTTTATTGCAGGAAAAACAATAACCTTGAAAGAGTTGATTGAACCTAGTAGGAGCATGATGTCTTGCAAATGGAGGACTTCTAAATCCTTTTTGCTTCTTGTATTGTAGGAAAAAGTATCCCTTTTCCACACATAATTTCAGAATGAATAATTAATAATTAAATGCGCTTAATGATTCCTTAATTTAATGTTGTAATGTGTTTTACATATTCACATTAAGTTTAGGGCCCCCTTTAATTAAAATGGACTTAATTTTACCTTATTTTTGGTGTTTTAAGGTGTACCTTTACGCTTTCACACTAACCCGGGGCTTTATTAATTGATTAAGGTTAATTTTCCTTAATTGACCCCTCTAATTCAAATCCAAGTCTAATTAATTGCAAATTTTGAGAGATAAAACCCGACATTCATAAATGCATTGACATAAGGTTTATCATTGATAAATGTGTGTCCTAGTTTAGTGACCTAGGACCCATTCACCATAGGGTGAATGGGTCATCACTTGCACCTAGGAGTTAAATTCAAATTATGTTTTTGGTAGTTTTTCAATGATTTCAAATGTATATTCAGATGTTGGCTTGTGATATTTGAATTTCAGGAATTAATATTAAGATATGTCTAAATAAGAGGTCATTTCACTATGTTTCATCCTAAGATCCTAAAATTTTAAGAGAGCATTCCTAATAGAAATTTTATGAGATCAAGAGAAATTCAAGAGCATTTTCAAGGCATTCAAGGGAAGATTTATTGAAGATTATTGTAGCAATCAAGATTCATATCATCGTGTCAAAGATTTATTGTATCATGCATGTTGTTTGAGGTAATATGGTGTAGTGTTCAATATCTATGCAAGTATTCAAAGACATCATTTCTAATCAAGTTTCATTATCAATATCTACATCCATTGAATCCAATTCATGCTATTTTCATATTTATAATCCAAGGTTCAAATCAGGTTTGGCGAGTTGATACATGTTTTTGTTCATTCATCATTCCTTCATGCTTTTCTATTTTATTTCAAGGTTTAATTACCAAAATGGGGTTAGACCAAGACAAACAATTTTTTTCTCTCTTGGATGTGTGATTGCATATTTTACATTGAAGATCCTTTGGAGAGAACAATTGAAGCAAGTTTCAAAGCTGTCAAAGTTGCAAGAAAAGTTGTCATTCAACAGAAAATCCTCTCTAGAATTTATTTCCAGTTGTTTGATAGTGAAACTCGGGAATCTAAGAGTGCAAACACAATAGAGAAAACCCATAAATAAATTTTAGAAAACCCTAGCCAAGACCCATTCATCATAAGGTGAATGATTCCTCAGTGAGTTTCAAAAGGTGACTTTTGGTGAAAGGTACACAATGTTTTCCCTATCCAGATCTACCTTTTGATTACTATTTCTTTCAAATTTGATTATTGTTCTTCATTTATATTTCATAGCTTGTATTTTGGAGTTTGTTTTATGGTTTTTATCTTTCTCTCCAAATTTTTATTTAGTTTATACCCCCGTCCTTGTATAGATAGGAAATTTGTTGATTCATACCTTGATTTGACTCACCTTTTTGGTTGTTAGTCATTTCGTTGTGTAGATATTTTTCCTTCAATGAAATTAGGGAAATAGGTCTTTGGGTTGAACCCCCTTTCATAAAAATTGACTAACCTTTTTGGTTGTTAGTCATTTCATTGTTTATATATTTTTCCTTGAATAAAATTAGGGAAATAGGTCTTTTTGGTGAACCTCCTTTCATAACAATTTTCCACCCAAACCACCTATTCTTTTATGTTTCATTTTGGTGAACCTGAGATTGATCATTAAATTTTATGATTTTGGAGTTCTCTTTCACCCTATATTTACATCTTGCATTCATTTGCATCTCTTTGCATTGAACTGAGTCTCATTTAGGGTATCTAGTTTGCATTTACCTTTTCATTTCATTTAAGGGTTTTAGGATTGCATTTTTGTGTTCTTTAAATCTAAAAAAAAGATAATCAACTATATTGCATATTATTTACATACAATTACATCATATTCATTTGTATTTGAAAATTGAAATTAAATTGCATATCAAATTAGGTGTATTAGGTTGTAATTTTGTCACATTTTGCATTTGCATTCAACCTTATTTCACAGAAAATTAAAACTAAAACTTGTATCAAATCAAAATTTGGAAATCATTGAAATTAACTCAGAAACCTGTAAAAACTTGTTTCAAAACCCTCACCTAGGACCCATTTTCCCTAGGGTGAATGAGTCCCTGATTAGGGTCATATTCTTATTTTTTGGGCATTAAAACATTCATTTATGCATTCTTGTTTGTTTTTTTTTAGATTTTTGTTTTTGTTTGCAAAATTTTCATTTCTTCAATTTCTTCATATTTAGCTTCATTTGATAAATTTAGTGCACTGTGTAATTTCAAAATTGCATTTACAAGACATTATTTGTAGGTTTTTGCATAGTGTAATCAGAAAATTACCTTGTTTAGAATCTAAAAATTGCATTTACATATTAAATTCTAGGTCATTGCATTGTATTTTACCCTCTTTCCATTTGGGCTAACATTGAATTTGTGAAACTTGTACGAGATTTACAACTTGGTGTCCTATTAGAAATACTATTTGGAGACATATTTTGACACTCATGTTATTCTGTGATACACCATTCATCGTGGATCTTGAGTTTTATAACTCTCTTTCGGGTGGGTGCATGGAAATGGGTAGCCAATTTGTGGCCACTTTCAAACAAAAAAAAATCAAAATTCATAATGCACTTGTGTTATGACATGTTAAAAGAAAAAAAATTTCAACTTATTCATTTTAATTTCGACTGTGTTTTTTGTTGTGCCCGTGGCCAAAACCCTCATTTTTCATGCTTGCATTCTAGGAGGAGGCATTGTGCAAAAATCTTCACCAATGGTTGCTATTTCTTCACAACGATGGTGCCACGACAACGAGGAGGTGTGAGAGGTAAGGATTGTTTTCTATTTATTTTGAACTTGTTAGTTTTAGGATGAATTTGTAAGTTTTAGGTTGTACTTGATATATATTTGTTTGAATTTTTAGGAGATGTAAATCAACCTACAAACCCTAAAAATCCTCAACAAGAAGAGCAAACAAATCCTCAAGAACAAAATCAACCACAACAACAATCTCCTCCACCAATCACTCAACCCCCTCCTAGCACTCAACAAAATTTAATGAGTGAAATTGAGAACAACAAAAAGAAAATTGAGGATTTAATCAGTAGGTTGAGTGATCTAAATGGTTCAACTGCAGAAAGAATGACCCTAGCAAGTTCATTGAAATATATGTTAACAAATGTATATTCAATTAGCAAACAAATAAATGGATGATAAGATAGGAGGCAAGCGGCTAGGGATTACTATGCGAATAAACTATCAAATAAAGATGTAAAGGATTTAAAAATTACAAAAGGTGATTTGTGCTCATTATTCACTGAGCCCCGCACAAATCAAAATCTTACCCTCAATGCGAAGAGGTTTCCTATTCATTGGTGCCACCACCAACAGATTAGGAACCATTTTTATGATAGGTGGTACATGGTCTTTGATTACCCACTGTGCAACAATTGTGAAGTCCCACAATATTTCCTTAGGAAACTATACAGTGCGTTCATATTGAACAAAATCCCAAATTATTTTGATACGAGTGACTTCAAGGGGAGAGGTAGGGGGTCAGCTCAGGATAGACCCAGTGCACAATTGGATCCTATGCGGCAAGGGGGATGAGCTCTCACTAGGCCACCCCATGAGTACGTTGTTATGCCTTTCATGGTGAAGGAGAGTTTCGACGTAGAGAAATTGAAGTCGATCAGCACTTTGACCCAAAGTTTTATCCATCATACTAGCCCTATTCTACAGTGCCATCCAGGGGAGTCTTCGAGTGGTGGTCTTTGAACCCATGTGTGTCAATCTTGCGGGGCGACTTGTTCATATGACCCCACCAACACTCAAGAGGCCGCTACGCAGGATCCGCCTATAGCTATGGAGATAGAGAGGACAACTGACATTTTACGTGAGGCATATGACATTGATAGTCAGGTAAAAGTTAACATGTTCATTGAATTTAATTTATTAAATTTTGATTTTGAAATGCAAGATTAACTAAAAATGTTTTATGATTTTAATAAAATTGCAGGGTCACAGTGTTGAGACTAGATACACCAACCCTCCACCTACTTATTTTTGTAGTACACCTATCGTTGGGGTATGTAGCTACTAAAAAAATATAAATTTATTACATGTTAATAGCATTATTTTACGAATGGTATTTTAATATGTGATTTTGGATGTTGAACAAGCTAATATTGGAGGTTTCCAAGGAACACCTTCTAGTGCCAGTGGATTTACTCAAACCAACACAGAGGTAATAGAATAAAGATTTTAACTAATGAATTGTACTTAATATATTTGTGTAGTTTATATGCACATCGTTGATTACATTGAATAAAATGTTGTTTTATTTTTAGATGTTGCAAGATTAAACACCTCTGAATGTGATGAGGGAAATGTAGATCATTGTTTCATCTGCTATACAATCCTCGATGGCTCTGATAAGGGAGGTATGAGGCAAATTAGTAAATTTTAATTTACATTCATTGTTATAGATGCTAGTTATTGAAAAATCAAACCATTATTGATTCGTAGTTTAATTTCTATTTGGATCATTTATACAAGGCTTCAGCATGCCTGAGCATGGGTGTGTGAATATTTCCCTCATGAAGAGAGATCATGAGATGGCGGTAAGTGATTATTTTGTCAAATATATCATTTTTTATAATGTAATTTCTATATATTCATGTATTTACTTCTTATTGTAATAGTTAAAACTTCACCATGAGCCAAACACTAGGAGGAGCAGCAGGAACACTCCTCGAGTGTAGCACAAATGAGTGACAGACCTATCGCCATCCAATCGACAAGAAAAGGGAAAGAATTTATTTCCAGAGCATGGAGAGCAATGACTTTTGATTTAAGAGCCCTTTGTTGTATGCCTAAATGGTAGTTTTGTACATATTTTTTATTAGACATATTTGACATTGTATGCCTATATGGCATTCTCGTAAGCCTATATGGCTATTTTGTACATATATTTCATACTTATATCGACATATATTGATGTATGCCTACATGGCTATTTGGTTAATACAAATATTTTTTATCTATGGTGTATATATTTGCATTCTAAATTGATGGTTCAATAGATATGAGTTGCATGTATTCAAGTGTATACTTTACAACTTACATGTATACTTTTTGACTTACGTGTGTTCCAATGTATACTTTGCAACTTACATGTTTTCATGTGTATACCTTGTATTCATGCATATACTTTGTATTAATTTGTGTATACTATGTATTTGTGTGTATACTTCAAGGCTTACGTGTTTCTGAGTACTTGTGCTTCCCTTATTCACATGTATACTTATTAATTGGTTAGCCCTAGCATTGATCATTGTTGTCCTTCATGGTTTGTCTTGAATATTAATTGATTGATACTAAACAACTTTATCTAAAAGAAAAAAACACGTTTTCAATTGGTAGACCATGAAATGATTCATAAAAAGATTCCAATATGTTCTTGATGTGTCACCATATAAACACATCAAAATATTTATATGTCAACTTTTTGCAATATTATTTCTTGTATATGAAATGGATTCGGGAGAAAGCAAGTTATAATTTATAATACAAATAACAAATGGACTCAACGCTATCCTAGACCCCCGAATAGGTCTATTTAACTAAGAAAAATGCTCTCAATCACTCTTCCAATTGAAAAACACCATTGGGTAGCATTTACCAGTCTACAAATCAACAAAATCCACAATTTTTAGGGCGTGATTGGCTCTCTAACCCCACTATCCTCTAAACCCTCACTTTTCTCAAATTTCACTAGGGTTTATTGAAAACCCCATATCCAGACGTCATACAACCTCAAAACCTCTTCCAACACTCTTCATTCTACCTACACAAACTTAATTGACCACCAAATTATGTTGCCCCTTGACTTTACCCATTTTTACTCCCTCAAACCTCTCTTTTCATTCAAAACCCCTTTATTCACAATTAGGGCATCATTCCATAACATACTTTTGACCTCCCTTGTCCTTGCAAACCATTTGAACACATCAAACTCGACAACCTCACCCTATTAGCAACCTATTCTAACTTATTCTCAAGCAATTTCTTCTTTTCACCTCGTCTAGCCTTGCTTTTAAGGCCTAAATTCTGAATTTTGAATAGGGGTAGTGTTAGTAATCTCTTCCAATGCCTTTACCAATGCTATTTTCTTATTTGTACTTACATAATTGACTCAAATGACCCCACACTAACTCAAAACTAAAAGCAAGATTACAGAATGGGCTATCATGGCCTTATTTGACATTATAATGACTAAAACCACTGAACTAGACCTTCTTCATCAAATGGAAGAACAAGGTTCTTGGCACCAATAATCATATACTTTTTTTGTGGAATACTCGTACTTCTCAACCGTCGTGTGTATGTTTCTCTTTTCCATTGTATGCCATCATAAGGGATCAAGTCGGTTGAACGCAACTCGGATCATTTATGCATGCTTGGGTGCGAAAGAGGACCATTCCTAGCATAAAACTACATATGAAGATGCGTTGGAGTAGTTAGTTTGGTCACATGAATTGCAAAATGAAAGTTGCATCACTTTGTAACTTTACACTACTTCCATTTGACACTTTTTCCATCAAGTGAAAACTGGACACCACAGGAAAATGACTTTGAAATAACAAAAACCAAGAGAGGTTATTCTAGATGGGCCCAATGCAATCTTGTAAGCTCAGACGGAGATTTCATAAGCATCACATTTTCCAAGTAATAGCTCATCAATTTTGCTTCCCTTTTTCACTTTGGACCCTTAAGGGATCGATCTGTTCGAACGTAGCTTGGAGTGATTTTGTGTGTTTGGGTGCAAAACAGGACTATTCCTAGTGTAAAAATACCTATTCAAACGCGTTGAAACAGTCTGTTTGGTCACACAAGTTGTAGAACGAAAGTTGCACCACTTTGCAACTTTGCACTGCTTGCATTTGACACTTTTTCCATCAAGTGAAAATCTGCCGCCATGGGAAAACCACTTTGAGATAGCCAAAATCGAGAGAGGTTTTTGTAGAGGGGCCCAATGCAATATTGTAAGATCAGACGAGAAGTTTCTAAGCATCACGATATCCAAGTAACAGCATGCTGAATTTTGCAGCCATTTTGCACTTTGGACCCTTAAGGGATCGATCTGGTGGAACGTAGCTCAAAGAGATTCTGCATGTTTGGGTGCGAAAAAGGACCATTCCTAGCTTAAATGGACCTATTTGGATGCGTTGGAAAAGTTTGCTTGGTCACATGAGTTGCAGAACGAAAGTTGCACCACTTTGCATCTTTACACTGCTTGCATTAGACACTTTTTTCATCAAGTGAAAATCTGCCGCCAGGGGAAAACCACTCTGAGATAGCCAAAACCGAGAGATTTTTTTGTAGAGGGGCCCAACGCGATATTGTAGGCTTAGACGAGAAGTTTCTAAGCATCATGGTATCCTAGTAACAACATGCTAAAATTTTGCAATCTTTAGCACTTTGGACTCTTAAGGGATCGATTTGGTTGAACGTACCTTGGAGCAATTTTGCATGTTTGGGTGCAAAAGAGGGTCATGCCTAGTGTAAACATACCTATTTGGATGCATTGGAATAGTCTATTTGGTCACACAAGTTGTAGAACGAAAGTTGCACCACTTTGCAACTTTGTACTACTTGCATTTGACACTTTTTCCATCAAGCGAAAATCCGCTACCATGGGAAAAAAACTCTGAGATAGCCAAAACCAAGAGAGGTTTTTGTAGAGGGGCCAAATACAATCCTATAGGATTAGACAAAAAGTTTCTAAGCATCACGATATCCAAGAAATAGCAAGCTGAAGTTTGTAGCCATTTTTCACTTTGGACCCTTAAGGGATCGAGCTGGTTGAACGTACCTCAAAGTGATTTCGCGTGTTTGAGTGTGAAAAATGACCATGCCTAGCGTAAACATACCTATTTGGATGCATTGGAATAGTCTTCTTGGTCACACGAGTTGCAGAATGAAAGTTGCACCACTTTGCAACTTTGCATTACTTGCATTTGATGCTTTTTCCATCAAGTGAAAATCCACCGCCACGGGAAAACCACTCTAAGATAGCCAAAACAGAGAGATATTTTTGTAGAGGGACCCAACATGATCCTGTAGGATCAAACGAGAAGTTTCAAAGTGTCACGGTATCTAAGTAATAGCATGATGAAGATTGCAGCCATTTAGCACTTTGGACTCTTAAGGGATCGATCTGGTTGAATGTACCTCGAAGTGATTCCGCATGTTTGGGTGTGAAAGAGGACAATGCCTAGTGTAAAAATACCTATTCAGATGCGTTGGAACAGTCTGCTTGGTCACATGAGTTGCAGAATGAAAGTTGCACCACTTTGCAACTTTGCATTGCTTGCATTTGACGTTTTTTCCATCAAGTGAAAATTTGCCACCACAGGAAAACCACTCTGAGATAGCCAAAACCAAGAGAGGTTTTTGTAGCAAGGCCCAACATGATTCTGTAGGATTAAATGATAATTTTCTAAGTGAAAAGGAATAAGTTTTATGGGGTTTGTGTTGCTTCCCTTGTAGATTTTGATGGAAAAGGGCATGAAAAATGAGGTTTCACCCTAGGGTTTGATAAAATATTGCATGTAGAGGTTGGGTGATTGTCTTTTGAGTTTTTGTAGGTTATTTTAAGAAGGCTTGAGGTAGTGGCATGTTCTGGTAAGGTGTGGAACCATTCCTTTCAATAAACCCTCCTCATACTAGCATAAAATAAGGGTTTTGTGGTTTTGCATGGTGGAGTGAGTTTCTCCTAATACAAATTGTGGATTTGAGGGTTTGGATACATGATAATTGCTGCCCCAAAAATTTTAGGGGGTTTTTGAATGTTTAAAGGTATGTTCCTTTGTAAATTAGGCCTATTTAGCCTAATGAGGACAACAAAGAAGGTCATTTTTTATGCACATGTTCCAAGATAGCCACTATTGATTTTGAAGTATGTGTTGTAACTCAATAATAGCTATCTAGATCAGTCATTTTTTTGTGAAGTCATTTGAGAATTTTTCCTCAAAACACCACTTGGAGCCACACTTTTCACTTGGAAATTCATCATAAAACCCTATAGTAGCAACTCCACCTTTGTTTCTTGAATTACCCTGCATAGATAAACACACACACACCTAAAACATCCTAAAAATAACTTAATCCACTGATATAAACTATCAAATTTAGTGGAGTAGTCATTATTGGTTATCTAGACTCTCAAAACCCGATTCTTGAGGGTTTACAGACCGAGTTGAGAAAAATCAGTTCAAACTAATGATAAACTCAATGGATACCCTCCTAAATAGATTCAAATGAAATCCACTTCACTATTCTACCTTAAAAAACAAGATTCAAAGCCTTAAACTACTATACAGGTCGTACAACCTAATGAACAACAAGAAAAACTCATAAAATCACTAAAATAGGGACTTTATTGATTGTAAATATTCAAGAATATAAAATATCTCTATTTTTCTCGACCTTACATGCTTTATATCACTTCTCTAATCACCTAATGACCTCTTTGATACTTTGAATACATTACATA
The DNA here is from genome assembly GCA_007115665.2 of Sequoiadendron giganteum. NCBI lineage: Eukaryota > Viridiplantae > Streptophyta > Pinopsida > Cupressales > Cupressaceae > Sequoiadendron > Sequoiadendron giganteum. The sequence goes on from CM021103.1 coordinate 240,216,018, forward strand.
TAACCTTCACATTACCTTTTTCACATTGTTTACATTTCAAAATTCAAATTTTGCAAATTTTTCTATTGAAGGCATTTAGAGAACAAGGTGCTACTGCACCTAACATGAACTCCAAAATTACTGTATTTGAGTAAATCTCATTACAATGCCTTAGGTACTTCGTTCTCATAGATATTTTAAAATATCATTCATACATTTGAGATCCTCTTTAAATGTCTACATCATAGGTGCTCATTATGAGGTTAACTTCAATTGAGTAACTTGAGATTCCCTCGCTAAGTTTCACATGCTCTTTTATAATGGCTTGAAATCAGAATTGATATTTTTCAAGATCATCAAAATAAGGATGTTGCATTGCTTTTTTGGCTGAGATTCTCTTTGATGTCTCATAAATCAACATTTTATTGCAATGAGAGACAAATCAATTTTTAGTAGTTTACTTACAAATACACAAAGTAAAAGAGAAAAAGAAAGAGCATCCAAAATGGAAATGAAATGAAAATAGATGGAAGGAAATTACAGATAGGCATGTAGATCTCACAACTTAGTCACTCCTAGTCATACATCTTCACTGGGAATTCCAACATACCTATTGCACACAACACCTCTCATGAATAATGGTGATCCCACAATAATGGGTTGCACTTTTTGGCCAAACTTGACATTGAAATCAACATATTTCACTAGATCTTCATTTTTGTACGCCTATAGAAGCTAAACCATTAATAATTTAAAGATGAAGCAAACTAGTGATTTGTGATGTTTTATGTTGAGAATCTAATTAACTTATTTTTTTTACTAAACATCATTTTCAAAAACTGATGCTTACTTTCGGCTGCATAACTTTTTTTATATAAAGCATACAATTAAAAAAATTTAAATACAATGTTTTCACACCATTATCTAGGGGATGAATATTTTTTCATGATTTTTTGTTGCATATATATTTTTTAATTAATTTTCTAATTCAGAGTAATTATAATTTGGATATATTATACTTTCAGCTGCATAACTTTTTTTGTATTCATTTGAATTAACTTTTTTTGATTGTTGGAATAAGGACATCAATAGCTAGTGTACATGGATTTTTAATAATAAAAAAATGTCTCTTTTCCTATTTTTCCGTATGTGTGAAATAAAGACCTCAATGTTCATTGAAAAACCTACATTCACAAGAAATAAAAAATAAATATAATAATAAAATTAAATATATTTAAAATTATACTTTTTGGGAAGCTTATAATAAGGAATACATGTTTACAAAAAAATAATTTTAAATAAATTAATTTGATCCCCTAAAAGGTAAATCAAAAGTGGTTTTTTATCAGCATTTTGATAGGTGTAGAGGAGACTCCATTATAGGTATGGTTTAAAACTAGCGGCTTTCTATCCAAGGGGGTTTGATATAAGTGGGTTTGATCAAACCCTCTTCAATTAAAACCCTTAAAATGGAACCTTTTTAAGGCTTAAATCATTATATTTTCTAAAAATATGTGATTTTAGAAAAAATCAGGATGTCCCAAAAAGTGTAACCCATTATTGTGGCAGCACCCAAAAAGTAAGTTGAAATTTTATATGCTCTTATAATGTCTACATAATAGTTTCTCATGATAAGGTTAACTTCAAATGAATAACTTGAAATTCCCTCACCAAGATTTTCACACTTTTCTAATGGCTTAAAATCATGATTGAGATTTGTCAAGATCATCAAAATAAGGATGTTGGATTGCTTTTCTAGCTGACATTCTCTTGGATGGCTCATATATCTACATTTTATGCAAGGGGAAACCAATCAATGTTTAGTAGGTTACTTACAAATAGGCAAAGTAAAAGAAGATGATAGCATTGGAATCAAAAAAATTAATGTGTATACAAGTATAAATTAATAAGAACCAATGTGCATATACTTACAAATTAATCCAACGAACCATCTGGATTTTCTCTACTCTTTATTGTGCCAAGTATTATGTCATGGTCAGACTCACGGACCTTCCATAAGGTCTTGTTCAAAGGTCTACCCCCAAATCTGGTCTAACAAACATTGTATGCCATGACAAGCTTTGAGTAATGAAGAATCTTACAATGCGTGTCAAAGTCCTAAAATGACCAATGTTTAACACTCGAATGTGGGTACCTTCTAAGCCAGGTTCCAGTAACCACAATTGAGCCTGTAGGGTATTCAATGTTTTCTTCATCTATAATTGGGGCCTCCAATTTCTTTTTGGCCTCAACACAATGACACAAGTAATAGTTTGTTCCCTCTTCATTGTCTTCATCTGCAATAACTTCATAAACATGCCCTGCATTGATATGTGCAACAAATCTCTTGAAATTAGTCAACATTATGAATACACTACAAAGTAAGATAACAATATGGAATTTCAACAACTAAGAAAGTAGATATATCACCTGGTTGAACTACATCCAATACGTGGTCAAAGTCGACCAATGATTCCATCTGTGTCAGTTCAAATTTCATCGGAGGGTGATATGTGTGAAGTGGGCTAAGATAACTTGTCAACCATTTGTCAACCCACTCCCCTGACTCACAATCATTCCAGGCTTGCATTGTACATGAAGAACAAAAGCATGGCATCTTTCGTGTATCGATATTCCATGAAGCTACATTTGAGCTAAGGAAAGAGTGTACCTCACTCGATCTTGTTAGTGTACAACATCCCTCATATGGTGCAATGTTAGTATCATCCATCAACCAAAAAATCTATGAACTGAAGACGTACCTTCATTACCTAGACCCATCAAAGCATTACACCACTCGATGATTGATTTTGCATCTGTCAAGTTTGCACTATCTTTATACTTTTAACTCTTCTCATGCTAATTCTCTTTTCACACATGCTCCTACACCATCATGCTCCCCCTTTCCATGCCTGGCCTCACAAAAGTTCCACATATGTTGAACACCTATAATGACATGCATCCTACACAACCATTAGAACATGCGCGAGTTCTTGAATTATGTTGCACAGTTATCCGACCATATTATATATCAGTCGTATGCTATGCCCTCTGAGCCAAACAACTATAGAACATATGGAAGCAACCTTGCATGAACTTTGGAGAATGTGTGCGATCATCACTAATGTAAAATTGGTACTCCCTCAATACCTTCCTTTGGTAATTTGTACTATCAGATGCATGAATGAATTCTATGTGCACAAATATCGAAACCTATCTGGAGTTGCAATACTGTCACTGCACCTCACACTGTGGTTATAGAGTGTACTCTGCAAATTCAACCACTAATACTATGTTTTCAACTAGAAAGGTGTCCTTACATAGCTTGAATTGTGTTTCCAACCATCGGGCTCTATGGGTATGCATTACATACTCAAATAGTATATGATGGGACTTTTAAAAAAAAAATCATATTGGGCATCACTGGCTGCTTTTAACAAGACAGGAGGTCTGATATTTTGGGTTTAGGGTTTTTTGATCTCTCATGAAAAATTGATTGGTATCTTTTGAAACCCTCATGTTATATTTCAATGTTGACCTACTATTGAGGGTTACCAGTCACTTAAGTTGTTTGACTGAGCATTTCCTTCATGCTCTTACTGGCCCCTTTTACCCGACCTATCGGTCTCTTATTTCCCACCTGGGCTTAAATGTTTATGCTGCCGATGGTTTTTCTAGGCGGTCCCACCAATATATTCTATATGATCTATGCAACTTGACGAACCGTCTGATTATGGGTTTCGATCTAGAATGTTTCTCGCAAACCTCGTAGGTTTTCTTGCTGATGTCACTCTAATGGTGTGAGGTGTGTGAGATGCTTCCATCTATCATATGCGGAGGAGTGGGGCCTTTTCCCAAGGCGTCGGTAGTGACAACTAGCCATCATTTCACTAGCGGAATTTAATGACAGGGACTAATGATGACCTTCCCTCGCAGGCCTCACACGATCAAAGTAAATGTTCCTAAAGTACCATGAGGTTTGCGAAAAGGTGACATGTGGTCTGGCTCTTGAAGCAACAAGGCTAGGTGAGGCCTACTACCCGATTGCAACCTCCTATTTTTGTGGGTTGTGATTGGCTATGATATTTCCCAGGCAGTGATGTGGATTTTCAACAATCATTGACTCGATCTGAGTCATCCAACCTACCAGGTTTGTTCCACATCAATGGATCAATTTCAAACGGTTATTGTTCATCCGTGTGAGGAGCTTTTGCACTCTGCAATTTGTTCTCATTAATGGCACGGGTTTTTCAGTGGATTTTCTCCTGATTTCCTTGCGTGCGAGTGGTAACCTCCTGATAAATACAAGGATGGAATGTACGCCTAGAATAAATTTGTGGTGGAAATATTAGCCACTAATCATTCGCATGCTCATGCAAGCATTCGAGCAATTAATATTCCATGCACCATATTACTTTATAAATATCTGCCGAATTGTTCGGTATTATCATTGCATTTTTGAGTTCATCTATTTGCAGGTAGTGGATTTATTCATATTTTATAAGCTACACTTCTTCAATGGACAACTCTGAGGTGCACCGAAGTGCCAGAGTAGGTGCAAGGAATTCACAACATAAAAAGGAACAATGTGCTCCTGATGCTCCTCAGGCAAGTGCCTGAGGTGTAGGCAAGCGGTTCAGTCACTATAATTCTCCTGTTGTGCTCTCTTTGAGCTCTCATAGCGATGGGTCTGAGACTGACTCAGACTATCGCTTCTATCTTGCGGCCATGACCGAGCTCATGGGTGTTGATGAAGAGGTCCTTGCAGTTTCACCAATAATTGCAAAGGCATCGTGTCGGGTTGTTGGAGTTCATGTTGATGTCGATGGAAAAAAGAAAGTGGTTCCACCTCAAACTAAAGCAAAAACCAGAAGTGGTTGCCTGTACTGGGGCCGTTTTTTGACTAAATGATTGTTGGTGCTGGTGTGTGTTGCTCATGGGTGGTGCTTTTCTAGAAGTTCATCTTGTGGAGGTGGATGTGTGCATGTGTGGCATGCTCTTTTTTGTTTTTTCTCCAACTGGTTACTAGGTGTAACCATTTTTTTATTCCTCGGATCATGCATTGCGTTTTCTAATGATGAGGAATATTTTTGGAATGTGAATTCGAATTTCATTTTCATTTTAATGAAATTCATTTTGAAATTAACAATGGAGTTTGATGCTTGTTGTTCTCCTATTCTATAAAGGATATTTTACGGCTCATTGTTAAGGGTCATATTTTTTGTATCCAGAGGCTTAGTGTTAGTATAGTTAGTTTGTTTATTGTAGGTTTTTTCTGAAGGTATTAGCTAGTATGTTTTGTCTGGGGCAGGAATATTATAAAACAAGCAGGCTTTGCTTATGTAATTATAGATATTGAAGCAGTAAGTAACAATCTATTAGAACAATTGCTCTCCTAGTTTCATGTCATGAGTTGTGAATGATTTTATCAATGATATATTCATTCAGCTTCAATGGTATATTTGAGTGTGTACCTCATTTTCCTGCTTTAACTTAATGAGTTAATTAAATTAATTAAAAATGAGTTGCAGATTTATGATGTTGTCTTTAGGATTCCTTAAGGAGTGTTGTTTTGATAACTGAACATCTCATAGTGTAAATCATTATGGTGATATGGCCATGATATTTGGGTTATGTTTTATGTGACTCCCACCCAATGGATGAGGCACTGGATAATTTCTTCAGGATCCTTATTTTGAGAATACAGGGTTATAGTTCTAAGCACAGTGGTTTAAAGTCTAAACAAATCTAATACATCAAACCTTGTCTCTTCAGAGACGTAAATCTTATGTTAAGTTTTAGTCCTATTGCTTTAAGATAATTGTTGTTATTCTTCGGTTTGCCACAACTAGGATAATTACTATCTAATTGCGTTAATGGGGATTGTATCTGTTTGAAGAAGTGCTCTTACCAGGTCATGAAATATTTGTATGAACACACTTAGGAAAACCCTCCTTGGTTTCATAGAGCCAAAAGTGTAGGAGATTTAGTCTTTGACTAAATCTCGTTAGTTGGCCACTAAATTTGTTAGTTCTTGAGTATAGACGTTGGCAACCTCTAAGGGAATTACAAAGCCTTAGCTGGAAAATTAAAACACCAATAGAATGGCGACTCTACTGGGGATGAACTCAAAAGTTTTGGTTGTAGGCGGTGTTCTTAAGAGTCATTGCATAGAGTCAAATGATTTTTCATTCTGAAGTTAAATAGTGAAAGTTTTTCAACATTAGAAGGAAGAGGTTTTTGAAATGAACCTAAAAATCCTATGAGTTGTGGTGTTCTACTGGTAAAGGACTCAGGAGTTTGGGTACAAACAGTCCTGTCATAAATTTCATTATAATAACTAACATATTACTTGTAACCTTAAAGGTTAAACTCAATGGATTAGGCTTTCTACCTAAATCATTAGTTGAATGGTGGTTCTATTTCGGAGAACTTCTGAGAAATTTAAAAGAAAAACAGAAAGGAGACACCACAGGAGTTGGAGGTGGCTATCCAGAATCATTTGTTTAAGTGGAGCTAAATGTTAAGTTTGGATGGTGATAGATTGTGGTTTTGAAAGAGATTGGTAGTGGCATGGTGTTAGAATGTTTGAGGTATGACTCTGTTGTGGACAAAGACCCAAAATCTAACAAGTTTTGAAAAGGAATTTCATATTTATTTTAAAATTCAGTCCTTTGTTGAAGAGGTGGCAACTCTGTTTCAAGAACTAGTTGATGTAAGAAGGAAAAGTCCTAGATCTATGATATTTACAGTCAAGGGGAGACTATTAGCAACTGCTGCCAAAATTACCAGGTATTTTATTAAATCTAAACAGTTCACTATTTCTAATTGTAAGGGGTGTTTTTAATTAAGGATGAAAATGGTTCCAAACTAGATGTCTAGCATCAAGAAAGGAACAATGATTAGATTTTCCATACTTCTAATGATGCAATATGTAAAATAACTTACGAAACATGTTTATGTTGCATCATTTTTTTGAAAGCAAGGAATAATAACTTCAATCACTAATGGAATCATGGTTGAGATGGTAAATGATATGTTTGATAAACATGTATTGTTTTGATGAATTTTAAATGGGTATAAGAGATTTTCCATTTGTGAAGTCGGACATAAGTATGCAAAGAGAACAAGTTTCCTTAAGCCCTTCAAGGGGTTTTGTAACTCAAAGGTATATGCCTTTTATTTTCAGTGATGTTAGTGGTTACCCTAATCCAATTCCTAAGAAGATTAGGAAGTATTTGCTTAAATACACAAGGCAAAGTGCAGAATCTGCCTCTAAGCATTTACATGATTTTGTAGATGTAATGGGGGATTATGAAATCAGTAATGAGGATGTTGTTATGAAGCTTTTTGTGCAATCCTTAAGGGGTGATGCCAGGGATTGGTTTTCATATTTACCTGCCTATTCTGTTAATTCATGGAATCAGTTGGTGATAGTTTATATTGAACAATTTGGTGAAAGAGTCAATCCCAACATATTAAGAAAAGGTTTTATGGGAATCCACATAAAATAAAAGGAACTAATCCCGTATTTTAATATCACATTTTCAAGAGCTTTAAGAGAAATCCCTAAAGAAATAAGACCAAGTGAGGCTGAATGCTTGGTTGTATATCTTGGTGCTTTTGACAAAAGAATGGGTTACCTATTAAGAGATAAAGAACCTACAATTCTGCACCAAGCATATCAAATATCTATGGAGATTGAGAACAACATGAAATACTCAATGATGAAAGGGTATCTAGCTGCAAGTATTAATTACCCTAGCCTAGCTCATACTAGTAAAATTTCAGAGTTGGCTGCTCAAAACACTGATTATGATAAGAATGCCTTGAAAACTATAATATCTCTACCACTGCAGTGTGATGATAATGAGATCCAAGTTGAAATCCAGTCCAATTTGAATGGTGATGATTAAAATTCTATTGTGCTAGAATTGTATGAAATGAAGAGGCAAGGGGAAGAATCACCATATGAGTTTTTCTTGAGATTTTTAGGTGTTTCATTACAAATTCCTAGAGGTCTCAGACCTAATGACTATGAATGCATTGACTTGTTTTGTGAACTTTATGAACCAGGGATAAGTTCTTTTCTAGAATAATTGAAACCTGCTAACTTGGCCCAAGTCATTAAATAGATAGAGATTGCAGAATCAGCCAAGAATGTATCCACACAAAATGAAGATAATGCTTGCCCTTTTGAAGAAAGTTGGATAACTGCTGAATAATTTGAGGGGAAAAATGATGAAGGATTAGGTGAGACACCCATTGTGTTTCCTAATCCTGATTGTAATGCTCATGTCAATGAGATTTTGTTACGGGCTAGTGATTGTGATTTTAGAAGTGATGATTGCATTACCGAGGATGGAGTTGAGTCACTCCTTTTACCAGAATTCTATGGAAATGTGGAACCTCATGATTTTACTTTTTTCCAAATGAAGGAACACCTTTCAAATGATAAATATTTAGAGTATACTCCAGGTATACTATAAATGGAACAATTTTATTGTATAAATGTTGAGGAACTTGAGGACAATGAGGTGTGTGATCAAAAGAATAGTACTGGAGACAACCAACATATTGATGAAAATATTGGTACTATTGATTTTCCTGATTATTTGTTTGAAGCTGAGAGTGATTTTTTGTTACCAGGTGACATTGATATTGTTGGTGAAAAGTTTCCAGCTTATAATGAAGGTGACCTTGATATTGCTGGTGAAATTTTTTCAGTTTGTGCCGAAATTTTCACTTATAAATTAACACATACAGCAGGTGGTGTTGAACACAAGGAAGCCAGTGCATATTGCTCTTTCTCTATTTCCCATGATGAGATTGATGTGTTTGACTCTGTTTTTGATTTTTTTCATTTGGGAATGGATGAAGGATTGCAGGAAGGGTTGTATGCTAAGGGGCCTGAGATGAATGTGTTTACACATTTCTTGGAGAAAGATGTAACTTATGTTGCTCACCTTTGTGGTGTCAAGATGTGTTCCAAAACATCTGAACATAGATTTTGGCAACCAAGCTTGTGTGGAAAGCACCAGGGTGAGGATTCCTTGAGTTATGTGTCCTCCTTGTTGTACTATGAGGGTTTGTGTAACATGCACATAGTTTTATATGAAAGTTTTCTGTTCTATGTACAAGCTAATGATGATGCCAGGATGTGTGATGTTGCAGACTAGATAAGTTATGAATGTTTCCATTTCTCAGCTCAATTGAGTCAGCATTTTATGAGGTATGACCAAGTGCAGGATAAGGGAAAATCTCATTATGGTCATATGTTACAGTTAATGTTTGAACACAGGGTGTTGACCGATCACATACATGGGAGTACGAGTAAACACAATGATACTTCCAGGCATACTGATTACTCCAGCAACTCGGGATCATCAAGAGGTGAAATTTGCAGATTTTGTTTACTCTAGGTAATAAAGAATTTATTTTTTTGATAGGGGTAAAATTTGATTTCCCTTGTTTGGTGGCCTGGGGCCATCAAGTTGGATATACACAAGTTCAAATTGACAAAGCAAGGTATAACATTTGTCAAGACACTTGTGTGATTCAGTAGTCTGGTCTACGAAGCCAGAGATTTTGAATTCTTGCTATGCCCGCCAGGGGCATACATCCCCAGTCGGAGCCACTGATGGGACTTTAAAAAAAAAATCAAATTGGGCATCACTGGTTACTTTTAACAAGACTAGAGGTCTGATATTTTGGGTTTAGGGTTTTTTGATCTCTCATAAAAAATTGATTGGTATCTTTTGAAACCCTCACGTTATATTTCAATGTTGACTTGCTATTGAGGGTTACCAGTCACTTAAGTTGTCTGACTAAGCATTTCCTTCGTGCTCTTACCGACCCCTTTTACCCGACCTATCGATCTCTTATTTGCCACCTGGGCTTAAATGATTATGTCGCCGATGGTTTTTCTAGCCAGTCCCACTAGTATATTCTATATGATCTATGCAGCTTGGCGAACCGTCCGATCATGGGTTTTGATCTGGACCATTTCTCGCAAACCTCATAGGTTTTCTTGCTGATGTCACTCTGATGGTGCAAGGTGTGCAAGATGCCACCATCTATCATATACGAAGGAGTGGGGCCTTTTCTCAAGGCACCGGCAGTGACAAGTGGCCATCATTTCACCAGTAGAATTTAATGACGAGGACTAATGATGATCATCCCTCGTAGGCCCCTCATGATCAGAGTAAATGTTCCTAAAGTACCGTGAGGTTTGTGAAAATTTGACATGTGGCCTAGCTCTTGAAGCAACAAGGCTAGGTGGGGCCTGCTGCCCGATTGCAATCTCCTATTTTCATCGGTTGTGATTGGCTGTGATATTTCCCAGGCGGTGATGTGGATTTTCAACAATCATTGACTCGATCTGAGTTGTCTAACTTTCTAGGTCTCTTCCACATCAATGGCTCAATTTCAAAGGGTTACTTTTCATCCGTGTGAGGAGCTTTTACACTCTACAACTTGTTTTCATTAATGGTCCAAGCTTTTCAATAGATTTTCTCCTGATTTTTTTGTGTGTGAGTGGTAACCTCCTGATAAATACAAGGATGGACTATATGCCTAGAATAAATTTGTGGTGGAAATATCAGCCACTAATTGTTCGCATGCTCATGCAAGCATTCGGGAAATCAATATTCCCTGCACCGGATTACTATATAAATACCTGTTGAATTGTTCGATATTATCATTGCATTTTTGAGTTGATCTATTTGCAAGTAGTGGATTTGTTCGTATTTTATAAGCTACACTTCTTCAATGGACAAGTCTGAGGTGCGTCGAAGTGCCAGAGTAGGTGCGAGGAATTCACAGCATAAAAAGGAACAATGTGCTCCTGATGCTCCTCAGTCAAGTGCCTGAGGTGTGGGCAAGCGGTTGGATCACTGTAATTCTCATGTTGTGCTCTCTTCGAGCTCTGGTAGCGATGGGTCTGAGAATGACTCAGACTATCGCTGCTATCTTGCGGCCATGACCGAGCTCGTGGGTGTTGATGAAGATTTCCTTGCAGTTTCACCAATAACTATAATGGCACCGTGTTGGGTTGTTGGGGTTCATGCTGATGTGGATAAAAAAAAGAAAGTGGTTTTTCCACAAACTGAAGTGAGAACCAGAAGATTTTTCCTGTACCGAGGCCATTTGTTGACTAAATGATTGCTGGTGCTGGCATGTGTTGCTCATGGGTGGTGATTTTCTGGTGGTTTGTCTTATGGAGGTGGACGTGCATGTGTGTGGCACGCTCTTTTTTATTTTTTCTCCAACTGATTACTAGGTGTAACCATTTTTTTATTCCTCGGATCATGCACTATGTTTTCTAATGATGAGGAATATTTTTGGAATGTGAATTCGAATTTCATTTTAATGAAATTCATTTTGAAATTAACAATGGAGCCCAATACTTGTTACTCTCCTATTCTATAAAGGAGATTTTACAGCTCATTGTTAAGGGTCAGATTTTTTGTATCCAGAGGCTTAGTGTTTGTACAATCAGTTTGTTTATCGTAGGTTTTTTTTGAAGGTATTAGCTAGTATGTTTTGTCTGGGGCAGGAATATTATAAAACAAGTAGGCTATGCTTATGTAATTACAGATATTGAAGCAATAAGTAAGAATCTACTAGAATAATTTCTCTCTTGGTTTCATGTCATGAGTTGTGAATGATTTTATCAATGATATATTCATTTAGCTTCAATGGTATATTTGAGTGTGTACCTCATTTTCTTGCTTTAACTTAATGAGCTAATTAAATTGCTTAAAAATGAGTTGCAGATTTATGATGTCATCTTCAGGATTCCTTAAGGAGTTTTGTTTTGATAACTGAACATCTCATAGTGTAAATCATTATGGTGATATGGCCATGATATCGGGGTTATGTTTTATGTGGCTCCCACCCAATGGATGAGGCACTGGATAATTTCCTCAAGATCCCTATTTTGAGAATACAAGGTTGTAGTTCTAAGCACAGTGGTTTAAAGTCTGAACAAATCTAATACATAAAACCTTGTCTCTTCGAAGACGTAAATCTTATGTTAAGTTTCAGTCATGTTGCTTTAAGATAATTGTTGTTATTCTTCGGTTTTCCACAACAAGGATAATTACTATCTAATTGCGTTAATGGGGATTGTATCTGTTTGAAGAAGTGTTCTTACCAGGTCATGAAATATTTTAATGAACACACTTAGGAAAATCCTCCTTGGTTTCACAAAGCCAAAAGTGTAGGATATTTATTCTTTGACTGAATCTCGTTATTTGGCCACTAAATTTGTTAGTTCTTGAGCATAGAGGTTGGAAACCTCTTATGGAATTACAAATCCTTAGCTGGAAAATTAAAACACCAACAATATATCGTCACGAAACGTGGACATAAACTGGTACACTGGAATCTTCTCAATAACCAAATCACACATTTTTGTTTGAGACCCATCTTTTGTAGCATATGCCATTTTTTTATACTTCTTGAACTCTACTAGTTTATGTCCCACCTCATTTGTGCTCTCCATATGTTGACATACTGGCATACGCTGGAAGCCACCACAATTCTCGGATGAACCATCCAAGCATATTGTCCTATAGAATATCTGGCCATCCTCTATTTCACATAAAAAATTTGATAAGAACTCTCTTGAATATTTTTGTGGGGCTTCTATGCCACAATCCTGCAAAACATCGTGTGTGTATGATTTATCTTGACATAAAAAGTTTTAAGCATTTCAAAAAATCTTTGAGAAATACTAATTTGAGGATAATCATTTTCAAATTTATGAAAAATTGGGTTTGAGTCATATCCAAAAAATGATTTGGATGTGGCTCACGATTCCGACAACCAATTCTCCTTCTTACCACATCCCTTTGATTCGGATATGGCCTTGTGTTATTCTTCCAATACTCTTCAATTAGTGTTCTCAAGGCTTCGACAACTTCTTTATCTTTTCATGGCAGTATCCTCGAGAATGCCCATAATTCATTTGAATCAGTGCCCTCAATTCTTTGTCGCCTTTGAATGGATCTTGATAAAGTTTTTCTACTAATTCTCATTTGTTCACTCATCTTTCTAATGAGGCGATATCTCTTTGTTTGACAACTTACCAAAGTCAATGTAATGACACGTCGGGTGACATTACTATCCTTTGAGTGTAAGGTCTTACCCACACTCTCATAAGCATCCATTAGATTCTTCACAATAGTGTCTTCACTCGATGCATTCGATGTTCTCAACCCAAGATTCTTCATGATGTTCCTATAATTTACACCCTACATCATTTCAATAAATAGTTGACACCTTGAGGTCTCATTTGGCCTTTCAAAGAAGAATTTCCAAATCTTATCAGCATATCCTCTACAAGTGTGTGTTGAAATCTTGCCTTCCATGTGCTGCAAAATCTCATCATCAATATTAATCAAATACTTTGGCTTTCTATGCAAAATTCTATGTGGTGTTCTCCTAGGTACATACATCTCAACATTAGGAATTTCAACAATATTTAATTGATGTAGGCTAGATTGCGTACCTTCAATTGAGGGTGGAGAAGAAGACATACCTTGAGGTTCACGTGGGGATTATGGCATACCTTCTTCGTCAAATCTGAGTGATGATGTACTCTCAAATTGAGATGTGTTGGATGGTGTCCAACAATATTCACTTGCGGTGGATGGTGTCCCTCCATATTCACTTGCGGTAGATGGTGTCCCTCCATATTCGCTTGTACTTAATGTTGTCCCTTCATATTCACTTGTCGTAGAGGGTGTGTCTCCAACTATAGTATTTGAATCTATCTTACCACGATGCTTTCACATTCATTCCTTTTGTGCTGCCAATCCATTTTCTCTTTTTGATGGTTGAGGTTCCTCTTCAATTGGCTTGTTTTTTTCAATCATTTCCAATTTCTTCTTTTCACGATATGTCACCACCCAAACTCTCTCCTTTTCTTTGAAGGTTGCGTTCTCTTCATCTGTTAGTTTCCTCTTTGTTCATTTCTTCGGTATGGTGGATAATTTTATATATAGCATGGTAATGAGATGAATATTAGTACCTAAAAAATATATCCATTCAAGTTAATCAAAACATATGTCATTCAAGGCTTCATAAAGAATACTTACAATCATCCTGTACAAGAGTTAACCTAGCATAGACAAAGGTCACATGACTTTTTTCAATCCAAAATGCATTAAAGAAATGTGGTAATGTGGCATGCCATGATTGCAAGATCAGCTCAAAATGGAAGCATGGTCAAGCATACAAAATTTCAACTTATGTCATATATATATGTATACAAAATGTGGAAGCATACCTGGTGCGGGAGCACCATTAAATGAAAATTGTCAATTCAAGAAGTTCTTGTCTAGGCTTTGGGATTTTGGAATTTTTGCATTAAATAAGGTCAATAAGACCATTTTCCATTGTTGAGTCATTTTTTATGTTTTCTAGGTGTTTAGAAGGTTTATATTTCAAAATTGCAAAAAACATTCGTAAGTTGTCAATTGTGCAAAAGGGAAAAATTGTAAAGTTGTAAAAAGAATTTTGAGGAAGGAAAAAGGTCATACCATTTTAAATGTCAGTTGAAGGAATTAGGACAGTTATTTTTGTGGGAAAAATAATATATATGCTAGAGAACATTGATGCAAAGACTAATTTAGAAGATTTGAAGGAAGATTGAATTGAAAAATCATTGTTTTTCAAATTTTTTGTATTTATGTCTTTTGCAGCCTTGGTTTGGACCATATAGAGAGGAATTGAATATAAATCTTCTTGAATCAATTTGGGGCATGTGTTAACAATTTTTTTCATTTTATTTGAGACTTTGACTCCAATTCTATTAGTAGTTTGGATTGAATCTCTTGTTGCAGGTTTCCGTGCACTGATTAAAGGGTTTTTAAGGTCTCAATTATGTAAATTGGCCCATTCCACTCATTGTGATTACTATAATTGGTTGAATTGGTTTGCATCATCAATAAATAGGTGAAGGAATTTTTTTTTTGTTCAAGGGAGGTCTAAAAGGGTGTTGGCAATGAATCTAAAAGAGTGTTGGGCATGAATCCCTAGAGTGAAATTTTGAGTTTTCCATGAGATTTTGAGTGGTTTTGATATACTAAAGTGTGTTTTGCATTGGGGTAGTGTGGTTTCTTTCTGAATTGAGTTTTTTCAGGATATTTTAGACCTATTTTAAGTATTCATAAGATTGTGTGAGGTTTGGATGAGTGTTTTTCAATAAACCACTAGTTTCTTGGGTAAAAGGGAGGGTTTTGTTATTTGGCACTTTGGTGAGTGCTTTTATGAAAAAAAATGGTGGAATACTTGGTTTCATAACATATATACTGCTGCCCTATTGAGTTTGGTGTTTTTGAAAAGGATTTAAGATAAGGTCCTTTGTAAAAGAGGCCTAATTTGAGGCCTAGTTGGTGTATAAATCCAGTTTTGATGAAATTGTAACAAATAAGCCTATTGTGGATTGTATGAATTATTAATTATGAATTATTGTTTTTGGTTTATTTTGTGTTGATTTTTGTTACATGACCTCTCCTGGTTGCATGAATACAAAAGGTAAGTCAATTGTTAAATAATAAAATGCCTCAAAGAGATGTGGTTTCGGTGCACTAGGGGGTTTGAGAGTCTAAGAAGGTTCATTATGACTACTCCATGATCTAGGCTCTGTAGTTGGTGGAGTATGTTAGTTTTGGGCTTTGTAAGGTGTTTTCATGTTGTTTTGTGCAAGGGAAAACAAGAATCCATCATTTGATTCTTGTCCTTTCAACAAATACAGAAGTTGACTCCTTGTGCAAAATGATGTTATGACTACAAGAATTAAAGAGCCTGATGGTTCATTGGTTTGTGAATGTGTATTTGGTTTATTTCAATCAATAACATGCTGATTATATTTTCTTGGATGTTTGGATAAAGGTTGGTAGTTACCTTCCATGATTTGTTGTTATTTTTCCATGTAAGTTTCAGCATTGAAGAGTGAATTAGTGAATCATGAACGAATTGAATGGTTTTGAGTTTCTAATCAGGTTTATGCTATGTTACAATAAATTTTACGATGGTTTATCTATTTTTGAGTCTGACAAAGATTTGAATCCAAGTTCTAATGTTTTGTGGAAATATGAAATCAAGTGAAATTGAAGGATTTTGATGAAAAGATGACTGAGTTTGTTGGTTGATCTTCTTCAATTTAAGTTAGGGTCAGAAGTGCCCTTGATTATTTGTGGATCTTGGAAGATGCTTTGCATAAAGTTTTAAAATGTAATTGGAAAGTGTATATCATTGTGTAATTTAAAATGTGCATTGACAACCTAAGGTTATAATGACAAACAAATAATGATCAACATGGAATATGCAAAATAAAAAAAATGAAAGCAAGCCATAATAGAATGAAAGAAAATATGTAAAGACTTCACATAGCTAAAAAAGCAAAATTTCAAATGGAGGAGTTCAACTCAATTATGTAGCCTTAGCTTCTTCTTTCTTCAAACTCCTCAACAATTTAACTTTTTCAAAAGCTTTTTCCCCTCCAAACTTCAATTGTGTATCATTTTTCAATGGAATTCAAACATGAATTGATATTATATGTCTTCCAACATGAAAAATATGCTATTTCATGCAAAGGTGGTAGAAATATCATGGAAAAGGTGGTGGAATATGAAAAACATGCTTGCACACTTCACAACATCATCAAAAAGCTGCTTTTTGTTAGAGCACATGCAGAACCAGGAGAATATGCAGAATGTGGGCCTTGAGATCACGGGTGTATTGAGTTTTTTTACCATTTTTAGTGGAAGATAAAACATGCTCGCGTTATAACGCGAGCACATTATTTCTTGCTAGAACGTTCATATATCTACTTCTTCAAAACGCTCTCGTGTTATTTGAAATATGATTTTTTTAATAGATTTATTTTCTCCCTCTTTTTTTATACCCTCTATCCTAATTCTATATCTCTCCCCTGTACCCTTATGGTAGAGGAGATAGAGGTGAGTGTGTGTGTGTGAGAGAGAGAGAGAGGTAGAGGGAGGGAGAGGAGAGATATCTAGTAGACAGGGAGGTAGGGTTGAGGGTTTTAGGGTTTTAGGGTTTAAGGGGTTAGGCTTAAGGGTAGAGGGTGTATGGTTGAGAGACAGAGAGTGGGAGAAAGAGACAGTGGGAGAGATGGAGAAAGAGACAGTGGGAGAGAGAGAGAGAGAGAGAGAGAGAGAGAGAGAGAGAGAGAGAGAGAGAGAGAGAGAGAGAGAGAGAGAGAGAGAGAGAGAGAGAGAGAGAGAGAGAGAGAGAGAGAGAGAGAGAGAGGGGAGAGGGAGAGAGAGAGGGGAGAAAGTGGAGAGAGATAGGGTATAGGGTTAAGAGTTAGAGGGAGAGAGAGGAGAGAGAGAGAGGAGAGGAGAAAGAGATAGTGGAGATGGAGATAGAGGAGGGAGGAGAGAGAGGAGAGAGGGAGAAAGAGAGAGGAGAGAGTGGGAGAGGGGAGTGGGAGAGAGTGGGAGAGAGGGAGAGAGGGAGAGTGGGATGGAGAGGGAAAGTGGGAGAGAGATAGAGGGTAGAGGGTTAAGAGTTAAGGGTTTAAGGGTTAAGGGTTAAGAATAGAGGAGAGAAAGATAGGATTGAGAGAGAGGGAGAGAGGGAGAGAGAGGGAGAGGGAGAAAGAGGGAGAGAGAAGGATAGAGGGAGGGAGAGGGAGGGAGAGGGAGGGAGAGTGGGAGTGATTTAACAACAAGAGAGCGACCTAAGAGAGGGAGAGGAGGTAGGAGGGAGAGATTTGAGAGAGAGAGACCTAAGAGAGGGAGAGGGGGTGGGAGAGAGATAGAGGGTAGAGGGTTAAGAGAAGGAGAGGGAGAAAGAGGGAGAAAGAGGGAGAGAGAGGGAGAGAGGGAGGGAGAGGGAGAGTGGGAGAAAGAGAGAGTAGGAGTGATTGAACAATGAGAGAGAGACCTAAGAGAGGGAGAGTGGGTGGGAGAGAGATAGAGTGTAGATGGTTTAAAGAGTAAAGGGTTAAGGATAGAGGGGAGAGAGAGAGGGAGTGGGAGAGAGATAGAGGGTAGAGGGTTAAGAGTTAAGTGTTTAAGGGTTAAGGGTTTAAAGGGTTAAGGGTTAAGGGTTTAAAGGGTTAAGGGTTAAGGGTTTAAGGGTTAAAGATAGAGGGAAGAGAGAGAGGGAGTGGGAGATAGATAGAGGGTAGAGGGTTAAGATTTAAGGGTTTAAGGTTTAAGGGTTTAAAGGGTTAAGGGTTAAGGGTTAAGGGTTAAGGATAGAGGGGAGAGACAAAGGGAGTGGGGGAGAGATATAGGGTAGAGGGTTAAGGATAGAGGGGAGAGACAAAGGGAGTGGGAGAGAGATAGAGGGTATAGGGTTAAGATTTAAGGGTTTAAGGGTTAAGGGTTAAGGATAAAGGGGAGAGAGAAACGGAGTGGGAGAGACATAGAGGGTAGTGGGTTAAGAGTTAAGGGTTAAGGGTTTAAAGGGTTAAGGGTTAAGGATAGAGGGGAGAGAGATAGGAGTGAGAGAGAGTGGGAGAGAGGGGGAAATAGATATAGGGTAGAGGGTTAAGAGTTAAGGGTTTAAGGGTTAATGGTTTAAAGGGTTAAGGTTTAAGGGTTTAAGGTTTTAGGGTTTAAATGGTTAAGGGTTAAGGATAGAGGGGAGAGAGAGAGGCAGTGGGAGAGAGATAGAGGGTAAATGGTTAAGAGTTAAGGGTTTAAGGGTTAATGGTTTAAAGGGTTAAGTGCTAAGGGTTTAAGGGTTAAGGGTTAAGGATAGAGGGGAGAGATATAGGAGTGAGAGAGAGTGGGAGAGAGGGAGAGAGAGAGGGAGAAGGAGAAAGAGGGAGAGAGGGAGAGATATAGGGAGAGGGAGAGTGTGAGAAAGAGATATTGGGAGTGATTGAACAATGAGAGAGACCTAGGAGAGGGAGAGGGGGTAGTAGGGAGTGATTAAACCCTAATCCCTCATACCCTATACCCTCTTAATCCCTCAACTCTCAACCCTTAAACCCTATTCCCTCAACCCCTATACCCTCTACCCTATACATTGGACCCTCAACTGTAATCCCCTAACTCTATACACTCAATCCTCTACCCTCAACCTTAAAACCTCAACCCTCAAACCCTCTACCCTCAATCCTCTACATTCTACCCTCAATCCTAATCCCCCAACCCTTAAACCCTTAAACCCACTTAGTAAACTCTCTACCCTAATACCTCAACTCTCTTGACCCTTAATCACTCAATCCTTAAAACCCTAATCCCTCAACCCCTATACCCTCTTTATCCCTCAACCCTCAACACTTAAACCCTAATACCTGAACCCCTATACCCTCATAATCCCTCAACCCTCAACCCTCGACCCTTAAACCCTAATACCTCAACCCCTATACCCTCTTAATCCATAAACCCTCAATCCTCAACCCTTAAACTATAATCCCCCAACCCCTATACCCTCTTAATCCCTCAACCCTCAACCATCAACCCTTAAACCCTAATCCCTCAAACACCTATACCCTTTTAATCCCCGAACCCTCAACCCTCAACCCTTAAACCCTAATCCCTCAACCCCTATACCCTCTTAGTCCCTGAAACCTCAACCCTTAAACCCTAATCCCTCAACCCCTATACCCTCTTAATCCCTCAACCCTCGACCCTTAAACCCTAATCCCTCAACCCCTATACCCTCTTAATCCCTCAACCCTCAACCCTCAACCCTTAAATCCTAAACCCCCAACCCCTATACCCTCTTAATCCCTCAACCCTCAACCCTTAAACCCTAATATCTCAACCCCTATACCCTCTTAATCCCTAAACCCTCAACCCTTAAACCCTAATTCTACAACCCATATACACTCTTAATCCCTAAACCCTACAACCCTCAACCCTTAAACCCTAATCCCTCAACCCCTATACCCTCTTAATCCCTCAACCCTTAAACCTATTCCCTCAACCCCTATACCCTCTACCCTATACATTGGACCCTAAACCCTAATCCCCTAACCCTACACACTCAATCCTCTACCCTCAACTTTAAACCCTCAAACCCTATACCCTATACCCTCTACAAACCCTTAATCCCTCTACCCTCTACCCTCAATCCTCTACTCTCTACCCTCAGCCCCAATCCCCCAACCCTTAAACCCGCTTAGTAAACTCTCTACCCTAATCCTTCAACCCTCTTGACCCTTAATCCCTCAACCCTTAAACCCTAATCCCTCAACCCCTATACCATCTTAATCCCTCAATCCTCAACCCTAAACCCTTAAACTCTAATCCCTCAACCCCTATACCCTCTTAATCCCTCAACCCTTAAACCCTAATCCCTCAACGCCTATACCCTCTTAATCCCTCAACCCTTAAACCCTCTACCCTCAACCCTCTTGACCCTTAATCCCTCAACCCCTATACCCTCTACCCTATACATTGGACCCTCAACCCTAATCCCCCAACCCTATATCCTCAATCCTCTACCCTCAATCCTAAACCCTCAACCCTTAAACCCTCAACCCTCTACCATCTACCCTATAAACCCTTAAAAACTCAACCCTAAACCCTAAAACCTCATCCCTTAAACCCTAAACCCTTAAACCCTCTACCCTCTACCCTCAATTGTCTACCCTCTACCCTCAACCCTTATATATCAACCCTTAAACCCACTTATTAAACTCTCTACACTAATCCCTCAACCCCTATACCCTCTACCATATACATTGGACCCTCAAACCTAATCCCCCAACCCTATACCCTCAATCGTCCACCCTCAACCCTCAACCCTTAAACCCTCTACCCTCTACACTCTACCCTATACATTAAACACCCAACCCTCAATTCTCAACCCTCAACCCTTAATCCCTCAATCCTCAACCCTCAAACCCTAAACCCTCAACCTCGATACCCTCTACACTATACATTGGACTCTTAACCCCAATCCTTCAACCATATGTACCCACAACCCTAATCCATCAACCCTATACCCTCATCCCAATACCCTAGGTCATCAACCCTATACCCTCTATTCTCAACCCTCTAGCCTATACATTGGATCCTCAACCCTCATATATCTATGTCCCTCCCTCCTCTTCTCTCCTTCTCTCTATCCATCCATCCCTCCCTCTATACCCTAATCCATCAACCCTAAACCCTAAACCCTTAAACACTCAACCCTAAACCCTCAACCCTCAACCCTCAACCCTCAACCCTCAACCCTCAACCCTCAACACTTAAACCCTAAATGCTTAAACCCTCTACCCTCTACCCTCAACCATCAACCCAATACCCTCTACCCTAAACCCTAATACCTCAACCCTTAGACCCTTAAATCCAAGAAAACTCTCTACCCTAATCCCTCAACCCTCAACCCTTAAACCCTCAAACCTCTACCCTCAACCCTTAAACCCTAATCCCTCAACCCCTATAACCTCTACCCTATACATTGGACTCTCAACCCTAATCCCTTGACCCTATACCATATACCCTCAATCATCAACCCTCAACCTTAAACCTTCAATCCTCAACCCTCAACCCTCAACCCTTAAACCCTAAACCCTAAACCCTTAAACCCTCTACCCTCTACCCTCTACCCTATACATTAAACCCTCAACCCTTAATTCTCAACCCTCAACCCTCAATCCTTAAACCCTCAACCCTCAACCCCTATACCCTCTACCCTTTACATTAGACCCTGAACCTAATCCTTCAACCATATACCCTCAAACCTATACCCTAAACCCTCTACCCTCAACCCTAAACACTTAACCCTAAACCCTTCAACCCTAAACCCTTAAACCTTCTACCGTATAACCTCAACCCAATACCCTCTTCCATCGACCCTATTCCCTCAACCCTCAACCCTTAAACCCTAATACCCTAGAAACCATCAACCCTATAGGTCCTCCACCCTAATCCCTCAGCCCCTATCACTTTCTCTCTATCTATAAATCTCACCTCTCCCTCCCTCCCTCTCTCCTAGCCTCTTTAATTATCTCTATCTACCCTCTCCCTCTTTCTACGTACCTCTCATTCAATCAATCCCTATCACCCTCTCTCTCTCCCTCTATACATATATCTCTATGTCCCTCCCACTCTCTCCCACTCCCTCTCTCTCGCTCTCTCTCATGTCTCTCCTTCCCACCCCCTCTCTCTCTCAGGTCTCTCCCTCTGGAAACCTACCTAGGTAACTCTCTCTCTATCTCTCTCCCCTCTCTCTATCTATCCCTCCCACCCTACCTAGATAAGTCCCTCTCACTCCACCCCCCTCTTTCTCTACCTCTATCAGGTCACTCCCTCCCATACCCTCTCCCTCTCTCAGGTCTCTCACTCACACTCTCTCTCCCACTCCCTCTCTCTCGCACTCCCTCTCACTATCTATCTCTCAAGTCTCTCCATCTCACCCCCTCACACTCTTGAGTCTCTCCCTTTGGCACCCTACCTACATAACTCTCTCTTTCCCTCTGTCTCTCTCTCTCCCCTCTCTCTCTCTCTCTCTCCCTCTCTCAATTCTCTCTCTCCACCCCCTCTCTCTCTCCCTCCCTCCCTCTATCTCTCCCACCATACCTAGCTAAGTCCCTCTCATTCCAACCCCTTCTCTCCCACTCCCTCTCTCTTAAACTATCACCTCCACCCCCTCTCCCTCTCTCTAGACTCTCTCTCTCTCTCTCTTAAAATTCTCCCTCCCTCTAAAGACATACGTAAATACATACATACAAGCATAATACATATGAACATACAATCCTACATCCATAAAATCATACATATGTAGATACAATCTTACATACATATAGGCATACATACAATATACATGCATTGATACATATAGGCATACGTACATACATACAAGCATGCATACATACATGACATACAAGTATACATGTACATACAAACATATAAATATATTAGCATACATTCAATAGACTGGAATTTAACATAAAGGAGGACATAACGTGAGTGCGTAGCATGTTATAACGCTCTTGTGTTATGTCTTGGTTGACATGATTCCCGCAGAAGCAAAAAACCATGTCAAAACTGAGATATAATGTGAGCATTTTATAATGCGCTCACGTTATATCTTGCTTTGCGAATCCCCAAGCCTTAGGATTGGTATTTTCCTTGGAATGCCAACCCAAAGGCTTTGAGGGCATTCCCAATGACCAAAGACGTGTTTTTGCAAATTCTACAATATTTCACATAATCGAGTTTGTGCTCACCATCAGGATTCACATGGTTCAATATCAAACAAATTGAACATCTGGGTAATGTTACATTCTCTCTTGGCTATCCAACGATGCAATTTTTTTCACTTTCTAATAATGTTAAGCCTTTCATCCATAATTATTTTGTTTGTATGTCTCTTTTTTGGAAAAAAGAAATGTTTGGTGTTTTTTTCATTATAAATTAACCGCTCATCGAAATTTCAAATAAATTACATTTTTAGAAACTAGACTCCATTCTACAAAAAAAAAAATTTAAAAAAAATCAATTATTTTCCAAAATTTGTAGGGGTAGCACAACCAAAATTCTATTTTTTAGGAAGTGTCCACTTCGAAAATTAGTAAAAATTCAAATAATCATTAAAAAATTATCAGAAAATCATGCATCAACTACATACTGTTAGCTAACTTCTGACTGTTGCAATTTTAAAAATACTAAAAAAAAGTTCAACATACGAGGGTCGTACAAGAGTTGTTATGTTATGTTTTTCTAACAAAAACAACACCAATTTGTGTGCGTCCCTCTTTTGAACCCCTTAATCTCAACCATT
Source organism: Sequoiadendron giganteum (assembly GCA_007115665.2). Lineage (NCBI taxonomy): Eukaryota > Viridiplantae > Streptophyta > Pinopsida > Cupressales > Cupressaceae > Sequoiadendron > Sequoiadendron giganteum. The sequence continues at coordinate 240,239,730 of CM021103.1, forward strand.
TTAAAAATAAATTAGTAGTTTAGAAAGTAGACTGGAGCAATTCGATCCTTTTTTTTGTTCCATCTCAAAATTTTGAGTGTAACTATCCTCAATTTCACGTCCAAGTTCAGTATTTCTTGATTTTAGAAAAATTTGTCCACTTAATTCCCCTTTTTGGGAACCATCTTGGTGCACTTACCCTTTCTAATAGTGTTGGTAATCAACCCCCTATGGATCATAACCTACATACTTCATTTCCAATGACTTCCTTACCTACAACCAATGTGAATGATTTGTTCATGTCCCGCAAAAAAATGTATACAAAGAATAGATGAAGGCCTAGAAAAGTTACAAGACTTTGCGCATAATGAAAACATGGACACTAGTATCATTCCTACTTTAGATACTCTATGGAAAATGATTGAAACCAAAACTGGAATGCAGATTATGTGAGGTATAGATCATCTTGTTAATAATAACATTTTTACCATGACTAATTATACTCAAGATTTGGGGTATACTCAAAGCCAAGGTGGGAATTTCATTCCTCCTTCCATAATCCACATCTCCATTCCTATATACATAAGTACTCATGTTACCACAACCATTCAGCCTACTAGCAATGTCAACACTTCCTTAGGTATTTCTGCTAGGAATCCTTCTAGCTTTGTGCATTCAAATATCATATCTCCTCAACCATCTCCCCTTAAAAATCTGCAATTTACTTGCACTCCACAAACATACACCACTCCACCTTATTCCCCTTCATCTCTTAATACCAACAATGATCCAATCATTAACACACTTTTGTAAAACATGATATCCATTCAACAACAAATCGCTAGCCTAAATCAAAACAACAATGGCCAACCTTCACAATACATCAAAACCAATATGTTATGCTTGGAGATATTGAGAACACAAATTCCACAAGGTATAGAGGTTCCTAGATTTGAGAAATATGGTGGGAATGGAGATCCTGTTATCCATTTTTTCACTTACACAACTCTATGTAGTGATTTTATTTTTGAAGATAAGCTCTTGTCTAAACTCTTCCCTGGATCCTTGAAAGATATTTCTTTACAGTGGTTTTTCTCCTTACCGAATAGTTCAGTTTGTTCATTTAATGATCTTATTGATGCCTTTTACAACCAATTCCAAATTCATATGGGTCTCAAGATGACCCTAGCTGATTTGGTGAAATGTGAACAAAAGGATGATGAGAAATTCACTGATCTAATAGGGAAATATCAAATGCTTTATTCATAACTAAACATTAAGATTCCTGATGTCAACCTTCAAAGAATTTTTATTTCCAATTTGCAAGATAAAATTCAAACTAAGCTTGAGATGATGAGATTTCCCTCCTTCACACAATTATGCACAACCCTTCGTGATTATCAGAATTTGGTTAGTAGTTGTGACATGAAAAATCCACCTAGCCATCCTAAAAAGTCTGAATCCACACCTTAAAATAGTTATCAATATTTCAAGAAATAGAATAGGGGATTTTTACAACTTAATTCCCCCCAACCAAATCAACAATTTGATAGCCAAGTGGCTTCTATAAAGATGACAAATCCTTTTTCCTTTGGGATAGGAATAGAAAATTTACCCCTGTACCCGAAACTCTTCATAATATCATGCTACAACTCGTGAACAAGAATATGATTTCCTTACCTCCTATCAGATCTCCTGATCCTAATAAACCATTAGCCTCAAACTATAGATCAAATTCTTATTGTCATTACCACCAACAAAATGGACATGATACAGAATATTGCAACCGTCTTAATCATCTTGTGCAAGACCTCTTTGATTCTAATCAACTTCAAATTGGAGGTGTGGCGATCAAGGTAGTAAGTCTGTAGCTCTTCCTAAACAAAAATTACAAATATTTACTAATCCCATGCCAAAACACACTATTTCATTTGTCAAAGCTAGTGAAACAAAGAATGATGTGATGATTGTTGACACGGATGATGAAAACACAAAAGATGACAATGAGGAAAAAATGATTAAAATGGTGTCGTTGATTGAAGCTAAACCTCATATGGGCCAAACCAAAATGCCCCTTGATATTTCTTTCTCACAAAAAGACGTAATCAAACATGCACCTAATGGTCCTCTTTACATACCTGGAAGAATCAATGGTAGCCCTACTAATGGGATATTAATTGATCCCATCTGTGTAGATAACATGATCACTAAAGAATTCTTATTTTTGCATGAACTTTATCAAGATACATATGAAAGATGAAAGCATGGATCAAAACACACAATGGTTTTTCTTGCCCTGCGATTGGCTCAATAAATCTCCCTCTAAAATTTGGACCCAAAATACTAAATGTCTCATTCACCATCATCCCATCATCGAACCAATTTCATGTGAAGTTAGGCTATCCATGGATTCGCTCCATGAATTCCATCCCATTAGTTGTGCATAAATGTTTAAAGTTTCCCTTTGGAAATAAAATCTTCATTGTATATCATAGTGGCTTTAATTCGGTGTCTTCTCATGGAAACTTTTCATTGGATTTTTTGGCCTGAGCTTATTGAACCTATTAAACCCCATGAGGACTTCTTTTTCAAAGCATACTAAAATTTTAAGGAAAAGAATATAGAAGAATTATCCCTTAGAAATATGCCTCAACCCATGATTGAGCCACCCATCCTTAAAAAAACCATGATTGAATGAAAAGCCCTTCCAAATATCCAAGATTAGCTTATTAAAAATCCTCCTACCATATCCTATAAGATACCACAATACAATCAAAACAATCACATTGTTCCTCCTAAATTCAAATAAGGTTACAAAGCTAAAGAGAAAGTGGTTGAAAAAAATACTATGGTTCCTTCCATTCCTCCCCTAAGGGAAGAAAAGAAACCTATGGTTGACAAACCTACTCCTATCCAATCACAAATTGAAAACCAAATGAAAAGAAACTAAAATTCTAGAGAGCATAGGTGTAGAAGTCGTGCTATTGCTTGTATGTTACAAACTAAAGAAGAAAAAAACAACATATAAAATCAAAATCTGAGATTTCCTGAAGCAATGTGTGATGATTCTTTACCTTGATCGCAATGTAAACAAGAACCTTCTAGGGACATTATCATTCGACCTTCTGTTGTGGTTAATTTAGATGATGATATTGACAAATGTTGCAAATATTGATGAAAAAATGCATAATGAGTTGAATTCATTGTTCTCCTCTTCCATGAGCTTAAGTGACAATTATCCTAAAAAGAGTGTTGAACTTGGTGTGTGTCCTAGTTCAGCACTTGGTATTGTCCCTTTGGCTATTTTTCCACCTTTTTTATATATTGATCAAGATTGGGATGTGGATGACCTGCTAATAGGTTGACTCACATGTTCCTTACTAGTATTTTGGTTTATTTTCTTTTTCATTTTTCTTTATGTGATTGCATGTCCATAATGTGATCCCTCATACTATTTTTTTATGTATCTCTCTCTTTTTGTGCATTCCTCTATTCAAGTATCCACATTCTTCTCTATTTCATAAACATTTTATCTTTTTTCTTGTCTTGTATTTTCCTTTTTGGGATGACATAAGGTATCTAGACATTTAGGTCTCTTCCATGTTGACTCGAAATGCTTTTTATTTGTTTTCGCTCTCTTTGTGTCATTCTTCTAGTTCTATGAGCATTTGGGGAATGATGGAATTTCTAAGCTCTATAACAATATTGTAGCAAAGATTTATTAACCTTAAATTTGTAGATCCCTTATGTATTTTTGGGGGAAACCCCTCCTTCCTTTTTCATGGCGTAGCTTCATTTCGGAAACATATGACTTGGCATAAGGCTTTCTGAGTAAGCTCTCATGTCTTAGGATTGAACATTGGCTACTTTAAGCTCTCATTTCTCATAGAAATGGTGTTAGCCATCACTTTAAAGTGGGGGCATACATAGATAATATATTTTAACATTTATCATATTTCATGGTGTGATTTTATTTATTCTTGTGATGTGTCTTTTTCTTGGTGGTGTCATTGGGTTTGATGTCCTCCAAGAGTGTAGTATTTCTTAGTGTATGACTTTCCTCTTAGTGGTGATGCAACACACAACATTCTCTAAGTTGTGAATCTTTTAATCTTGAATTGTCCTCTCTTGGGGACATTAGGCACGATGTTACCTAAGAAGAATACCTTACACAAACTAAGAAAAATCCCTTCAAACAAAACAAATTTGCTAGCATTATTATTCATGTGTTTGGCATAATGTATCTTTTTAAGCCTTATGAAGCTCAAACCCTAAATTCAAGGCCACTAAGCATAAGACACCTTGCTTTCCTATGGATCCTTGCCTTGTTTATAGGTGTTTATCATAACACAACTTGTCAAGCCCTATGAAGCTTGAACTCTAAATTCAAGACCACCTAGCATAACACACCTTGCTTGCTTGTGGAGCCTTGCCTTGTGATGCCTTATTGAAGTTTTCAAAAGGATAGCTTTGATATGGTATGGGAACCTAATATGATTTTCTCATTTTCCACCCTTTTGGGATACTCACCTAGTGGATAGCCTAAGGTTCCACTATGCAAATTAAACATGAAAATCAAAAGCTTGGATGTGTTTCATGTCGATCAAACCATCTAGGCTTGATCTTCCTAGTCTTTGATGTTGTATGATTCTATATCTTTTCCATTGCTACATACGTAAGTGTCTTGAATGTCTACTTTAGTGTGAGTTTTCACTTGCACTCATCCTCGCAATAAAGTGGGAGCTAAATGTACTATGGGAAAAAGTATCCATTTTTCACACTTAATTTTGAAATGAATAACTAATAACAAATGATATTAATGATGCCTTAATTTATTGTTGTAATATGTTTTACATATTCAAATTAAGTTTAGGGCCCCCTTTAATTAAAATGGACTTAATTGTGCCTTATTTTTAGTGTTGTAAGGTGTACCTTTACACTTTCACACTAACCTAGGGCTTTATTAATTGATTGAGGTTAATTTTCCTTAATTGTCCCCTCTAATTCAAATCCAAGCCTAATTAATTAAAAAAATTGAGAGATAAAACCTGACATTCATAAATTCCTTGGCATAAGGTTTAACATTGAGCAATGTGTGTCCTAATTTAGTGACCTAGGACCCATTCGCCATAGGGTGAATGGGTGATCACTTGCATCTAGGACCTAAATTCAAATTATGTTTTTGGTGGTTTTTCAATTATTTCAAATGTATATTCAAATGTCAGCTTGTGATATTTTGAATTTCAGAAATTAATGCTAGGATATGTATAAATAAGAGTTCATTTCACTATGTTTCATCCTAACATCCTAGAATTTTAGGAGAGCATTCCTAATAGAAATTTTATGAGATCAAGAGAAATTCAAGAGAATTTTCAAGGCATTCAAGGGTAGGTTTATTGAATATTATTGCAGAAATCAAGATTCTTATCATAATGTCAAAGATTTATTGCATCAAGCATGTTGTTTGAGCTAATATGGTCATGATGTAGCATTCAATATCTATGCAAGTATTCAAAGACATCATTTCTAGTCAAGTTTCATGATTAAGATTTACTTCAATTGAAGCCAATTCATGCTAGTTGTGGATTTATAATCCAAGGTTCAAATAAGGTTTGGTGAGTTGTTACAATTTTTTGTTCATTCATCATTCCTTCATGCTTTTCTATTTCATTTCAGGTTTAGTTACCAAAATGGGGTTTGACCAAGACAAATCCCAATTCCCTAATAAAAAAGTTTCTCTCTTTGATTTGTGATTGCAGATTTTAGGTTGAAGATCCTTTAGAGAGAAAAATTGAAGAAAGTTGCAAAGTTGTAAAAGCTGCAAGAAAAGTTGTCGTTTCAAGTAAACTCCTTTATAAAATTTATTTCTAGCCATTCGAAAATGAAACTCGAGAATTTGGGAATGCAGACACAACAGAAGAGAACCTAGAGATGGATTTTAGAGAACCCTAGCTAGGACCCATTCTCCATAGGGTAAATGAGTCCTCAATGAGCTTCAAAAGGTGAATTTTGGTGAAAGGTACACAATGTTGTCCCCTTTCTAGATCTTCCTTTTGATTACTATTTCTGTCAGATTTGGTTATTGTTCTTCATTTGCATTTCATAGCTTACATTTTTGAGTTTGTTTGATGGTTTTGATATTTCTCTCCAAAGTGCTATTTATTTTACCCCTGCCCTTGCATAGATAGGAAATTTGTTGATTCATACCTTCATTTGACTCACCTTTTTGGTTGTTAGTCATTTCATTTTTTGGATCTCATTTACTTGAATGAAATTAGGTAAATAGGTCTTTTTGGTGAACCCCCTTTCATAACAATTTTCCCCAAAAACCACCTATTTTTGGTTGTTTCACTTTTGGTCAAGATTGGATCCACTTTCTTTCTTGCCATTTTGAAAATTATTTGTATATATAGAGCCATTCTTCTTAGAGAATTCAATGCAGGATTTCTCCTCCTTTGTCTCAAGATTTTCATTTGATTTGGAGCTATCAAGATCATACTTTTCTTCTTTCACAATTTTTTCTTTTGTATTTTCTAATTCATATTTCAAAGTGGCAATCTCTTCTTCAAGTTTTAAGAATTCATTAGCCTTATTATTGAGATTTATATTAAAGAAATATTCAATCCTCTTGCCTACTTCAACCTTTACTTATAAATCAAAGATCATACCTTCTACTCCTCTCAATTTTATTTCACATTCTTTACCTTCTACTTTGGCTTTCAATTTGTCAGTTTCGTCCTTTGATCTTTCAAGAAAGATCTCAAATTTATGATTTAGTGCCTTTTCTTCATTCAAAACATTCAGAGAAGATTGAATTTTTCCTTCAAAACCTATATTCCAATCATCTTAATTAAAGTCTCAACCTGCAAGTTCTATTGATTCTAGATCCAAATCAAAAAAGAACATGTCTTCATCACTCAATGAGTTGGACTCCTTACATTTCTCAACATTACACTTTATGTCAGTAATATTAAAGGCCAAAAAAAGGTTTTCATCATTTTAATCATTCTCCTCATCTTCTAACAAACAACTATGCTCATTAGATTAAACATGCGGGTAAGTGCACCAAGATGGTTCCCAAAAAGGGGACTTAAGTGGACAGCTTTTTCCTGAAATCGGGAAATACTGACCTTGGATGTGAAATTGAGGATACTTAGACTCAAAATTTTGAGATGGAACAAAAAGAAGGATTCAAGTGCTCTGAGTCTACTTTCTAAACTACTAATTTATTTTGAAAATGATTGAGATTAAGGGATTCAAACGAGGGATGTACAAAAATTGGTATTGTTTTTGTCAGAAAAACATAACATAGCAACTCTTGTACGACCCTCGTACGGTGAACTTTTTTTTAGTATTTTTAAAATCGACAAGGTCAGAAGTTAGCTAACAGTATGTAGTTGATGCATGATTTTTCTGATAATTTTTTAATGAATATTTGATTTTTTACTAATTTGTGAAGTGGACATATCCTGAAAATAGAATTTTGGCCGTGCTACCCCTACAAATTTTGGAAACTAATTGATTTGTTTTTTTTTTAATTTTTAAATTTTGTAGAATGGAGTCTAGTTTCTAAAAATGTAATTTATTTTGAAAAATTGATGAACGGTTAATTTATAAGGAAAAAAATACCAAACACTGCTTTTTGGCAAAAAAAAGACATACAGATAAAATAAATTCTGGATGAAAGACTTAACATTTTCAGAAAGTGAAAAAAATTACATCGTTGGATAGCTAAGAGATAACCCAACATTACCCATGTGCTTGATTTTTCCGATATTGAACCACGTGCAATCCTGACAGTGAGCACGAACTCGATTATGAGAAATATGGTGGATTTTTTAAAAACACGTCTCTGGTCGTTGGGAATGCCCTCCAAACCTTTGGGTTGGAATTCCAAGGCAATACCAAGCTTAAAGTTTGGTAATTCTCAAAGCAAGATATAATGCAAGCGCGCTATATCTCACTTTGACATGGTTTTTGCATCTATGAGGAACATGTCTACTAACCCATAATGCGAGTGCGTTATAACGCGCTCGCGTTATGTCTTACTTTATCTTCAATGCTAATATATTAATGTATGCTGATATATTTTTATGTACATGTATGTATGTATGCTTGTCTGGATGTAAGATTATATGTACAAATGTATTATGCTTGTATGTATGCATTTATGTATGTCTTTAGATGAAGGGAGAATTTAGAGAGAGTCTAGAGAGATGGAGAGGGGGTCGAAGTGAGAGTTTAAAAGAGAGGGAGTGGGAGAGAAGGGGTTGCATTGAGGGGGGATTAGCTAGGTAGGGTGGGAGGGATAGAGGGAGGGAGAGAGAGAGAGGGGGGTCGAAGAGAGAGAATTGATGGAGAGGGAGAGAGAGAGAGAGGGGTGTGGGAGAGAGAGAATCGAGGGAGAGGGAGAGGGAGAGAGACAGAGACAGAGAGACAAAGAGAAAGAGAGGGTTATGTAGGTAGGGTACGAAAGGGAGAGACTTGAGAGTGTGAGAGGGAGAGACCTGAGAGTGTGAGGGGGGTGAGAGGGAGAAACTTGAGAGATAGGTAGTGAGAGGGAGTGAGAGAGGGTGGTAGGGATTGATTGAATGAGAGGTATGCAGAAAGAGGGAGATGGTAGATAGAGACAATTAGAGAGGGTGGGAGCGAGGGAAGGAGGGAGAGGTGAGATGTATAGATAGAGAGAAAGTGATATGGGTTGAGGGATTAGGATGGAAGACCTATAGGGTTGATGGTTTCTAGGATAGTAGGGTTTAAGGTTTGAGGGTTGATGGAATAGGTTTGATGGTAGAGGGTATTTGGTTGAGGGTATAGGGTAGAAGGGTTTGGGGTTAAGTGTTTAGGGTTAAGGGTTTAGGGTATAGTTTTGAGGGTATATGGTTGAAGGATTAGGTTCAAGGTCCAATGTAAGGGGTAGAGGGTTTAGGGTTTAAGGATTGAGGGTTGAGGGTTGATAATTGAGGGTTGAGTGTTTAATGTATAGGGTAAAGGGTAGAGGGTTTAAGGGTTGAGGGTTTAAGGTATAAGGTTGAGGGATTAGGGTTGAGGGTCCAATATAGAGTAGAGGTTATAGGGGTTTTGATATTAAGGGTTGAGGGATTAGGCTTTAGGGTAGAAAGTATTGGGTTGATGGTAGAGGGTAGAGGGTAGAGGGTAAAGGGTTTAACAGTTTAGGGTTTAAGGGGTTAGGGTTGAGGGTCGAGGGTTTAGGGTTGAGTTTTTAAGGGTTTAAGGGTCAAGAGGGTTGAGGGATTAGGGTAGATAGTTTACTAAGTGGGTTTAAGGGTTGGAAGATTAGGGTTGAGGGTAGAGGGTATAGGATTGGTGGTAGAGGGTAGAGGGTTTATGGGTTAGGATTTAAGGGTTTAGGGTTTAGGGATGAGGGATTAATAGGTTATAGAGTAGAGGTTATAGGAGTTGAGGGATTCAGAGGGTATAGGGGTTGAGGGATTAAAGTTTAAGGGTTGAGGATTGAGGGTTGAGGGATTAATAGGGTATAGGGGTTGAGGGATTAGGCTTTAATGGTTGAGGGTTGAGGGTTGAGGGATTAAAAGGGTATAGAGGTTGAGGGATTGGGGTTTAAGGGTTGAGGGTTGAGGGTTGAGGGATTAAGAAGGTATAGGGGTTGAGGGATTAGGGTTTAAGGGTTGAGGGATTAGGGTTTAGGGTTTGAGGGTTGAGGGATTAAGAGGGTATAGTGGTTGAGGGATTAGGGTTTAAGGGATTTGAGGGTTGAGGGCTGAGGGATTAAGAAGGTATAGGGGTTGAGGTATTAGGCTTAAGGGTTGAGGGATTAGGGTTTGAGGGTTGAGGGATTAAGAGGGTATAGGGGTTGAGGGATTAGGGTTTAAGCGTTGATGGGTGAGGGTTGAGGGTTGACGGATTATGAGGGTATAAGGGTTGAGGGATTAGGGTTTAAGGGTTGAGGGATTAAGAGGGTATAGGGGTTGAGGGATTAGGGTTTAAGGGTTGAGGGTTGAATGATTAAGAGGGTTGAGGGATTAAGAGGGTATAAGGATTGAGGGATTAGGATTTAAGGGTTGAGAATTGAGGGTTGAGGGATTAAGAGGGTATAGAGGTTGAGGGATTAGGATTTGAGGGTTGAGGGTTGAGGGATTAGGGATTAAGGGTTGAAGGTTGAGGGTTGATGGATTAAGAGGGTATAGGGGTTGAGGGACTAGGGTTCAAGGGTTGAGGGTTAAGAGTTGAGGATTGACGGATTAAGAGGGTATAGGGGTTGAGGGATTAGGGTTTAAGGGTTGAGGGATGAGGGATGAGGGATTAAAAGGGTATAGGGATTGAGGGATTAGGGTTTAAGGGTTGAGGATTGAGGGTTGAGGGATTAAGAGGGTATAGGGGTTGAGGGATTAAGGTTTAAGTGTTGAGGGATTAGGGTTT
>CM021103.1:240250209-240468254 GCA_007115665.2 Sequoiadendron giganteum
GGTTGAGGGATTAAGAGGGTATATGGGTTGAGGGATTAGGGTTTAAGGGTTGAGGGATTAGGGATTAGGGTTTAAGGTTAAGGGATTAAGAGGGTATAGGGATTGAGGGATTAGGGTTTAAGGGTTGAGGGTTGAGGGTTGATGGATTAAGAGGGTATAGGGATTGAGGGATTAGGGTTTAAGGGTTGAGGATTGAGGGTTGAGGGATTAAGAGGGATTAGGGGTTGAGGGATTAGGGTTTAAGGGTAAAGAGGGATTAAGAGGGTATAGAGATTGATGGATTAGGATTTAAGGGTTAAGGGATTAAGAGTGTATAGGGGTTAAGGGTTGAGGGATTAGGGTTTAAGGGTTAAGGGGGTATAGGGGTTGAGGTATTAGGGTTTAAGGGTTGAGGGTTGAGAGGTTGAGGGATTAAGAGGGTATAGGGGTTGAGGGATTAGGGTTTAAGGGTTGAGGATTGAGGGTTAAGGGATTAAGAGGCTATAGGGGTTGAGGGATTAGGGTTTAAGGGTTGAGGGTTGAGGGTTGAGGGATAAAGAGGGTATAGGGATTGAGGGATTAAGGTTTAAGGGTTGAGGGATTAGGGTTTAAGGGTCCCACTCTCCCCTCTCTCCCTCCCACTATATCTCCCACTCTCTCCATCTCTCTTTCTCCCACTCTGCCCATCTCTCTTTCTCCCACTCTCCCCCTCTATCCCTCTCTCTTTCTCCCACTCTCCCCTCTCTCCTCCTCTATGCTCTCCCCTCTCTCCATCTCTCTTTCTCCACTCTCCCCTCTATCCCTCTCTCTTTATCTCCTCTCCCCTCTCTCCTCACTCTATCTCTCCTCTCTCCATCTTTCTTTCTGCACCTCCCCTCTCTCCCTCCCACTCTATCTCCCACTCTCTCCCTCTCTCTTTCTCCCACTCTCCCCCTCTATCCCTCTCTCTCTATCTCCCACTCTCCCCTCTCTCCCTCCCACTCTATCTCCCACTCTCTCCATCTCTCTTTCTCCCACTCTCCCCATCTCTCTTTCTCCCACTCTCCCCCTCTATCCCTCTCTCTCTATCTCCCACTCTCCCCTCTCTCCCTCCCACTCTATCTCCCACTCTCTCCATCTCTCTTTCTCCCACTCTCCCCCTCTCTCCCTCCACTCTATCTCCCACTCTCTCCCTCTCTCTTTCTTCCACTCTCTCCTTCTCCCTCCCTTTCTATCTTCCAGTCTCCCACTCTCCCCTCTCTCCCTCCCACTCTATCTCCCACTCTCTCCCTCTCTCTTTCTCCCACTCTCCCCCTCTCTCCCCCCTCTCTCCCTCCACTCTATCTCCCACTCTCTCCCTCTCTCTTTCTTCCACTATCTCCTTCTCCCTCCCTTTCTATCTTCCACTCTCCTCCTATCTCACTCCCACTCTCTCAAAAACTCCTATACTCTAAAAAATACACTAAGAAAATGAAATTTCACATAACGCGCTCACGTTATAATGCGAGCGCATTTTATAGTCCACTAAAATGGTAAAAAAATCTATATACCCATGATTTGAAGGCCCACAGTCTGCATATTCCCCTGGTTCTACGCGTGCTTCGACAAAAAATAACTTTTTGATGATGTTGTGAAGTGTGCAAGCATCTTTTTCACATTCCATCACCTTTTCCATGATCTCTTTACCACCTTTGCATGAAATAGCAGATTTTCCACATTGAAAGACATATAATATCAATTGAAGTTTGAATTCCATTGAAAAATGATATACAATTGAAGTGTGGAAGGGAACAAGCTTTTGAACAAGTCAAATTATTGTGGAGTTTGAAGAAAGAAGAAGCTAAGGCTACATAATTGGGTTGAACTCCTCCATTTGAAAGTCTGGTTTTTAAGGTATGTGAAGTCTTTACAAATTTTCTTTCATTCTATTATGGCTTGCTTTCATTTTTGTTTGACATTATAACCTTAGGTTGTCAATGCACATTTTAAATTACCAAATTATATACACAATTAGTTACACTTGCCAATTATAGAAATTCAGAACAATTCACCAAAATTCATCCTTTAAGACAACTCCAAGCCTCTCCCATTCATCTGAAGGGTCCAAACACCTTCCAATACCTCTACACAAACTGATGCAGTACAAAGGAAGAAATCAACACCTTTCTTGACACACGCATTCAACTATATTTCCCTTCACAAAACATTTGATTCGTATACTCAAATTAGCATCAAGAGTTCCCAATTCCTTAAGGACCTTCAAAACACCTTCAAAAATCTTGAAAATAACTGATTACAATCAACTAGGTTCCTCAAAACATCAACCAGTGATTATGTGATTCACAAGTTTTTTAGTTCTAGGTCTCAAAACAAGATAATTTCTAGGTCTTGGGACCTTACCCGCTCAACTAGGCTTCCAATACAAAAACCCCCATTTTTCAAAGCAAAAAGGGAGGGCTTATAGAAACTCCTATACCTGGGCCTTCCCAGACCATTCCAAAGCATCAAACATCTTCAAAATACCCTGCACAAGGTCAAAAGTTCATTACATAGACCACTCCTTCAAGAATTGATGGGGAGTCTTATCTTTCAAGAGCAATCTTGCTCTTCCCAAGACCTATTATGTGGTCTTACTAGGGTATTCCTCCCTACCCTACTTAGGGATCCCTCCTAAACCCCTCTCACCTCATAAGACTCTCCACCAATTTCAAATTCTTCACCATTGCTCTTAATTCACCACTAAGCTTCCATGGGCTCCACACTGACCCAAAGTGTCCTAGCCACTCCAGGGGCTAGGAAAGGGTATTATCACTATCCCCTTGTTGATTTGACTGCTCACTGATCCATCTCATAGGATTATTTCACCTTGTACCCATCGCTTTCTTGAAAAACCCAATTTTAGGCCTTGTAGCCTTTTGCCCAATTAAGCCTCCTAGAACCCATTTTCTTGGCTTTTCTCAAAAACGGTCTCAACAATCCCAAAATATTTTTATAGATTATTTCTATTGGTACCCTAGGCTTCAATATTTACCATATTTTTAGTCCCTTTGGCTTCCTTACATAGGACTATCCTCATACCCCCTATTTTCAAGGGTTTCTAAGGTTCTGGCTCCTTTTTCCAACTTTGAGGGCTTCAATGACCTCCTCAACTCTCCTCCTTGCACACACATGTCTGGAATACATGTTCCCACACTCTCTTGCTCTTGATTGGCACAAACCAGTCCATTTAGCAACTTTCTTTACTGCTGTCCTCTCCAAGCCACTAGCCAGAATGCACTCGCACTCGCCTAGTTCTTGATGAATTCACCATCTCCCCTACAAAAAAAGACACCACACACCATATTTACACTATAAAAATAGTCCCCTACTTGATTCCAAGTGACCATGGTAGCCTTTCCATGAGAATTCAAGTGGGGATCATTATTTCCAAAAACTAGCCTTAATCGGCTATGAGACCAAAAACTCTAAAAACTTGCAAAATAGAAAGCAATTAAACTAAATGGTTAATATACTGCTTCACACAGTAATTAAGTGACAAAATTGAAATAATCAAAGCATTAGACATGTCCTTTCAATCCATTCTTGACTGGATGAAGGCACAAAAACATAAATTCAATGAAATTTGCACTCTTCCAACTCACAAATTCCCCTTCCAAAAATCCAAATCGTACAATAGATTTCCCACATGCTCAATTAGGGTTTTTCTAACCTTATATACCTTTCTCCCATGTGCTAGGACCCTTCAATCGGGCTTAGAGCATCATTAATGCCCTTTTCCCACTTTTAGGACAAATTGCCAAGTCTACATGGACTAATTTGCCTAATTTCATCATTCAGGCTTCTCCAAACTTCAAGGCTCTAGACTACACTAATTTTTCCTTAGCTCACACATAAATGAAGCCTTAAATGACATATATTTTTCAATTATCTTGAATGGATACATTTTTTGGGAACTAATATTCGTCTCATTACCATGGTACAGATAAAATTATCCGCCATGCCGAAGAAAAAGACAAAGAGGAAACTAACAGACAAAGAGAATGAAACCTTGAAAAAAAAGGAGAGAGTTCGGGTGGCGGCATATCATGAAAAGAAGAAATTGGAAATGATTGATGAAAACAACCCGATTGTAGAGGAACCTCAACCGTCAAAAAGAGAATAGGAATTGGCAGCACAAAAGGCATGAATGCAGAAGCATCATCGTAAGACAGATTCAGATACCGTAGTTGGAGACACACCCTCTACGACAAGTGAATATGAAGGGACACCATTAAGCACAAGTGAATATGGAGGGACACCATCTAGCACAAGTGAATATGGACGGACACCATCTACTCCAAGTCAATATGGAGGGACACCATTTACCACAAGTGAATATTGTTGGACACCATCCAACACATTTCAAGTCGAGAGTACATCATCACTCGAAATTGATGAAGAAGGTATGCCATCATTCCCATGTGAACCTCAAGGTATGTCTTCTTCTCCACCCTCGATCGAGGGTATGCAATCTAGCCCACCTCAATTAAATATTGATGAAATTCCTAATGTTGAGATGTATGTACCTAGGAGAACACCAACAAGAATTTTGTGTAGAAAGCCAAAGTATTTGATTAATATTGATGAAGATATTTTGTAGCACATGGAAGGTAATATTTCAACACGCACTTGTAGAAGATATGCTGAAGGGATTTGGGAACGATTCTTTGAAAGGCTAAATGAGACTGCAAGATGTCAACTATTTTTTGAAATGATGCAGGGTGTAAATTATAGGAACATCATGAAGACTCTTGGGTTGAGAACATCGAATGCATCTAGTGAAGACACTATTGTTCTGTAAATGGCTTGAGTAGGAAAATTTGCAAACTTTGAATTTTGAAATGTAAACAATGTGAAAAAGGTCATATAAAGGTCATGTAAACAATTTGTACACATTTTTCTGCAACTCGTGTGACCAAGCAGATTGTTCCAACATGTCCGAATAGGTATGTTTACGCTAGGCATGGTCTCTTTTCACACCAAAACACGTGGAATCGCTCTGAGCTATGTTCCACCGGATCGATCCCTTAAGGGTCCAAATTGTAAAATGGCTGCAAACTTCAGCATGCTAGTACTCGGATACCATGACACTTAGAAACTTCTCATCTGATCCTAAAGAAAGGCGTTGGGCCCCTCTAGAAAAACCTCTCTCAGTTTTGGCTATCTTGGAGTGGTTTTCTCATGGCGGCGGATTTTCACTTGATGGAAAAGTTGTCAAATTCAAGCAGTGCAAAGTTGCAAAGTGGTGCAACTTTCGCTCTGCAACTCGTGTGACCAAACAGACTATTCCAACACGTTCGAATAGGTATTTTTACGATAGGCACAGTCTTCTTTCGCACCGAAACACGTGGAATCACTCTGAGCTATGTTCCACCGGATCGATCCCTTAAGGGTCCAAAGTGAAAAATGGCTGCAAACTTCAACATGCTATTACTCGGATACCATGACACTAAGAAACTTCTCATCTAATCCTACAAAAAGGCATTGGGCCCCTCTAGAAAAACCTCTCTCGGTTTTGGCTATCTTGGAGTGGTTTTCTCATGGCGGCAGATTTTCACTTGATGGAAAAGGTGTCAAATTCAAGTAGTGCAAAGTTGCAAAGTGGTGCAACTTTCGCTCTGCAACTCGTGTGACCAAGTAGACT
The DNA here is from genome assembly GCA_007115665.2 of Sequoiadendron giganteum. Lineage (NCBI taxonomy): Eukaryota > Viridiplantae > Streptophyta > Pinopsida > Cupressales > Cupressaceae > Sequoiadendron > Sequoiadendron giganteum. The sequence goes on from CM021103.1 coordinate 240,255,851, forward strand.
GTTCCAACATGTCCGAATAGGTATTTTTATGCTAGGCATGGTCCTCTTTCACACCAAAACATGTGGAATCGCTCTGAGCTATGTTCCACCGAATCGATCCCTTAAGGGTCCAAAGTGCAAAATGGCTGCAAACTTCAGCATTCTATTACTCGGATACCGTGACACTTAGAAACTTCTCATCTAATCCCATAGAAAGGCATTGGGCCCCTCTAGAGAAACCTCTCTCGGTTTTGGCTATCTTGGAGTGGTTTTCTCATGGCTGCAGATTTTCACTTGATGGAAAAGGTGTCAAATTCAAGCAGTGCAAAGTTGCAAAGTGGTGCAACATTCACTCTGCAACTCGTGTGACCAAGCGGACTGTTCCAACACGTCCGAATAGGTATTTTTATGCTAGGCACAATCCTCTTTCACACTGAAACACGTGGAATCAGTCTAAGCTATGTTCCACCGGATCAATACCTTAAGGGTCCAAAGTGCAAAATGGCTGCAAACTTTGGCATGCTATTACTCAAATGTCATGATGCTTAGAAACTTCTCATCTGATCCTAAAGAAAGGCATTGGGCCCCTCTAGAAAAACCTCTCTCGTTTTTGGCTATCTTGGAGTGGTTTTCTCATGGTGGCGGATTTTCACCTGATGGAAAAGGTGTCAAATTCAAGCAGTGCAAAGTTGCAAAGTGGTGCAACTTTCGCTCTACAACTCATGTGACCAAGCAGACTATTCCAACACGTCTGAATAGGTATTTTTATGCCAGGCACGATCCTCTTTTGCATCGAAACACGTGGAATCACTCTGAACTATGTTCCACCAGATCGATCCCTTAGGGTCCAAAGTGCAAAATGGCTGCAAACTTCAGCATGCTATTACTCAAATGTCATGATGCTTAGAAACTTCTCATCTGATCCTATAGGATTGCATTGAGCCTGTCTACAAAAACCTCTCTCAGTTTTGGCTATCTCGAAGTGGTTTTCCAGTGGTGGCGGATTTTCACTTAATGGAAAAAGCATCAAATGCAAGCAGTGGAAAGTTGCAGAGTGGTATAGGGGAAAGGTGGAATAGAACTCCATTTATTGTAGCTTTCTAGGCAGAATAACCCAAAAACAAGAACCTAGAGAACTGAAATCAAAAACTTGAACGATGAAACAACCAGTTATTGACCAACCAACACTTTGAGATCAACTAAACTACATTCCACACGTATGCCAATGCATGGTTATGCCATTAACACACTGCCAAGATCTCAAACATAGAAAATTAAGCAATTACTCCTACTGTTCTTCTTTCTCCTTCATGAAAAATTCAAAATTATAAAACTTCAAATGCCTTCCAACCTTTCACACAGGTCGAGGCAATTCTTAAAAAGGTTCAAAAAGTGGTTACCCTTCCCCTTGGTCGGACATAACCACCACATTAAGCCAAAATTTCACATATGCAACATTTTGGGCTTTATTTCCAATTACTAGAAACTACCAAACATGAGTGTCTAAAATCACAACTCTTCCACTCCTGATAGCTCCTGACCAAGACATTTTTAAGTCTCTTCCACAATTTCAATGGTCAACATGACCTTATGACATTTAAAACAAAACTTAACAAAGATTTCCTATTCCTAGTGTTTCCTAGGTGTTCTTCTAGGTGCTCTTGCACCAATAGGTTTGTTAGGGGCTTGCGGTTTGGGTAAGTCTTGGACATTGTGAGCATTTTGAGCAATGTTGCCTTGGCTATTTGTCCTCAAAGTTGGAAAATGGCATTAATGATGCTCTAAGCCCGACCCAAGGGTCCTAGCACATGGGAGAAAGGTATATAAGGTGGTATATAAGGTCAGAAAAACCCTAATACCTGGGTTGGAGGATTGTTTTCACGAATTGAGATTTGGAGAGTACATTTTTGTGATTGGAAGAGTACAAATTTCATTGAATTTCTGCTTTTGTGCCTTCATCCAATCAAGAATGGATTGAAAGGACTTATATAATGCTTTGATTCTTCCATTTGTGTCACTTAATTACCTTGTGTAGCATTATATTATTCATCTAGACCGACTGGTTATCTTTTTGCAAGTTTTTGGTGTTCTTGGTCTCATTGCCGGTTCAGGCCGGTTTTTTGAATAATGAGTCCCACTTGACTTCCCGTGGCTTTCCTCTCATGGCCACTTGGAATCAAGTTGGGGACTGTGTAAATATTGTACATATAGGTTTTGGGGTCTTGTTTTGCAGGGAAGGTGATGAAATCATCAAGCACTAAGCGAGTGCAAGTGCATTCTGGCTAGTAGCTTGCAGAGGACAGCAGCAAGGAGAGTTGCTAAATGGATTGGTTTGTGCCAATCAAGAGTATGGGAGTGTAGGCACATGTATCTTACTCATGTGTGTGCCAGGAGAAGAGTTGATGAGGTCGTTGAAGCCATCAAAGAAGGAAAAAGAGCCAAAAACCCTAGGAACCCTTGAAAATAGGGGGTTTGAGGACAATCATATGTACAGACACTTGTAGGACCTAAGGCCTGGTAAATCTTGGAGCCTTGATGGTCAAAAGAAAGAATCTACAAAAAAAATTGGGGGTTGTTAAGACTTTTTGTGAGAAAAGTCAAGAAAACGGGTTCTAGGAGGCCAAATTGGGGCAAAAGGCTACAAGGCCTAAAATTGAGTTTTTCAAGAAAGCGATGGGTAAAAAGTGAAAGAATCCTATGAGATGGATCAGTGAGGAGTCAAATCAACAAGGGGATAGTTATAATACCCTTTCCTAACCCCTGGAGTGGTTAGGACACTTTGGGTCAGTGTGGAGCCCAAGGAAGCTTAGTGGTGGATTGGGAGTGATGGAGAAGAATTTCAAATTGGTGGAGATTCTTACGTTGTGAGAGGGGTTTAGGAGTGATCCCTTAGTAGGGTAGAGAGGAATACCCTAGGAAGACCAAATAATAGGTCTTGGGAAGAGCAAGAGTGCTCTTGAGGGATAAATGGTTTGTTTGGAAACAAGGATGGGTTCTCTCTTCATCAACATATACATTATTCCTCGATGTCTTCACACCAGTGTTACAAGACTAGGACTCGCCTCGGACTTGACAAGCCATTTTTTGACTTGGACTCGGGCTCGGAGCCCAGACTCGACAAATAGAAAAACCTAAGAAATTCAAAGATTTGTAAGGATTTAAAACTTGTTTCATGCACCCTTTAATAAATAAACCTTAAAGAAACAATAGCATCATCAAATAGAAATTACTATAATCCCATACACAAACATACATCAATCACATAAGTATAAGCACAAATTTTAGCTGAAGGAAATAACACATTTAGATATATAAATAATGTGATATTGCTATCAAGATTCAATCGTGTAGTTTTACAAGTCAAACTCATTGACCCGTGATTCATCAGTAGTGGTTCACAAGAACCCGTCTCTCATGATAATGAATGGTTCATAAGGAGGAAGATAAATCTTCATACATTTCTTCTATCACAAACGAGATAAGTGCTTGGTTTCATGAAGGTCATGAGACAACCATTAATGGGGAGTGGATACATGAAGAACTGATGGAGAATGATAATGGCTTCAGACCTGTTATAAAGGAATTTTTTTTCATTTCAATGATGCAAAAGGTTTTTGGTTTCACTACCAAAATGAGCCTATGAAGAATGCATGTGAAACTCCTTTTGACCTTGAGGGTGTACTTACTCCATCTCAAGGATCATGCATTGAGGATGACATAGATCAATGCTATGGCTAACCAATTAGTAATTATACACATGAATAAGTCAAACATTTACATGTCAATAAGGGAACTATAAGTACTTATAAACACGTAAGCCTCAAAAAGTATACACACGAATACATAGTATACACAAATTAAAACAAAGTATATGCATGAATACAAGGTATATGCATGAAAACATGTAAGCCACAAAGTATACACTCGAATGCACATAAGTCACAAAGTATGCATGTAAGTTGTAAAGTATACACTTGAATATACGTAACTCATATCTATTGAACCATCAATTTTGAATGCAAATATGGACAGGCATCGAAAAAAGATATTTGTATTAACCAAAATAGCCATGTAGGAATACATAAATATATTTCGATATAAGTATGAAATATATGTACAAAATAGCCATGTAGGCTTACGAGAATGCCATCTAGGCATACAATGTCAAAGATGTCCAATAGAAAATATGTACAAAACTGCCATGCAGGCATACACTCTGGAATCAAAAGTCATTGCTCTCCATGCCCAGGAAATAAAATCTTTCCCTTTCCTTTTCGCTCGGATGGCGATAGGTCTATCACTCATTTTTGTTGTGCTCGTGGAGTGCTCTTGCTACTCCTCCTAGGGTTTAGTTCATGGTGAAGTTTTAACTATTACAATAAGAAGTAAAGACATGAATATATAGAAATTACATTATAAAAAATGATATATTTGACAAAATAATCACTTACATCTATCTCACGATCTCTGTCCATGAGGGAAATATCATCATGCCCATGCTCAGGCATGCTCAAGCCCTATATAAACCATGCAAATAGACAAAAACTACGTGAATCAATAATGGTTTGATTTGTCACTAACTAACATTTATAACAACAAATGTAAATTAAAATTTACTAATTTTCCTCATACCTCTTATGTCAGAGCCATCGAGGATTGTATAGCAGATGTCACACCAATATCCATTTCCCTCATCACATTCGGAGGTGTATCATCTCGCAACAACTGAAAATAAAATAACAAATTATTCAACGTAATCAACGATGTGCATGCATAAACTACACAAATCTGTTAAGTACGTGATTCATTAGTTAAACTCTTTATTCTATTACCTGCATGAAGGTTTGAGTAAATCCACCACCACTGGGAAGTGTTCCATCAAAACCTCCAATATTAGTCTGTTCAACATCCAAAATTGCATATTAAATTACCATTCATAAAACAATGCCATTAATATGCAATAAACTTATAATTGTTTACTAGTTACATACCCTAGCGATAGGTGTACTACAAAAATAGGTTGGTGGGGGGCAGTGTATCCAGTCTCAACACTGTGATCTTGCAATTTTATTAAAATCATAAAAAAAAATTAGTTAATCTTGCATTTCAAAATCAAAATTTAATAAATTAAATTCAATGAACACATGCACTAACTTTTACCTGACTATCAATTCCATATGCCTTATGCAAAATGTCAGCTGCCCTCTCCATCTCCACAGTTGCAGATGGATCCTATGTACCAGTCTCCTGAGGGTCGATGGGGTCATGTGAACAAGTAGCCCCGCAAGATTGACACACATGTGTTTGAAGACCACCACTAGAAGACTCCCCTGGATGGCACTGTAGAATAGGGCTAGTATGATGGATGACACTCTGGGTCAAAGTGTCGATTGCCTACAATGTCTCTATGCCAGCAATTTTCTTCATAATGGAAGGCATAACAATGTGCTCATGAGGTGGCCTAGAGAGAGCTCATCTACCTTGCCGCGTAGGATCCGGCTGTGCACCAGGTCTATCCTGAGCTGACCCCCCACCTCTCCCCTGGAAATCCCTCATATCAAAATAATTTAGGATTTTGTTCAATATGAACTCACTATATAGTTTCCTAAGGAAATATTGTGGGACCTCGCAATTGTTGCACGGTGGGTAATCAAAGACCATGTACCACCTATCATAAAACCACTCCTTCATTTTTTGGTGGTGGCACCAATGGATAGGAAACCTCTTCGCATTGAGGGTAAGATTTTGATTTATGCGTGCGTCAGTGAATAATGAACACAAATCACCTTTTGTTATTTTTAAATCTTTCACATCCTTGTATGATAGTTTGTTTGCATAATACTCCTTGGCTGCCTGCCTCCTATCTTCCCATCCAGTTATTTGTTTGCTAATTGAATCTACATTTTTTAACATATCTTTCAATGAATTTGCTAGGGTCATTCTTTTTGTGGTTGAACCATTTGGATCAGTCAACCTATTGATCAAATCCTCAATTTGTTTTTTGTTGTTCTCAATTTCACTCATTAAATTTTGTTGAGTGCCAGGAGGGGGTTGAGTGATTGGTGGAAGAGGTTGATGTTGTGGTTGATTTTGATGGTTGATTTGCATCTCCTAAAAATTAAAACAAATAGATATCAAATTCAACCTAAAACTAACAAATTCAAAACAAAAAGCATAGAATCCTTACCTCTTACAGCTCCTCCTCATTGTGGCGCCATCATTGTGAAGAAATTCGGATTCTTGGTGAAGAATTCTTCTCCTAGAACGTGAGCGCGATATTTGGGGTTTTTTGCCACGGGTAGAGCAAAAAAACCAGTCGAAATGCAAATGAGAGATTTGCATTTGTTTTTTTTCTTTTAACAGAAGATAACGCGAGCGTGTTATAACGTGCTCACGTTATGTCTTTGTATTTGTGGCTGAAGGGAACTTGCCTAGGTTTAACGAAAGACATAACATGAGCGCATTATAATGCTAACGCGTTATAACGCGCTCGCATTATGGCTCTCAAGTTTTTTTTTTTTTAGGGTGTCCACGGAATTGCTACCCATTTCTATGCACCCGCCCTTTTATACACGATGATTGTAAGTATTATTTAAATGAAGCCTTCAATGACATATATTTTTCAATTATCTTGAATGGATACATTTTTAAGGAACTAATATTCATCTCATTACCATGGTACAGATAAACTTATCCACCATGCCAAAGAAAAAGACAAAGAGGAAACTAATAGACGAAGAGAACGAAACCTTGAAAGAAAAGGAGAGAGTTCAGGTGGCAGCATATCGTGAAAAGAAGAAATTGGAAATGATTGATGAAAACAACCCAATTGTAGAGGAACCTCAACCTTCAAAAAGAGAATGGGAATTGGCAGCACAACAAGCATGAATGCGAAAGCATCGTCGTAAGACAGATTCAGATACCGTAGTTGGAGACAAACCCTCTACGACAAGTGAATATGAAGGGATACCATTAAGCACAAGCGAATATGGAGGGACACCATCTAGCACAAGTGAATATGGATGGACACCATCTACTGCAAGTCAATATGGAGGGACACCATTTACCGCAAGTGAATATTGTTGGACACCATCCAACACATTTCAAGTTGAGAGTACATCATCACTCGAAATTGACGAAGAAGGTATGCCATCATTCCCATATGAACCTCAAGGTATGTCTTCTTCTCCACCCTCGATCGAAGGTATGCAATCTAGCCCACCTCAATTAAATATTGATGAAATTCCTAATGTTGAGATGTATGTACCTAGGAGAACACCACCAAGAATTTTGCGTAGAAAGCCAAAGTATTTGATTAATATTGATGATGAGATTTTGCAGCACATGGAAGGTAAGATTTCAACACGCACTTGTAGAAGATATGCTGATAAGATTTGGGAACGATTATTTGAAAGGCTAAATGAGACTGCAAGATGTCAACTATTTTTTGAAATGATGCGGGGTGTAAAGTATAGGAACATCATGAAGACTCTTGGGTTGAGAACATCGAATGCATCGAGTGAAGACACTATTGTGAAGAATCTAATGGATGCTTATGAGAGTGTGGGTAAGACCTCACGCTCAAAGGATAGTAATGTCACCCGATGTGTCATTACATCGACTTTGGTAAGTTGTCAAATAAAGAGAGCTCACCTAATTAAAAAGACTAGTGAAAAAATGGGAATTAGTAGAAAAACTTTATCAAGAGCCATTCAAAGGTGGCAAAGAATTGAGGGCAATGATAGAAATGAATTATGGGCATTCTCGGGGAGACTGTCACGAAAAGATAAAGAAGTTGTCGAAGCCTTGAGAACACTAATTGAAGAGTATTGGAAGAATAACACAAGGCAATCTCCGAATCAAAGGGATATGGTAAGAAGGAGAATCAGTAGTCGGAATCGTGAGCCACATCCAAAGCATTTTTTGGATATGACTCAAACCCAATTTTTTTGGAAATTTGGAAATGATTATCCTCAAATTAGTATTTCTCAAAGATTTTTTGAATTGCTTAAACCTTTTTACATCAAGATAAATCACACGGGCACTACTTGTTGTTGTAGACTACATATTGAATTTTCTAACCATTACGATGTTTATCGTTCAATATGTTTAGATTTGCATACTAACGATGTTTTGCAGGATTGTGGCATAGAAGCCCCACCAAAATCTTCAAGAGAGTTCTTATCAAAAAATTTATGTGAAATAGAGGATGGCCAGATATTCTATAGGACAACATGCTTGGATGGTTCATGTGAGCGTTACGGTGGCTTCTAGCGTATGCCAGTATGTCAACATATGGAAAGCACGGATGAGGTGGGACAAAAACTAGTAGAGTTCGGGAAGTATAAAACAAGGGAATTTTCTAAAAAAGATGGGTCTCAAGCAAAAAGGTGTTATTTGGTTATTGAGAAGATTCCAATGTACAAATTTATGACCACATTTCGTGACAGTATACTATATAAGTATGCAATGCATACCCATAGAGCCCGATGGTTGGACATGCAGTTCAAGCTATGCAAGGACACCTTTCCAATTGGAAGCATAGTATCTATGGTTGACTTTGCAGAGAACTACACTCTACAACCACAACATGAGGTGCAGTCACAATATTATAACTCTACACAAGTTTCGATATTTGTACACATAGCATTCATTCATGCATCTGATAGTACATATGAGAAAAGGAAGGTATTGAGGGAGTACCACTTTTACATTAGTGATGATCGCACACATTCTCCAGAGTTCGTGCAAGGTTGCTTCCAAATGTTCTACAGTGGTTTGGCTCAAAGGGGCATAGAATACGATCAACATATAATATGGTCTGATAACTATGCAGCACAGTTCAAGAACTCGCGCATGTTCTACTAGTTGTGCAAGATGCATGTCATTACAAGTGTTCAACATATGTGGAACTTTTGTGAGGCTGGACATGGAAAGGGGGAGCATGATGATGCAGGAGCATGCATGAAAAGAGCATCAGCACGAGAAGAGTTAAAGTATAAAGACAGTGCAAAGTTGACAGATGCAAAATCAATCGTCGAGTGGTGTAATGCTTTGATGGGTCCAAGTAATGAAGGTACATCTTCAGTTCATAGATTTTTTTGGTTGATGGATGATACTAACATTACACCATATGAACACTATTGTACACTAATAGGATTGAGTGAGGTACACTCTTTCCTTAGCTCAAATACAGGTTCATGAAGTATCGATACACAAAAGATGGCATGCCTTTGTTCTTCATGTACAATGCAAGACTGGAATGATTGTGAGTCAGGGGAGTGGGTTGACAAATGGTTCACAAGTTATCTTAGCCCACTTCACATGTATCACCCTCCAACGGCATTGGAACTGACACAGATAGAATCATCGGTCAACTTTGACCACATATCAGATCTAGTTCAACGAGGTGATATATCTACTTTCTTATTTGTTGAAATTTCATATCGTTAGATCTTACTTTGTACTGTATTCGTAATGTTGACAAATTTTAAGATATTTTTTGCACATATCATTGCAGGGCATGTTTATGCAGTTATTGCAAATGAAGACAATGAAGAGGGAATAGACTATTACTTGTGTCGTTGTGTTGAGACCAAAAAGAAATTGGAGGCCCCAATTATAGATGGAAAACATCGAATACCCTACAGGGTCAGTTGTGGTTACTAGAACATGGCTTAGAAGGTACCCACATTCAAGTGTTAAACATTGGCTATTTTAGGACTTTGACATTCATCGTAAGATTCTTCATTACTCAAACCTTATCGTGGCATCCAATGTTTATTTGACCAAATATGGGGGTAGACCTTTGAACAAGACGTTATGGAAGGTCCGTGAGTCTGACCATGAGGCAATACTTGACACAATAAAGAGTAGAGCAGACCTAGATAGTTTGTTGGATTAATTTGTAAGTATATGCACATTGGTTCTTATTAATTTATATTGGTATGCACATTAATTTTTTTGATGCCAATGCTATCATCTTATTTTACAGTGATTGGTGTCTCCTTGCAAAAAATGCAGATATATGAGCCATCGAAGAGAATGTCAACTAGAAAAGCAATGCAACATCCTTATTTTGATGCCTGCATGCAACATCTATAAGTGCCTTCCATCTATTTTTATGTCATTTCCATTTTGGATGCTCTTTCTTTTTCTCTTTTACTTTGCGTATTTGTAAGTAAACTACTAAGGGTTGATTGATCTTTCATTGCAGAAAATGTTGATTTAAGAGCCACTATCAAAAATCTCGGCCAAAAAAGCAATGCAACATACTTATTTTGATGATTTTGACAAATCTCAAGTTTTATTTCAAGCCATTATAAGAGAGCATGTGAAGCTTAGCGAGGGAATCTCAAGTTACTCATTTGAAGTTAACCTCATGATGAGCACCTATGATGTAGACATTTAAAGAGAATCTTGAATGTATGAGTGACATTGTAAAAGATCTGAGAGAACGAAGTGCCAAAGGCATTGTAATAAGATTTAATTACATAATGAGATATACTCAAATATTTTAAGGTTGAAGTTCATGTTTGGTGTAGTAGCACCTTGTTCTGTAAATGCCTTGAGTAGGAAAATTTGCAAACTTTGAATTTTGAAATGTAAACAATGTGAAAAAGGTCATATAAAGGTCATGTAAACAATTTGTACACATTTTTTTGCAACTCGTGTGACCAAGAGGACTATTCCAACACATCCAAATAGGTATTTCTATGGTAGGCATGGTCCTCTTTCACATCGAAACACGTAGAATCGCTCCGAGCTATGTTCCACCAAATCGATCCCTTAAGGGTCCAAAGTGCAAAATAGCTGCAAACTTCAGCATGTTATTACTTGGATACCATGACACTTAGAAACTTCTCATCTGATCCTATAGAAAGGCGTTGGACCCCTCTAGAAAAACCTCTCTTGATTTTGGCTATCTTGGAGTGGTTTTCTCGTGGCGGCGGATTTTCACTTGATGGAAAACGTGTCAAATTCAAGTTGTGCAAAGTTGCAAAGTGGTGCAACTTTCGCTCTGCAACTCGTGTGACCAAGGGGACTCTTCCAACATGTCTGAATTAGTATTTTTACAGTAAGCATGGTCCTCTTTCGCACCAAAATACGTGGAATCGCTTTGAGCTATGTTCCACCGGATCGATCCCTCAAGGGTCCAAAGTGCAAAATGGCTGCAAACTTCAGCATGCTATTACTTGGATACCGTGACACTTAGAAACTTCTCATCTAATCTTATAGAAAGGAGTTAGACCCCTCTAGAAAAACCTCTCTCGATTTTGGCTATCTTGGAGTGGTTTTCTCGTGGCGGCATATTTTCACTTGATGGAAAACGTGTCAAATTCAAATTGTGCAAAGTTACAAAGTGGTGCAACTTTCGCTCTGCAACTCGTGTGACCAAGCAGACTGTTCCAACACATCTGAATAAGTATTTTTATGGTAGGTGTGGTCCTCTTTCACACCGAAACACGTGGAATCGCTCTGAGCTAATGTTCCACCAGATCGATCCCTTAAGGGTCCAAAGTGCAAAATGGCTGTAAACTTCAACATGTTATTACTTGGATACCGTGACACTTAGAAACTTCTCGTCTAATCCTACAAAAAGGTGTTGGACCCCTCTAGAAAAACCTCTCTCGATTTTGGCTATCTTGGAGTGGTTTTCTCGTGGCAGTGGACTTTCACTTGATGGAAAACGTGTCAACTTCAAGCTGTGCAAAGTTGCAAAGTGGTGCAACTTTCGCTCTGCAACTCGTGTGACCAAGCGAACTGTTCCAACACATCTAAATACGTATTTTTATGCTAGGCATGGTCCTCTTTTACTCTGAAACACATGGAATCGCTCTGAGCTATGTTCCACTAGATCGATCCCTTAAGGGTCCAAAGTGCAAAATGGCTGCAAACTTCAACATGTTATTACTCAAATGCCGTGATGCTTAGAAACTTCTCATCTGATCCTATAGGATTTCGTTGAGCCTGTCTACAAAAACCTCTCTTGGTTTTGGCTATCTCAGAGTGGTTTTCTAGTGGTGGCAGATTTTCACTTGATGGAAAAAGCATCAAATGCAAGCAGTGCAAAGTTGCAGAGTGGTGCAACTTTCATTCTGCAATTTTTGTGACCAAGCAGACTGTTCCAACACGTCCAAATAGGTATGTTTATGCTAGGCATGGTCCTCTTTTGCACCAAAACACATGGAATCGCTCTGAACTATGTTCCACTGGATCGATCCCTTAGGTTGGAGGAGTCTTAAGTTGCAAATTTGTAAGTTGTTTAAAGCAACAAATTTGAAATGATATTGAATGGCCCACTTATCACTCATTGCATCTAAGTGATGCTCATAGAGGTGAGGCACTAGGCCTTCCCAAGAGGTCACCCATTCCAGTATACTCCAACTCAAGTGCTTAACCATGAAGTTTTTTCCCCAAGAAGGCATAGTGGAAAAGGCATAATCCAGTGTAATTTTGATGAGTGGAAAGGAATTCCTAAGAGACATGAAGGAGGAAGAAGGAGTTGTCTATGCAATCATGTTGAAGCCAAAGGAGGAGGAGTCACCTAGTCGGCTACCTATGATAGTAGAGGTGAAGCAACTATTGGATTAGTTCAAGGATATCATTTGTGAAGGCACACCAGCTACACTACCACCTAAGAGGGCAATCAGTCATCAAATTGACTTTGTACTAGGAGCAACATTGCCTAACAAGGCTGCATACAAAATGACACCGAAGCAGAACAAGGAGATAGCAAGGCAAGTTCAAGAACTTTTGGACCAAGGGTTGATCAGGAAAAGCATAAGCCCATGTGTTGTTCCAGTGGTGTTGGCACCTAAGAAGGGAGATAAGTGGAGAATGTGTATTGATTCTAGGGCCATAAATAGGATAACCATTAGATATAGGTTTCCTATTCCTAGGATAGAAGACTTAATGGACTATTTAGGGGGGTGCTAAGTACTACTCCAAGATTGATTTGAAAAGTGGCTACTATCAAATTAGGATGAAAGAGGGTGATGAATGGAAGTCATCTTTTAAAACCACAGAGGGGTTATATGAGTGGTTAGTAATGTCATTCGGGCTTACAAATGCACCTAGCACTTTTATGAGGGTGATGAATGAGGTCTTGAAGGACTTTATAGGAGTCTTTGTGGTAGTCTACTTAGATGATATCCTCATCTTTAGCAAAACAAAAGAAGAACATATGAAGCACCTAGAACTTTTGTTGAAGAAACTTCAAGAGGCGAAGCTCACCATAAATCTTGATAAATAGGGTACTTGGTAACTTGTTGAGGTGTCTAACTAAGGAGTATGGACAAGGATGGGAACAAGTCATTTCACAAGCAAAATTTTCCTACAATGATAGCACAAACAGGTCTACTGGTAAGAGCCCATTTGAAATTGTATATGGGTTACATCCAAGGGGTGTACTTGATCTAAGAGACCTAAAAGGTTATGAAGGAATCAGTGGAAATGCTGATGGTTTTGCTTAGTCAATGAGAGAGGTTCATGAGTAGGTAAAGAAGACATTAATGGAGGCTAACCAGAAGTTGAAGGCTAAAAGAGATGAAGGGAAGAGAGATATACAATTTGAAATAGGTGATTTGGTGATGGTATACTTGAAGAAGGAAAGACTACAGAAAGGCATACCAAGTAAGCTGCAGATGAAAAGGATATGGCCATGTAAAGTGTTGGCTAAGTATGGATCCAATGCATACAAGATGGAGTTACCCAAGGAGATGTCCATTTCACCTATCTTCAATGTGAAGGACTTGGTGAAGTATAAAGGACCAGAAATGGATGAGGAATATTATAGTGCTGAGGTGAGTAAGGATGTGGATGAACTCAAAGTATCTAATCAGATCAGACCACAAGTGGACAAGATTCTAGACTCAAGGGTGAAGAAGAAGACTAGGCACAAGACATACATGGAGCATCTAGTGAAATGGAGACATCAACCAGAGTCAGAGGCTACTTGGATAGCAGAAAGTGACTTTAAGAAACATGGAATTAGTGAGGAGCTCTTGACACCACAAGTTCCTTAACTTCTTTGTTGCAAGGGGGAGAATGGTGCAGGAGCACCTTAAGGTCTTTTGGAGAGATCTTTGCAATTTTGGCTTGTAGGTGGTTCTATCCAACCACCAAGGGAATAAGGAATATGATGTAAAGTCCCAAGAGTGTTTCTGATGAGTGAATTGGAAATAGGTTTGTTAGGGGCTTGCGGTTTGGGTAAGTCTTGGACACTGTGAGCATTTTGAGCAATGTTGCCTTGGCTATTTGTCATAAAAGTTGGAAAATGGCATTAATGATGTTCTAAGCCCAACTCAAGTGTCCTAGAATGTGGGAGAAAGGTATATAAGGTCAGAAAAACCCTAATACCTGGGTTGGAGGATTGTTTTCATGAATTGAGACTTGGAGAGTACATTTTTGTGATTGGAAGAGAGCAAGTTTTCATTGAATTTCTGTGTTTGAGCCTTCATCCAGTCAAAAATGGATTGAAAGGAATTATCTAATGCTTTGATTCTTCCATTTTTGTCACTTACTTACCTTGTGTAGCATTAGATTAGTCATCTAGACCGACTGGTTATCTTTTTGCAAGTTTTTGGTGTTCTTGGTCTCATTGCCGGTTCAGGCCAGTTTTTTGAATAATGAGTCCCACTTGACTTCCCATGGCTTTACTCTCATGGCCACTTGGAATCAAGTTGGGGAATATTTATATAGTGTACATATAGGTTTTGGGGTCTTGTTTTGCAGGGAAGGTGATGAAATCATCAAGCACTAGACGAGTGCAAGTGCATTTTGGCTAGTAGCTTGGAGAGGACAGCAGCAAGGAGAGTTGCTAAATGGATTGGTTTGTGCCAATAAAGAGTATGGGAGTGTAAGAACATGTATCTCAGTCATGTGTGTGCCAGGAGGAGAGCTGAGGAGGTCGTTGAAGCCCTCAAAGAAGGAAAAAGAGCCAAAAACCATAGGAACCCTTGAAAATAGGGGGTTTGAGGACAATCATATGTACGAAAACTTGTAGGACCTAAGGCCTGGTAAATCTTGGAGCCTTGATGGTCAAAAGGAAGAATTTACAAAAAAAATTTGGGGGTTGTTAAGACTGATTGTGAGAAAAGTCAAGAAAACGGGTTCTAGCAGGCCAAATTGGGGCAAAAGGCTACAAGGCCTAAAATTGAGTTTTTCAAGAAAGCGATGGGTAAAAGGTGAAAGAATCCAATAAGATGGATCAGTGAGGAGATAAATCAACAAAGGGACAACTAGGATACTGGTGCGGGGACACCTCGACTCTTGAAATTTATGACAAGCTTCATAATTTTTTAATGTTTTAGTCATTTAGAATTTCGTGGGACCATGTTAAGAAATGGTTAAGTGTTTAAAATTGCAATGATATATTCATCAAAAGGATTGAATGATAGTTGTAACCGAATGGGAATATCGGGTAGATGAACAGTTTGTCTAACTACCCTAGAATCTCTATAAAGAGACAACATGTAACCGAATACGGGGAGATAGAGGAAATAGAGAGTGCAACTACGGGAAAACAAAAAAGAGAGTAAAGAAGAAGGAGAAGAAATCGAGCTCTCTAGCCTTCGGCATGTATGTTTTTGAAGTGTTAATATCTGGAATTCGTTAAAGAGGAGTTTCCATTTCCCGTCGTGTCATTCTCTCTATCTTTCCTGGTTTTATTGTTTTGCAAATTGTGAATGCAGATTAGTTTTGAAGGATTTGCTATTGTTTTGAATGTCATGGATGTCTTGTTTTCGGGTTTCTTTATGAAAGTCCTGAATGGAATGGGAGAAACAGTTTCAGTTGATAGGGAATATATGTAATATAACCGAATGTGAAATTCTTGTATGGTTTTAAATGTATAACAGTTTTCAAAGAAACCATTACATCGCTCGACCATTGTGTTTGAGCAATGTGTGACTCGGGCTTTGAACAGCGAAAAGGTGGCGGATAAAGTTAGAGGCTTAAGAACATGTCTTGATCAGTAGTGATCAGTAGTGATCAGTAGGTTAAGGAGTGAGAAGGGTGGATGAGCCACTGTCTTGTGTTGTTTCCTCTGCATCAGAATGGTATCAGAGCCAAAAGTTTCTGAGCATGTAGAAGGAAATCTACACCAGGCAGTAGCATGGGTTTTTGGTTGCAAGTTGATCCATCCAAGCTATAGGAAGGACGCAGTTGTTCTTGCGTGTGTGAAGATCTCAAGCTGGGATCTTCGTATTGTCTACCCCAAGATGAAGGTAGGTAGAAGGTGCAATGAGAGCAACCACTAAGAGAAGGGTGGGAAGCATCTTCCAGAATCTTGTGTGGGTAAGATGGCAGTATTCAAGATTCAATGGCAGTATTTAGATATATAAATATTGTGATATTGCTATTAGGATTCAATCGTGTAGTTTTACTAGTCAAACTCATTGACCTGTGATTCATCAGTAGTGGTTCACAAGAACCTATCACAAACGAGATAAGTGCTTGGTTTCATGAAGGTCATGAGACAACCATTAATGGGGAGTGGATACATGAAGAACTAATGGAGAATGATAATGGCTTCAGACCTTCTATAAAGGAATTTTTTTTGCATTTCAATGATGCAAGAGGTTTTTGGTTTCACTACCAAAATGAGCCTACGAAGAATGCATGTGAAACTCCTTTTGACCTTGAGGGTGTACTTACTCCATCTCAAGGATCATGCATTGAGGATGACATAGATCAATGCTACGGCTAACCAATTAATAATTATACACGTGAATAAGTCAAACATGTACATGTCAATAAGGGAACTACAAGTACTCATAAACACGTAAGCCTCAAAAAGTATACACACGAATACATAGTATACACAAATTAAAACAAAGTATATGCACGAATACAAGGTATATGCATGAAAACATGTAAGCCACAAAGTATACACTCGAATGCATGTAAGTCACAAAGTATACACATAAGTTGTAAAGTATACACTTGAATATACGTAACTCATATCTATTGAACCATCAATTTTGAATGCAAATATGGACAGGCATCGAAAAAAGATATTTGTATTAACCAAATAGCCATGTAGGCATACGTAAATATATGTCGATATAAGTATGAAATATATGTACAAAATAGCCATATAGGCTTACAAGAATGCCATCTAGGCATACAATGTCAAATATGTCCAATAAAAAATATGTACAAAACTGCCATGCAGGCATACAATAAAGGACTCTGGAATCAAAATTCGTTGCTCTCCATGCCCAGGAAATAAAATCTTTCCCTTTCCTTTTTGCTCGGATGGCGATAGGTATGTCACTCATTTTTGATGCGCTCGTGGAGTGCTCCTGCTATTCCTCCTAGGGTTTAGTTCATGGTGAAGTTTTAACTGTTACAATAAGAAGTAAAGACATGAATATATAGAAATTACATTATAAAAAATGATATATTTGACAAAATAATCACTTACAGCCATCTCACGATCTCTCTCCACGAGGGAAATATCCTCACGCCCATGCTCAGGCGTGCTCAAGCCCTGTATAAACCATACAAATAGACAAAAACTACGTGAATCAATAATGGTTTGATTTCTAACTAACTAACATCTATAACAACAAATGTAAATTAAAATTTACTAATTTTCCTCATACCTCTTATGTCAGAGCCATCGAGGATTGTATAGCAGATGTCACACCAATATCCATTGCCCTCGTCACATTCGAAGGTGTATCGTCTTGCAACAACTGAAAATAAAACAACAAATTATTCAACATAATCAACGATGTGCATGCATAAACTACACAAATCTATTAAGTACTTCATTCATTAGTTAAACTCTTTATTCTATTACCTGCGTGAAGGTTTGAGTAAATCCACCCCCATTGTGAAGTGTTCCATCAAAACCTCCAATATTAGTCTGTTCAACATCCAAAATAGCATATTAAATTACCATTTGTAAAAAAATTCCATTAATATGCAATAAACTTATAATTGTTTACTAGTTACATACCCTAGCGATAGGTGTACTACAAAAATAGGTTGGTGGGGGGCCGATGTATCCAGTCTCAACACTATGACCCTGCAATTTTATTAAAATCATAAAACATTTTTAGTTAATCTTGAATTTCAAAATCAAAATTTAATAAATTAAATTCGATGAACACATGCAATAACTTTTACCTGACTATCAATGCCATATGCCTCATGCAAAATGTCAACTGCCCTCTCCATCTCCATAGCTGTAGACGGATCCTGCGTACTAGTCTCCTGAGGGTCGGTGGGGTCATGTGAACAAGTAGCCCCGCAAGATTGACACACATGTGTTCGAAGACCACCACTAGAAGACTCCCCTGGATGGCACTGTAGAATAGGGCTAGTATGATGGATGACACTCTGGGTAAAAGTGTTGACTACCTGCAATGTCTCTATGTCAGCACTTTCCTTCACGATGGAAGGCATAACAATGTGCTCATGAGGTGGCCTAGCGAGAGCTCGTCTACCTTGCCGCATAGGACCCAACTGTGCACCAGGTCTATCCTGAGCTGACCCCCCACCTCTCCCCTGGAAATCCATCATATCAAAATAATTTGGGATTTTTTTCAATATGAACTCACTGTATAGTTTCCTAAGGAAATATTGCGGGACCTCGCAATTGTTGCATAGTGGGTAATCGAAGACCATGTACCACCTATCATAAAATTGCTCCTTCATTTGTTGGTGGTGGCACCAATGGATAGGAAAAATCTTCGCATTGAGGGTAAGATTTTAATTTGTGCGTGGGTTGGTGAATAATGAGCACAAATCACCTTTTGTTATTTTTAAATCTTTCATATCGTTGTATGATAGTTTATTTGTATAATACTCCCTAGCCGCTTGCCTCCTATCTTCCCATCCAGTTATTTGTTTGCTAATTGAATCTACGTTTGTTAACATATCTTTCAAGGAATTTGCTAGGGTCATTCTTTTTGTGGTTGAACCATTTGGATCAGTCAACCTATTGATCAAATCCTCAATTTGTTATTTGTTGTTCTCAATTTCACTCATTAAATTTTGTTGAGTGCCAGGAGGGGGTTCAGTGATTGGTGGAGGAGGTTGATGTTGTGGTTGATTTTGATCTTGAGGATTTGGTTGGTCCTCCTATTGAGGATTTTGAGGGTTTGCAGGTTGATTTGCATCTCCTAAAATTTCAAACAAATAGATATCAAATTGAACCTAAAACTAACAAATTCAAAATAAAAAGCATAGAATCCTTACCTCTTATAGCTCCTCGTCATCGTGGTGCCATCGTTGCGAAGAAATTCAGATTCTTGGTGAATAAATTCTTCTCCTCGAATGCGAGCGCGCTATTTTGGTGTTTTTAGCTGCGGGTGCACAAAAAAACTAGTCGAAATGCAAATGAGAGATTTGCATTTGTTTTTTTTTCTTTTAACAGTCGATAATGCGAGCGCATTATAATGCGCTCGCATTATGGATTTGCAGTTGTAGCCACCGGGACCTTGCCTAGGTTTAACCGAAGACATAATGTCTTCATGAGCGCGTTATAACGTGCTCACGTTATGGTTTACAACTTCTTCTTTTTTAGGGTGTCCACAGAATTGCTACCCATTTCCATGCACCTGCCCACCCCTTTTAACCTTTTCTCTTTTGTTAATATCATCTGATTCTTTATAGGGACATTTGGATGTAAAATGACCAATTCTTTCATAATTGAAAAATTTAAAGGGTAACTTACCTTTATATTTTCCAATTCCTTTTTTCAATCTTCTCAAAAACATTTCTTCAACTTCATCAAGGTCATCATTCTGATTAGGACCCTCATCTTCAATCTTCTTATTGGATTTGAAATAAGCTTCCCTTTTTGGAAAATCTTTGTCAAACTCTCTCATTTCAAAAGTAGTAAGAGCACCAAACATTTCATCAACTGGATATTGATCCAAGTCTTTAGATTCTTCAATTGCAAACACTTTATAACTATATGATTTTGGGAGAGATCTCAAAACCTTTTTCACAATTTCACTTTCCTTTACTTCTCCACCAAGATCGGAGATGCCAGAGATAACTTCTTGTACCTAGAGCATATAACTTGCAATGTCTTCATCTTTTGTCATCCTCAAAGTCTCAAATCAACTTTTAAATATCTACATCTTAGATTGATTTACTTTTTATCACATTCATAGATGTTGCTAATCTTTCCCCATACATCCTTAGCAAAGTTGTAGTTCATCACCTTCAAGATTTTTGAATAGAATCAATCCACATAAGAGAGAATTCTCAGCTTTGGAACTGCATTCATATAGTTTGATTTCAGCAAGATCTATTGGAGTAGCAAGAGCAGTATAACCATCTTTGACTGATTTCCACACACTAAACCCTAGGGAGTTTAGGTGTCCTTCCATTCTCAATTTCTAGAAAGCATAATTAGTCTCATAAAACCTAGGACCTTTGTATAAACCATCATGTTTCATCTTAGATCTTTGCCTCAAGTTGTTAAGCTTCTTCAGAGGAACTTGGCTCTAATACGAATTTTTGAGCACACCCAGAGACTGAGAGGGGGGAAAAATTAGTCTACTCAAAACATTAATCCCTTCAAAACCTTGAAACCTTCAACACAACACAACCTTCTTATCTCAACTAAAACCCTTAAACAGATATAGCAACTTAAACCCTCAGTGTGATCAGTAATCCTCAAAAATGAAATACAGAGTAGTTCTACTTCTAATCAGATCACTAGAAAATAAAGATAAATCAAACAACACACGTGCAAAGGAGAACACCATATTTATGTGGAAAACCCAATGAGGGAAAAACCATGATGAGAGTTAGCTCACAATATAAAGTCTCACTGCTAAAAATACTTATAAGGAGGCTCACTTCCTTAGAGAAAGATACAAAAGGACTTGCAACACTAAAGCACCAACCAACTCCAGAATCAAGATATAGAGGACCTAATGATATTCACTATCTCAGAGCAAGACACAAATTTTTAATAATAGATTACAATATTTGTCAACAATTCACTCTGTTGACTAAAGCATTAAAGCATTATTGATCTTTCCTTTCACACAATTTAGCACTATCTCTACTAGATATTTAATACAATTTGCACACAAACTTATTTTTAATTGTACACTACACCATTATGTTGCTTCTAAAATGATCTTGCATTTATATCTACCACAACTCTTCAAAACTTCAACTAGGTCGGCCAAGAAGAAAATAATCAATGAATTCAACAAATCAGGCCCAAATAACATAATGTGATCCTATCCTAAAGATAGAGAGGACTAAAAATAAACTTATTCCATCTTGAAATGTGATCCAACACAATTCACACACTGGTGCACATCAATCTAGGTCGACATCAAAGGAAACATGTAGATGAAACTTTGAAGTGCATAACTAGTCAGCCTAGAAACATACTTCTAATTGAATTTACTTGATGTGGTCCCAAATAGGATAGGTCAGGACCCAAATCTATTTTAATACATCTTCAATTATTCGTGCAGACCCCCAAACACATGGCACAAGAAAAAGAATAAACCCCTTTGACTAGATATTCATAAATAAGCCAAAAATCCAACACAAGACATAATGCAACACCAAGGTGGCCAAATATCGACATGCAAATCATGTGGGAATGTTCCTTGAACATATAAAAACACTTTCATACACTTCTTTCATACTGTCATTCCATCAATAAACATCAAAAATTAAACAAGAATAGAAAACTACATCCCAAAAACATAGAATTCTTAATAATGATATATAACATTAACATATCAGCTTGTGGACCACTTAAACACATGAAATTGGAACTAAGACACAAAATAAATATTGAGAGCACATTCATCAATCCATAGGAGTAGATATGTCAATGTAGAGAAATGTGGAGCATTTCTTGGGCCAGCCTAGACAATCAACGACACTGCCAACCTTCTACAATTCACAAAAATATCCTTGGGAACACAAGTGACCTGAAAAGATAGGAGTGAAATGTACACAAAGCACTAACATTGAATCCCAAACCGTAGGACCAAAACTTCATCAGTGAAGGAATGTGGAGATTTCTCCTAGACAAACTTCAATGCAGCTTTTTGAATGAGAAACACTTAACCACCTTGTGGAGGCTAGATCTTTCTTTCAATAACACATGCTTCATTAGGAACAATAAGAGAGAGAATAAGGCATATTTTAGACCTTCAACAAAATCTCTCCACTATCATTCATGCTTCTAATCTCATCTTAATATATTATTATAAAATCAACTATATTCGTTAGAATTAATGCACAATACAACTTTCTTTGACATGAAATAGGAGATGACATCCAATAATGAACTTCAACAACTCTTCTTAGATGAGGCATGACATCCAACCATGAACTTCAAAAACACTTCTTTAGATGAGGCATGAAATTAATTACAACCAATAATCAGTGTTAACATCAATGACAACTACCAACAAACTACTCAATGTTGACATTGAAATGACAACAACTACCAACACAAGTGGCGCATTTACATTTCCTTGAGTCTCATAGAGAATGAGATCACCTAATTTAAAAGTGTGAGAAAGAAAACCTTGATTATAATTCTTCGAGATAGACTTTTGATAAGATTGAAGATGATCGATGGCTTGTAATCGATGCTCATCAATAAACTCAATTTGATTTAGATATTCAGCATGATAAGTATCATCATCAATTAACCCTTTAAGGTAAACTCATAAGGATGGAATTTCCAAGTCTAAGGGAATAATAGCCTCAACACCATACACAAGGTTATAAGGGGTCGTTCCAGTAGTCATATGAACACTTGTGAAATAAGCCCATAAAGCATTTGTCAATTGAGTATGCCAATCTTTAACATGTTTATTTACTATCTTTTAGAGAAATAATTCAAGAGTTTTATTAGATGCTTTTGCTTGCCCGTTAGATTGAGTATAGTAATGTGTAGAAAATTGATGTTCAATGTGAAACTTCTCTATGAATTACTTTACCTCTTTGTTGTTAAATGAAGTACCATTGTCAGAAACAAGGATAGTATCCAAAGTGAGCAATAATATTGTTCAAAAGAAAGCTACAGATTGCTTCTATATTAGTGGATCGAAGTGGAATAGCTTCAACCCATTTTGTAAAGTATTTGATAGCTCTGATGATGAAGGTATGTCCCTTAGAAGAAGGGGGGATATTTTCCTGATAATATTCAACCCCCATTTAGAAAATGACCAAGGAGAGGTCTGATTATGAAGCTCTTGTGGAGGAGCTTGAATAAGATTACTCTATTGCTAGCATTGATGGAATTTATTGACAAAGGAAAAGGAGTCTTGCTCTATTATTTTCCAATAATATCCCATATGAATAAGTTTATGCACTAAGGATTTACTACCAAAATATCCACCCGTAGAGCCTGAACGAGCTTCTTGGAGGGCAAGGAGTATTTTAACCTTAGTGAGACATCGAAGAAGAATTCCATTATAAAAAATTTGATAAAGAATATTAGACATAACAATGTATCAAGTTGAAAGATTTTGTATCCATACATGAGTATTGGGTGAACCAACATAAGTGGTGAACACTTTTGTGGAGGAAGGGAAAAGTCATTTTTTCCCTCTACACAAAGTGAAGGGGTTCAGCCGAACCAAATTGTTCGACCGAATCTTTAACATGGTTCAGTCGAACCACAGGGTTCGACTGAACCCTATGTTCGCTTGAACCCCATTGACATGTGAGCAGAAATATTAAAATAAAGGGGTTCGAGCGAACTAGGGTTCGGTCAAACCCCCTTAATAGGGATTTTTTTTTTAAAAACCTGTCATTTTCCTAGACCCCCTAAATTTCTCTCATTATTTTAAAGGGGTTCGAGTGACCTAGGTTCGGCCAAACCCCTTTAAGAGGTTCGACCGAACCTATGTTCAGCCGAACACACTTCTTCCCCTATCTCCTCAAAAAAAATGATTTTTTTTGTAAAAAATTATCGTTCGAAGCTCAATTTGAAAATGAAAATGCAAAAAACTTCAAAAACCCAACTAGATAATGATAGTCCTCGGAATGAGCTATTCGTCGAATATAATTTTAATATGATTTGGTTTTATTATGTATTTTATTTTTTAGTTTTATTAAACATAGGTTTTTCACTGAAAATCAAAATCTCTGGTCTGCACATGTGGACAAATAGAAGATTATCAAAATAATTTTTTTTAAAATACGTTGAGGCTGGGTATTGATGTCCTTGATCCATTAAAAAAAAAAAATCGATTCATACAGAAAAAGTTATGTTGTATACAGTCCGCCTATGTCTGAATTGCAATTGGTTTTACTTTGAAACTTGATTAAGGAAAAAATATTCAATAAAAATCTATGAGACCAAATGAAAGTGCTAGATATCATAGTTACAAATCTAAATTTGAAAAAATTAGAATTTTATCCATCATACAAAAAAATTTATGTTGTATACAATGAGCGTCACTTTTTAAAAATGTTGTTTTCTGAAAAAAACCAGTTTTTGTGGGAGATGGAAAAAAAAGTGCAATCTGATTCCAAAAAAATTGAAAAAAATATTTATATAATCTACAGACAAAATGTGATGAGACTCTAGTTTGCATCATTTTCAAATTCCTCACACGGTTTAGCCGCTGCAAAAGCCTGAAAGTGAAGATTTAGTTAAAAATAATAATTACAGTGTCCAGTTTGCCCAAAAATTGTAAACCACTATTGTGGGATCACCCTATTCTTAGTCGCATCATCGGGAAAGTTTCTAGTTTTTAGATAACTATAGATGTGATAATACCATTCCCTTGATTCTATGTGAGCATACACAAGAATATCAGGTTCAGGTTGATCCAAGACAGCAAGAGAGTGGAGAATATAAACCACAAAGTCTCATCTACACCATTGTCCAAGGGTACAAGGTAAACTGTGATTTCCATTCCATCTGTGTGATGATTCTCTCTCCTAGGAGAACTATCTATGGTAAAAGAAGAGAATCAATCAAGAAAGGATAAAGCCAAATCTTGATATTGAGATATCTTTCTCTACTTAGCTTGATACGTTCTCATGTTTTTATTTACAATAAGCTTAGAATCACCATGAATGCAGATATATTTGATATTTAATGATAGTGTGGCATGTAAGCCAAAAATAAGGGCTTTGTGCTTAACGATTTTTTTATACATTGAATTTATAATCGAAAAGATAAAGGAACTAGCTTTCCTTTGGACAAGATTAAAACTATTCCTGCCCCAAATCCAGTTTGACATCTCGATCCATCAAAATACATTTCCCACATAGGCTCATGATTTAAGGCAAACAAATTTTCATTGAGTAAAAAATATAGATTGGGGAAGGCATTAAATGAGGGAGCTTATGCCAATTGATCATCAATAGCTTGTCCTTTAATCACTTTCTCAGTCATGAACTTAATATTGAACTCAAAGAGCAACATCACCCATTTCACTAACCTTCTAGAAAGGTTATTTCTAGTAAATAAATATTTAAGATCACACTTTAGGATCGCATTATTCTTTGTGTGGAGAAGATAATGTCGTACCTTTTATATTGCAAAAATGAGAGCAAGAAATTATTTTTCCATAATGGAGTACCAAGTCTCATGATCGACTAGAATACAACTAATTTAATAGATCACTCTTTCTTTACCATTATTATCATGTTGAGATACTAAAGCAGCTAAAGAATGAGGTGATACAAAAAAATAAAGAAAAAATGGTTTATCTTGCATAGCAAGCATCAAGATGGGAGGATTAGCCAAATAACTCTTGATAGATTCAAAAGCCTTGTGATATTCATCATTCCATCGAAATGGACATCTTTCTTTAGCAAGCATATGAATGGAAGAGTATGATCAGCCAATTGAGATACAAATCTATGATATCCTTGAATCTCCCCTTGAAAACTGCATAGTTGAGAGATGTTCTTAGGTGGAGGCATGTTAACAATTGTATCAATCTTATTCATATCAACTTCAATTACATGCGATGAGAAAAAATAAATCTTAAAATTTTGTCGACATCTACACCAAAGATGCACTTAAAATTATTTAGTCTCATCTTATAGAGTTGAAGCCTTTCGAAGATGAAATGAAGGTTCTCAACACAATCTTGGTGAGTTGCAAACTTAGCCAAGATTTCATCGACGTAATGTTCTAAGATCTTGTGAATGAAATCATGAAAGCTAATTCATCACCAATTAGTAGGTTACTTCAAAATTCTTTAATCAAAATGGCATGACTACATTACAAAAGGTACCCCAAGGGGTAGTGAATGTCTTCTTATACTGATCTTCCTAGTTAATACGGATCCAATTATAGCCTAAGAATTCATCCATGGAGGACAACAAGCCATGGCCTACATTCGAGTCTACAATCATATCAATATTAGGAAATGGAAATTCATCCTTAAGAGAAGCCTTATTAATATCATAAAATTCAATACATACATGAATATGGCCATCAGGTTTACTAACAACAACAACAACATTCGATATCCAAGGTGAATAGTCAATAGGATAGATAAAACTAGCTTTTAAGAGCTTCTATATCTCAATCTTGACTAATAAATAAATCTTGGGATTCATTTTTTGGATCTTATATTTAACTAGATTGGCATCAGGACGGAATGATATTTGAACTACCACATATTCAGCAATACCAAGCATGTCCTCATATGACCAAGCAAAGATATCAGGGTGAGAATCCAATAAATCAACATGTTGTTTAGATTCCTTTGAAGATAGACACTTTCCAATCTTAATTACCTTTTTAGAAGATTTAGGATCCATGAAAATATTAGAAGTATCTCACTTGAGGAGAGTACTATGGTCTTCAGGATGAGGTATATAAAAATTATCACCCATATTAGATAGAGGAGTCTTGTCATCATAACTCATAACGGACTCTCCAAAATATGTCTATCTATTCAAGCAATATGAGAATCATCATTTATGATAATAAGAGGGTAAGCTAGAGTAGACACCTATGAAGTCTTCTAGAGATTCATCCAAAGAGAAAACATCTAGAGGGATTTCCTTAAAGTCTACCTTGCTTTCAATATATTCGGGATGAACTAATTTAAGATAATGGACTTCAGTTTTTACCATGTTGACCTTCAACCATAGCTTAGCCTTAGACTTTACAAGGCAATATCCATTTCTAATCTTAAAGTCACAAGGATCAGCATCTAACGAGACTTTAATACCTTGTTCATTACACCCACAACCTTTACCTCCATAAAAAAATTTAGAGAAGATATGAAATCCTGGTTCGTAACATGATTGCAATTCCTAAAAAGGGAGGATTACTGTAAAGGGTGTATTCATACTATAAGTATCATCTTTCTTTACAAACACATAATCATCCTTCTTAGTGGAGGTGAATAAGATATTTAAAATGTCTAAGTGGATTGGATCTACTGTGTACTCCCTAACATAAGATTCGATGAAGTTCAAGGATCCTCAATCATCACCTAGGCATGCATTTGGTTTAGGAAAAGAAATAGGTGTAGACTAAAGACTCTACTTTGGAAGGTTCTTTTTTAGGAACATTTGTCTCAAGATTATCCTTTGTGATAGGTAATATTGGAGTGCATGTCAATTTATTGGAAGATAATGAAGGGATAAAATTATTAAGAGTAGGTGCAATCAAAGTTTGACCTACATATGCCATCTCACATAAGTTTACAACATTAAGGTTAAACTTGATTGTAATCACCTCATTATTAGCAATTAATTTCATAGAATGATGTAAAGTAGAATTAATTGCTGCTAAACCATGAATCCATGATCTTCTTGGAGCAGAAGATTATATGGTAAAGGTCCTGGCATGACATATACCAAGGTGGGTAAAATAACAGGTCCCAATCTTAAAGGAAATATTACGGTGCCCAAGGCTTGTCAACCAACATTATCAAACCCATGACTGTACAAAGAAGTAGCAAGGTAAGTTGAATCAACTTTAATTTTAAGTAACAAATCAATGCTACACACATTGAGTGTCAAACTAGTATCAACGAGAGCACATCTAATGCTGATGGTATTAATGTAGACTATTATCATCAAAGGATCTACTTGCTTTTGCACTTCCAAAGGTGGGAGTTCATGTGGATGGAATGCAATATTAAATGAAACAACATGAATATGATCTATCAATGCATTAACATTCATAATCCTAGCAAAAGAAGGCAAGAGGATATTTTGCAAGGCTTCCTAAAGCATATATTTGTAGACTAAAGAAGTTTGAAGCAAATCCCAAAGTTGTTCAACAAGATCATATTCACCTTGTTGCTTAGTTGTAGGTGTGGGTGCTTGAGGAAGGCTTAGCTGAGAAGGTGGTAAAGAAGTTGGTTGATTAACATTTTGTTGATTCCTTCTAGTATTATAAGTATGGGCTATCACTAGGAGCTATAAGAGGGAGCCTTAGATTGCATGAGTCTCATGTAAAGTTTTGATGCATCACATTCAACAGGAAGCCTATGAATAGTACGAATCCTTTTAGGAGAAGGGCTAGCCGAAGTGACATACATGACTAGTCTCTTAGGCCTTTGAGGGGGGGTAGAGACTACAACATATTTATAGACTTCTCAACTTTCAAAGAAGAAGGTTTTAATGTAGAAGTTTTCTTAATAGAGTTTTGAGTAGAAGGAGGTTCCTCTAAGAAATCATCTAGGGCATTATCCAACATATCAAAATCCTACTCAAAAAATGCATTATCAAAAGTATTAGAATTTTGAACAAAAGGATCCAGCATGATTTATTTCACATCATATTCACTAAAATCTAAAGGAGGGGATTCACTACCCCCAAGATGACGGGGTCCTAAAGAGAAAATAGCCCTCAATTACCTCAAAGATCAAAGCTCGAACAATGGGATAAATAATAAAGAATATATATACAATCTAATTGAATAAACACTAAGTTACGATTGACAAGAATATCAAAACCATTTAATTATAGGAGTAAATGAAAGAACTAAAAATTTTGGTCTACAAAAACGGAAAGCATAAAAATTGGAGATTGCACCTTTAAGAGGATTAGCTCTCAATCACGGATGACAACATGCCATAGGGATGTCTATGCCCCACATTATAAAATAGATAATAAGAACCCAAAATTCAAAATACCCAACTTGCTAAACCTATTCATCTACACACAAATAGAACAAAAAAAAATTGGAGGTTGTTTAGGGGCTTGCCTCAGTCAAACACTTGTTTTGGTGTTTCCACCTCCATAAACAACCAAATAGGATCGAGATAGACAAAAATGCATAAAGCAAATATGTGTGATAGAAACAAACCTTGTAAAGGAGGGGAACCCCTATCATGAATATAATAGATGTATGATAAAAACAAACCCCATGAGGAGAACCCCTATCACGAATGTAAATAAAGAGAATATTGCATAGACAAGATCAATAAAATGACAAGAGAGTTTTGCCAATATTTTATGGATCCCGTCTTGGATTGATAGACATGACGGAGTTGCATGCAAGAGAAGCCTTGAATGTTGCTTGAGAGAGTATTCCGGTAGAGCTTTGCTATGTGAGTGAGAGAGAATGGGAGAGCAAAAGAGATGAGAAGTTATTAAAATGAGAGTGAAAATGGAGTTTTGTGAGGTTGCATGGGTGGGAGGAGGTGTTCCACATGCATCCTTGTCGCTACGACACATGCCATGAGCAAGAAATGTGGAATATTCACATTTGAATCTCAAAAAGTTTGGGGATGCTAGCACGTTGCAGAAACATCTATGCATTGCACAAGTGTCTAACCAAAACTTTGCACAAATTAAGCATGCAAACTAATAGTGCTTCATCATTGTCGCCTATGAATTCAAAAACATGAAATTCCAACTTATAGGTTTTTGCCATAAATGAGGCGAGTCTAAATGCATAAGTGTGAAATTGCCACAAGATGCAATTTTATGACACTACAACTCAATGGTTTGTCTAGGCACCACCTTGACTTATTAGGTATTTTCAAGTGGAGATAAATAGATTTTAGGAGAAAATCTTTTATCAAATCATTCCCACATCTTGTAAATAGTGTATAGATAGTAGATCAAATTCACGGTAATCATGATTTATCATATAATGTGTGACATTGATCAGTATAAATAGTTTTGAGATGTTCATTACACTATGATAATAAGTTTTATGACAATAACAAATCATTCCAAAACAACATCAATAAATTAATATCAGTTATTTGTCATCAATCTTAAAACTAAATGTACTTATCTTCTTATTTAATTATCAAATTTTAATTTTAATTCTATTATCTATTATCTATCTCAACTCTACTATCTAAATTAATTGTTTTCCTACTTAATTACATTTTTTAAAAATAACCTGACTAATTTATATAAACTTTTTATTTTCTTTAAGCCAATAAATATTAAAGCAAAGATCAACTACTTCTCATAAATTGAATTCATGCATCAAAACGGCAACCAAGATTGAATTCATGCATCAAAAGACCAACCAAGATTTGTTTGAGTTAATTCGGATACGAATTGGACCTGAGAGACGTTGACTAAAAACAAATCAGAGATCCATCTGAAGACTGTCTATAAGAAACAAATAAAATGTTCCAAGTAAATGCAATGCAATAAAATCGAGAAACCTGCTCATATGATAAGGATTCGGCAACTGGTCTCGTTTTCGGTCTGGATGGATTTCAAAAAATCTTATTGATTTCTATGATTTCATTTTTTCTGTGCAGGCTGACAAAAGTAAGAGCAGCAACCGCCTTGTCAACGGCCAATAAACAATCTTTCCTTAAAGAAAAAGTCTGAGATAATGGCAGGTATTGTAAAGAGAAAGATGACAAATGTCTCCAGAGTGCGTGAGAATGAGCTTCGCGGCGGCCCTACACAACCCCTCTTAATTTTCATCCCATAAAAGCCAGCAGCTGCGGCAACACTTGATTGGCTCTTCAGCCATGCACACAATGTAATGTCACTATCACTGTACAGTTCATTATTCTGGCGCTGATGCCGAGGTTACTCCTTCCCCCCGGTCCCCTCCAAATTATTTAGTATGTAATATTATTTCTTCGACAGTCTTTGTACACATCGCTCCCTGCAAATCGATCCTAAAAACATCAGTTTATCCAGAATGCAATTGTTTATTACTCTGAATATATCTATTCTTGGCGAGGCATAGTGAAGCATTAAACACTTCTGTCCCCTCAAAAATATACAGTGTGCGTACAAACTCATATTGTGCGGAGGATTGTTTGATTTGATTAGGATTATGTAGGAACAAATCCATGACATATGGAGATTCTATTGTCAGCTCAGTGACGTAGGGAGGCATAACTCTCTGCAGGAAGAGATAAAGACATTTGAAAATGGATTTCTTTTTCTGTGTTTGGTTTTATATATACTCTGAATTTTAGGGTTGTTCCTCCTCATCCACACATCACAAGAGTTCTGTGTTTGGGTTAAAGTCTAAATTTATTACACAAATGAAATATTAAATTCGATGTCTTATCTTCTCGTCTTTGGACCTTCAAATAATCTGCTTTTCAAATATGAAATGGGTTGCTACCTCTGTGTTTTAGCATTCAAATGGTGACTTCCAATACTTGGGTATTGATTTATTTATGTACTTCGTTAGGGTTGATACTAAATTAGAGTGTGGGCTTTAACCATGATAGTTGGTTTATATGATCTCTTCGAACACCTGGCTGTTGATTTATACACTTCGGTGTGATAGACAGAACTAGTCTAAGTGATCTCTCCAAATGCCTGGTTATAGATCTATCCAGTTCTTCTTAATGCTAGCTAGTATATAGCCAAAGTCTGGGCTTTCGCCATGATAGTTGCCTCTGTATATTGTTTTATAATGGTTATTTATTGATCTATTTAGTTCTTATATACTAGTCTCAGTGTGGGTTTTAGCCTACCCCAGCTAGCCCAATAGATGCTGGACGGACTTCGTCCTAGTCGAGCATAGCCTTTATCAGTGAACCTCTCCTTAGTCAACCTTACTAAGGCCCTCTTCATGATCCTCTACAGTGCACCGTTGCTGATCTGTCTAGTTCACTATGCTAGAAAGTATCTGGTCTAGGTGTGGCCTTTGGCCATAACATTTAGTTCTCTGTATTTCTGTTACATCATTCTCTTTGAGTTTTAGCCATTAGAGTATGAGGAATCGTTCAAAACAGAGGCCAGCTGGGGGCAAAGGAGACCCAGATCGGTTCAAAGAAGAACCTCATCTATCGGGTGCATATATACGCAACTTGGTGAAGCAGCTTACCTCCCACAGAAACCATACAACAGAAGATGGCGTTGCTACATCCAGAGCCAAAAAGAGTACTGATCTTCGAAGCCAAAAAACCAATCAAGAAACATCTACATCTCTTGTACTGAATGACAAAGAAGGGTCTTCTAAAAATATCAAATTTGAGGCGCATTTGGAGGGCGGTCTGCAAGGCTTTAACTCCTCCAATCTGCATGAACAGAAAGACACACATTTTAAAGGAGCAAACAAGGCCGCCGCCTCCTCCTGTGAGGATGGTAAAGCCAAGAAACAAGTTAGAAGGAGGCTTCATAGTAGCAGACCTTATCAGGAACATCTTCTAGATATGGCAGAAGCAAGGAGAGAAATAGTTGCAGCCCTCAAATATCATAGAGCTTCCATGGGTACTGCAAACTTCTGCGGATCAACAAAGCAAAGCACTACCAGCCCCTCCAAACCAGCAAACATCAAGTACAGAAGGAATACAAAAGCACACCAAGCAAACAACAGATGCCACGCTTGCATTCTCAAGTCAGATGTTTACAAACCCAACGAGGCCGTAGCAGTGACAGTGTGTAAGCATCTGTTCTGTTGGGCTTGCCTTGGTGAATGGCTAAACTTTTGTTCTTCTGCAACCACAAATTATTGTCCAGGTTGCTCTAAGCCTCTAAGAAGCAGTGATGTCATGCCACTCAGCTCTTTATCACAGTGCAACAAAGAGTTTAAAGGTCCTCCTCTTCAACAAGGTAATTCCATTTCCTTCACTCATGAAAGCTCTAACAGTCAAAGTTCTGTAAGCTTGGGATTATCCATACCAGAGACTGATAAAAATTCTATTGCCAAGAACTTTAATCCATTGGATCCTTTCCCTCTGTGGTCTGATACAATGATTCTTACTTCTCAAATTCAACCGAATCCAAGTCCTAACTTAGACCCACTAATTTCCATGTCTCCAAGTTCATGGCAAACCACAGTTTCTTCGAACTCCTCCTCCTATCCTCCCATTCAAAGCAGCATGGATTTCAATACAGATCATGAACACATGAAAACATGGCATGTAGCAATGGATGATGAAAAAATGGCCCAGATCAGATCTATAGGAGATCAGTATGAGATGGAGTGGAATGACACTATCAATGTGGTAAACTCGGCATGGTGGTCTAATTTTGAATTAGTTCCAGACTATCAAATGAAACCCAGTGATCAAGAGAGTTTCGATGTCCTCTCTGCCCTTACACTTCCTTCTGAGAGCCTTTGGCAAGATGATCATTTTATTTACTCTCATGAATGGCAACAACAATATCAATATGAATTTGGAGACAACACGTCTGCTGTGTCTGAGCCATCAATCAACTCAGAATCCTTGGCAAAAAGGCCAAAGATGGTTGACATTGAAGAGACATTGGATGATACTGCTATGCAGAGGTAAGCTACTACACACATTTATAACCTAGAAGCTCTGTATGGAACCATTAACTTGTTTGATTATTTGTTTTTCATACAGATATTTCTTATTCTTCATGCAGATGCAGCTGCAATGTGAAGGAGACACATATTTCGTATTGTTCATGCAACTGCAATGTGAAGGACCAAAACAATTATTGTCCATGCAACTATAACGTGAAGGACCAAAATAATTCTTGTTCATGCAACTGCAAAACTATGGAGAATCGAATTTCTTATTGTTGATGCAGCTGCTATACAGAGAAGAAACAGAAAGATTCTCATTGCTGCAACCTGCTGAATGGAAAGTATGAGATCTCCCACAACAAATTTTGCTAGAAATTTAGGCTGCATTGTCGTTGGTACAGCTCAGACTTTCTATCGATTACTTAAATCTGTCTAGATTTCAACGAGGCTAAGCTGATTTTTGGATTCAATGTACTTTGAGAAACATATTGTAATAAAGTTGAATGCATAAATTTTTGCATGTCTATCTAGTACAAAAATCTAATAAATTCTTAAGCTGAGCTCGATGCCTTTTTATTAATTCACTACTAAATCTTACCGCTTGAGTATTGTGGTAACTCGTTCTCAATGCTATTTTTGTTTGTGTTTCAAGTTTGAAGTTCTCACATCATCTACCAACATCCTTCAATTAAGCAAGGGAAAATCGCTTCCAACGTTTAGGGATTTCAAATTCTCATGTTCTAGAATACCTCAGTACACGACAAAAGAAAATATGAATTCAATCATTTTCTAGTTTTTTTCAATAAATAGGCTATACTTTTTAGATCGATTAAAAATCTTATTATTTCAAATAAAAATGTTAAACTTTGAAATTGATAAAAATGGTGTTTGTGTCCTCTTTTTATGTTTTTTTTTTGGGATAATCTAATAATTTTATCTTCAACATCAAAATAGATGATGACAAAAAGATTGAGTATTTTAAAAGAACAAGTTTCATCTTGATTATCATTAACATTGATCTTGGTGTAGACACCTAAAATAATTCATCTATTGTCATATCATTCACTTATCATAACATTTTTAATCATCATTAGTTTATCATTAATCATTTATCCATTTATTGTATCGTCATTAATAATTCTTTTTTTTATATTTCATTTAATTAAATAATATTTTATTATTAGTCAATAGGCTATTTTGTTTGAAGTTTCCGCTGGGATTTTCATCAGCCCAACCGTGAATTGGATTTGCCGGCATAGGAGATGTCCCGGTCGGTAGCTACTTGATCGGGTTTTTTTGTGGCAACGTGGAGCTTGGTAATTACGTGGGTTGATCGTGGTAGAGTTGGTGTCCTCGATACACGGAAGTTGAATGGTAAGTGTTTGCTTG
This sequence comes from Sequoiadendron giganteum, assembly GCA_007115665.2. Lineage (NCBI taxonomy): Eukaryota > Viridiplantae > Streptophyta > Pinopsida > Cupressales > Cupressaceae > Sequoiadendron > Sequoiadendron giganteum. Next base: position 240,290,838 of record CM021103.1, read on the forward strand.
TGGGAGTGTTAATGCATTCTGTCGTTGTTGTATGATGGCGGCGGAAGAAGTAAATGCAATATTGAGTGTTGCAGTGTGGGGAAGTATAATTTGATTAAGTTGTATTGTCACCTTCGGCTCCATGGTCAGTTTCATAGCAGATTGGAGGGTTTTAAAACTGTTATTCTCCACAATCTGTAAGTTGTTTTACATGGGTTTTTTGCATAAATGATTTATTTATTGTTTATGTTAAAATTGTTGTTCTCCAGAATCTGTAATTCATTTTACATGGGTGTTGCAGTATGGGAAAGTATAGTTTGAAATGTGCCAGAAAATATATTGATTAAGTTGCATTGTTGAAAGAGCCATTGTGGTGTTGGTTTGATAGCAGAAAACTCTAAAAATCGTCAACTTCAGTTTCGTGGTTCGTTTGATAGGAGGCTACTGTAAAAATCGATGGCTTTATCTTTGTTTATATCAAATTGGAGGGTTTTAAAACTATTGTTCTTTGTAACCTGTAAGTCGTTTTACATGGGTGTTTTGCATAAAATATTTATTTATTATTTATGTTAAAATTGTTGTTGTCTGGAATCTGTAATTCATTTTACATAGGTGTTTGGCATTATGGTTTTGTATGGATGGAGAAATTGCAATTAAATCTTCTTTCTTTCATCAAAAAATATGGTTAGGGTTAGTAATTTTCCCATCCCTTATTTATTGTTTATAGTTATCTTTGTGCATCTTTGGCCTTATACCCATTACCGTAGGAGCAATTGTAGTTAAATCTTGTTTCTTTCATCAAAAAATATGGTTAGGGTTAGTAATTTTATCGCCCTTCGTTTATTGTTTTAGTTATCTTTGTGCATCTTTACCGTTACACCCATTAACATAGGAACAATTGCATATTAACATAGGAGTGATTGCATATATATATGAAGATGGTTAGTATGAAAGCAAAAACATGTTTGAGATAAAATTAGTTTGGTGGGTGTTAAGTGTTATTCTTTCTAATATCTCTTTTATCTATTAAATTTATTTGTTTGAAGTTTCCAATGGGATTTTCGTCAGACCAGCCATGAATAGGATTTGTCGTGTAATAGCTCTTTTACAATTTCTAGATATTTGTCTAGAATATTTAGTGCCATGCAATGTAGCTCAAATTTTATCGATTAAGTTTGTGGCATTATAGGCATTTTGTACAAGTTATTTCTACTCATTGGCTTTACGAGTTCTATTTAATGTGGGTTTGGTGCTAAAGAATGTAGCTCGAATTTTGAATTGACAATCCAACTCTTACACAGACTGCTTGTCTTGTATGAATATGTTTAGTGTGGGTTTTCGATCATCTATGATTAATATGTTTAGTGTGGTTTTTCAATCATTTGTGATTTACGTATGATTCTTAAGTGTTTTTCTAATAGTTGTTTTACAATTTCCCTATTTTGTCTATAATATTTAGTGGCAAATTATGTAGCTTGAATTTTGAATTGAGAAGCCAACTGTTACATAGAATTTTTTGTTACAGCTTGTCTAGATAGTGATAGAATTTCAGGTAAGTAGGAATATGCTACAAACTCAAATCTATACATGCATTTGACTTGAACTAGGTTCTTCAGTTTGAATATTCTTTGTAAGTAATTTCACATACATAGATGTCCATATCTAAACTTTTTTTGTCAAGGGAAATTGGAAAAGACCTATTAAAAAAATACTTAACAATCACAGGAAAATGAAAAATGTTGGAAAACCCACATTAAATAGAACTTTAAAATATGGAGAATAGAATAGGAAAACTACGATAATGAAAATTTTGGTATGGGGAACTAGAAAAAAGAATATCATGAAGAACAGTTTGTTATGGGGAAGTTCAAACAATTGAGAAAAAAAGAATATCATGAAACATATTGGTACAACACAAAAAGTGAAATTGGAAAAGAGCTATTAGGAAAACACTTAAGAATCATAGGGAAATGACAGATGTTCTAAAAGCCGCATTAAATAGAACTTTAAAATATGGAGAATAGAAGAGGCAAACTATGATAATGAACAGTTTGTTATGGGGAACTGAAAAAAAAGAGTATCATGAAGAACAGTTTGTTGTGGGGAAGTTGAAACAAATGAGGAAAAGGAAAGAAAAGATCTTTTTATAGTCCATGATACCAGGCAACCTGTTTTTGGGTCCATAGATGCCTTACAGTATATGGGACTCCTCGTACTCCCAATATGAGGGAGGCACCTAGCTCGTGCTCCACAATACGAGGTGTACATACCTTACCCCCTACAAGATTTGAACTTGTGACCTCTCTTACAAGAGTACAAGTTCTCCACCATTAGGCCAACTCAGGTGTACCATGTAATTAGGAAGAAAGAATATAATGAAACATATTGATATAAGACACTGCCATACCATGTAATTAGCAAGCTCCACCCCTTACATAAACAAACCCAGGCAGTTTGTTATAGGGAGCTTCAAGTAGATCAGGAAAAAAAGAATATCATGAAACATATTGATACAAGATTCAAGCTATGTTCTTTGTTAATAAATATTGAAGACAAATAGAGAAATTGTATAAGAGGTGTTAGAATAACAATTATTTGCTACAAGTTGTCTTACATGGGTATTTTGCATAAATGATCATTTGTCTATAATATTTAATGCTAATCAATGTAGCTCGAATTTACAATTAAGCTTGTGGAGTTAGAGGCATTTTCCAGAGATTGCATGATATAATTATTGTCATAGCCTAAAGAAAATAGGTATCATCATAAAGAACTGGGTTTAAATAATTGATTTGGCAAGTTGAAAATATATTTGTATAAGCGTGGAGAAAAAATAGTTTGGTGGCTTTTAAGTGTTATTCTAATAGCTCTTTTATCTATTCAACTTTATATTTTTAATTTGAGAAAACAAGGATATCATGAAACATATTGGTACAAGACAACAAGTGGAATTGGAAAAGAGCTATTAGGAAAACAGTTAAGAATCATAGGAAAATAACAGATGTTCTAAAACCCACATTAAATAGAAGTTTAAAATATGGAGAACAGAAGAGGTAAACTATGATAATGAATGGTTTGTTTTGGGGAACTGAAAAAAAGAATATCATGGAGAAAAGTTTGTTGTGGGGAAGTTTGTAACAGATGAGGAACAAAGAATATAATGAAACATATTAATATAAGACACTGCCATCCCACGTAATTAGCAAGCTCCACCCCATACATAAACAGACCTGGGAAGTTTGTTTAGTGAGCTTCAAGCAGATCAGGAAAAAAAGAATATCATGAAAAATATTGATACAGGATTCAAGCTATGTTTTTTGTTAATGAATATAAAAGACAAATAGAGAAATTGTATAAGAGGTGTTAGAATAACAATTATTTGCTACAATTCGTTTTACATGGGTATTTTGCATAAATGATTTTTCTATAATATTTAATGTCAAGCAATGTAGCTTGAATTTACAACTAAGCCTATGGCATTATACGCATTTTGAAGAGATTTTTGCATCATATAATTGTTCTCATGGCCTAAAGAAAATAGGTATCATCATAAAGAACTGGATTTAAATAATTGATTTGGAAAGTTGAAAAGATATTTGTATAAGTGTGGAGAAATAAATAGTTTGGTGGCTTTTAAGTGTTATTCTAATAGATCTTTTATCTGTTCAGCTTTATATTTTTAGTCAATAGGCTATTTGTTTGAAGTTTCCACTGGGATTTTCACCAGCCCAACCATGAATAAGATTTTTTGTCTAATAACTCTTTTAGAATTTTTTTGTTTGTTTATAATATTTAGTGTTAGGCAATGTAGCTTGAATTTATGTGTATATATATGTATTGAATTCCCCATTTCATATTTTAAAAAATAGATTTATAGGCAGAAATATATATCCATATATACAGACCAAGACTATTATGGCTTGTTTGAGAATGCAACAGCAATTTATATATGCACACGTATATCCAGACAGCTATGTATGCTATCTTTATTTGTATTTAGGTAGACTTTCATTTAGAAAGAGTTAAAAATAGCATATGTAAGTAGTATTTAGCTTCTGAGAAAATTGCTACAAGACAACCATAGCTAGTATTAAATGATATAGCATTGAGATGTTGTTAATAACAGAGCATTTGATGGTGCAGTATGTTCAACATGCTCATAAGAAATCTATAATGTTGATTGCACTTTGGCAGTGAATGTGCCTATTGAAACTGAATACATTGAAAAACATCAAAAACAGTGTAGATTGCATTTGCTTGGACCCACCATCTTGATTGCCATTGTCCAGCACCGCAAGCAACCATTTCCGATTCCACTTATGTGATCGAAGGTGGCCAAGAGTCCCCTTGTGGTATATATATTTTAATAAGCTCTGAAGTTAAAAACATGTTGTTGGTTTGCATAAATTTTTCCCTTTGCTTGCTGATCATTTTGCACGCTATGCAGCTCTCACATAATTTCCATTATGTACATCTTTGGCATTATAGCCATTAACATAGGATCAATTGTGGATTAATAACTCCTCCCCTTCAAATTTATGAAGATAGTAAACATCCAGACTGGATTTTCCCTCAATTGACTGGTAGAGAAGGCTACGAATTCAAACCTTTTGTTCCTTATAGTAATGTCTTTCTTCGAAGTAGACAATATCCTATAGGCAACAAAAGGTTTGAATTCATACCCTTCCTAACCAATCAATTGATGGAAAATTCAATTTGGATGTTTGCTCTCTTCATAAATTTCAAGGGGAGGAGTTACATAGTGAGGAAAAAGTATGGTATACACATCTATTTAGATATAGAAGTGTGTATATAAATAGATATATATGTGTGCATATGGATATATATATATATATCTGGTTATATGTGTGTTTTTAAATGTGTAGAAAAAGGGGAAATTCAATGCATATATGTACTTAATCATTTCTATTCTTATTGTTTTATAGCCTATTGTTTCGATAAGAAAGGGTGAAAGGACCAACTAGCAACATATACAAATATCTGCATATAGCTATATGTAGAAATATAGTCAAATAATAAAAAACTAAATGGATACATATATAAGGAACCTCAAAGATAAATAAATACATATAGGGGTATATACATATGCATTTATCATTTTTATTCTTGTTGATGTATCCCCTAGTGTTTCGACAGTATTAAAAGTGCATTTCTATTCTTTTTATTGTATCTCATGTTGTTTTATCAGTATTAGAAGTGGAATGGTTATAGATCGATATTTCTAAGTTATCTACCAATTGCCATTGGGATGTTGCAATACATTAATCTTTTATTTTTATTGTGAAATAGAGTTGTCAATTAGTCAACTCAAATTGTAACATTTTGTCCTTGCAAAAAGTTCCCAAAACTATGCCTACGGAATCGGGCTTTGTGGATGGGTCTCTAGAGCCCCTCAATATTGATTCATTGGCATCTCTCACTATTTTCATTGCGAAGTCCAGCTCTAAGGGTGTGAACCACCAGCCTTCAGATCCTAATTTCGTAAGTATATTTTTTTTTGTTATACTTGTAAATTTGGTGTTATTGTTTCCAATTTTTCTTCGCTTTAAGGTGTATACACACATGGGTGAACCTAAAAAAACATATAGATGTGCAAGGAGATACACATTGATATTTTCTAGCATATAAAAACATCTCTTTCATGTATATGTATATGTATATGTATATGTTTATGTTTATATGTGTATGTGTATGTGTATGTGTATGTGTATGTGTATGTACCAACCCGCGATGACTTGATCGGGTTTTTTATGCTAGTGTGGAGCTTTTTAATTACATGGGTTGGTAGTGGTGGAGTTGGTGGCTTTGATATGCAAAATTTGAATGTAAAGTGTTTTCTCACACAAGGGTTAATGCATCTTGTCATTGTTGTATATGTGTATATGTATATGTATATGTATATGTATATGTATGTGTATTTGTATGTGTATGGATATGCATATGTATATGTATATATGTATATATGTATATGTATATGTATATGTATATGTATGTATGTGTATGTGTATGTATATGCGGAAGCTGAATGGTAAGTGTTTGCTCGTGCGAGGGTTAATGCATATTGTCGTTGTACAATGGTGGTATGTCGTTGTTGTATGTGTGTATGTGTATGTGTATGTGTATGTGTATGTGTATGTGTATGTGTATGTGTATGTGTAGGTGTATGTGTGTGTGTGTATGTGTATGTATATGCATATGTATATGCAGAAATTGAATGGTAAGTGTTTTCTCATGTGAGGATCGATGCATCTTGTCGTTGTTGTACGATGGCGGCGATCAGAGTAAATGCAATATTCAATGTTGCAATGTGGGAAAGTGTACTTTGATTAAGTTGTATTGTCGAAAGAGTACAATATGATAGATCAGATATGAAGACAACATATTTTCCCCTACTTTATTATTATGTGATGTGTGATGCAACTCCATGGAATTCCACATGGACATTTCATAATGTTCTTGGTCAAAGGTTTTGCTACATTCTGCAAGCCTACACGATGCAAAAAAAATGGTGGGGAGGATACTGAGTGTGGGTTGTGTGGTTTTGGTTTTAATGCCATATATTTGTTCTTGCGTAGATAGATGCCTACACAAATGCTTATATACAATTGGCTTCCACAAACATAACTTTCAACTAGTTGTGCAATATTGTATTGTTCTAAACAAGGGATATAACAATAGTGAAATAGTGAAAATGGTTAACACAAAAATCTGTAAAATCCTTTTGTATATATTTTTATATATTCCAATGTTCAAACTATGCTATTCGTTTTGTGATCATCCGTAGATATACATTTATATACACATGGATACACATATATATTTTGTTACATGTTTATGTGTAATTACTACTTTAAACATATCTATGGTTATACATGTATATATTCATATATGATATTATGGTTGAGCTTGTCTGTATACTCCTAGGTTGTGCGAGTACATTCAAGTTCCGCAACCCGATCAATTGCTAAATTTCAAAAGGGAAGAAAACAACAACGAAACCATTTGTACTATAGCCAACATAGAGAGGAAATTTGTGTGAAGCATCGTACAAAATACATGCAACAAAGGTTGACCGCATCAAGCACAGGTGCATGTCCACCTACTAACAATATTCCCTTGTAGCACCCATTGGCAATGGTATATGCCACCCCTTATATACAATCTTAGAACAATCCCCCTATTGCACCAGCACAACAACACCTGAAAGAAATATTCAAGGATTGCTATCTTTCTACAGTAAAGCAATTCCGACATCGCATAGATGCACTTTCAAACCTTTTTGTTTATCAGATATGTAGGGAAAGCTACATAGGGATGTGCACTCCTATGTCGAGGTCAGCAATGACATGTGTAAGATGTGATTCTGAAAAAGGCACCTACTACTTCAGCTTTGCAAATGACATGGACCCAGGCCCACAACCATTGTTGCTAAAAAAGCTAACACAGGTTGAAGAGATGTTTATTGCTAGGGTAGCTCCAGTTTTACAAGTGTCCCATGCTAGAGGAGGAAAATTTAAATACAGTGGTCACACAATAAGCTTTCCTAAAGATATCTCGAGCATAGAAAAAATTTTGTCGCGTCGACTGTAAGACCTTGAGGTTGTGATCGTATGGCGAACCACCATTGAAAGTGGTAATTACGATTGCTATGTTAATAAACACCATGTCATGGATGCATTGAAACACAAAATTCAATATGACAAATACTACAATGATGTTGAGATTGATGTTGAGGCTCTTAATATGTTACCTAATGTTGTTGTTGATGTCTCCAATTCCTTGCATACAATAGACCAAGTTTTTGATGAAGAGCTAATGCCATCAACCAGCTCAACAAATGTTGCTCAAGATGAAAATTTCTCTTCAAAATTTTCATCATTTATCGCTTCCTTGCCAAATGCTAGATGAGAGATCCAAGCAATCAAACAGGTATTACAAATTTTTAAAAAAAAGAGCAAAATATTTTGTGTTGACCTCAAATTAGCTCTTCTTTTGTTAATGAATACAACACTGAAGGTTTATTTACAATGGCCTTTCCAACATTGTTTTCCACTAGTGCAGCACTTCCCCTCCAACTGAGGAATGCTCAAATTCACTTGCATGAATATGCCCTCCACTTAAAGACATATTTTGACCACAAATTTGGCAAAAATGTCAGGTTTAGGTATTTCCTCTACAACTTGATAATGAGACATCGCAGCCAACAAATTGTTTGTCTTTGTTAGAGCGGATCTGGAAAACAAAATCCCCAAGTCGTTGTCTACATTGCGTGAACTTCTTCAAGCTTCTCTTGATGGCCAAATAGCTCAACAATTGATGCATTTTGGTGCATCATTGTGCGTGACTCATTCTTTTTGGAACTCTTATCGAGCCCAACTATCTGCAATGATAGAACAACTTGGCATACCTACCCTTTTTTTCACTTTGAGTTGTGCAGACACAAAATGGGCTGATATGCAAAATGTTTCTCTTTTGTGGCTTGTTTGGTGATGGATCCTTCAACAAAGACACTAATGTTGTTCAAAATCCACATATAACGTCTTTATATTTGCATCATAGATTCTCGATTTTCTGTGAAGAGGTGATTGAAAAGCTTTTGCATGCAAAAGATTATTGGTATAGATATGAATGGCAGCATCATGGCTCTACACCTGTGCATGGTTTTTTATGGATTCTAGAAGCCCCCAACATGGATAATTTTTCCAATCACCATGATGTTACCATGGCAAGGCACTTTTTTGATCGATATGTTTCAGCTTGGAATCCATGTTGCCCTGAATAGAGATTGCTCAGAATGTATCATTGTTCTGAAGAAAATATGTACTTTCTTTCCACGAGCCAAATTCTTTGAAGTGATCCAATCATAGATTATGAAGAGTTGATAAATACAGTTCAAAGGCACACAAAATTCTTTGAATATACTTGTTTAAGGAAAAAGGAGAGCAATTACAATGTCAGTATAACGCACCTTGGTAGCAACAACTTACCTCTACATTGACATCTAATGTTGAGTTTAACAAATCCTACAAGCCAGCAAGAAATGATGATCACCTAAATATTCATAGCCCACCCATGCTTGCAATCTGGCATGCCAATTTTGATTGCCAACTAGTTGTTTCTAAGAAAATTGTTTTAAATTATATTTCTAAATATGCAGCTAAATCTGAGAAGAAATTAGAAAATTATCTTGATATGTTGAAAAGACTTGCAAATACAAATATAGTTGAGGATAGAACACTGGTTGCATATCAAAAATTCATGATTAGTATTCTTGTGGAGTGTGACATCTCTGCATAGGAGACGTGCCATATGTTATAGAAATTGCCTCTTCTCACTTCAAGCCGATAATATGTTTGTTTGAATATTGGGAAAAAAGCATGGTTTCGTATAAATAAAGATAATGTTGATGAAGACCTGCCAACAAATTATATTCACTTCTATATGCAAAGGCCTCTAGAGCTAGGCGGTGTATCCCTAATTGACTCAACCTGCTTATACACACATTCAAAGCAGTGCAAAAAGGCCAAATGGAAACTCAGACACCAACCTGCAATTGTCCTTGTGTACCCATTGTTCAAGACTATTCTCGTTGAAGATACAGAAATATTTGAGACATTTTGTTTGACTGAACTTATGTTATACAAACCTTTCTAAAACATACAAACAAATATAGGTCTTGCCAAACAAGAGATCATACAAAATTGGAAAGTTATAAAAACAATTGATTATCATTCAAGTTGGCATGTTAATAGACTTCTAGTTGCATCCATGATTGAAGAATAACATGGAAGTGGTACTGATGATTTGAACTATCGTCCTTATATGGATGAGTATGAATGGTAAGTTTTCTCTCGGCTTGGTGCAACTACTAACTTCAGTATAAATTAGCTCCAGTTGTTGGGTAGGCGAGACTTTGATATGAACCATTCATGGAATACAAACCATGTGCCTGAACAACATCATAATATTGCTTTGTAGTTCATCCCATGATCCAGGGCATAGCGTGAGCAAGCTACGATACAATTTTTGCCTAAAAAATACATCATCCCATCAACTTTCACCAAAACAGCAATTGGCTCTTCAAATCACCTAGTCCCATCGCATGCAGCCTTTCCCCAAAGGCCCTCTCCGCATGATCATTCAAGGGACAGCTGGCACTGGCAAATCCTTTTTGATAAATTGTATTAGACAACAAATAAACACATCTACTACTAGATCCAATAGCTCGTTGCTCACATTGGTCCCCACAGGTGTTGTTGCATACAACATATGTGCCTCCATAATCCATAAAGCCCTTTGAATTCCCATAAAGGATATGAATCTTTTGCAAATTCAGACATTGACAATATTCCAAGAATAATTTATAAATATTCAATACATTTTAATAGATGAAATGAGTTTTCTAGGCCCGAAGTTGCTGCTAAAAAAAGATAGTCAATTGTGCCAAGCATTCCCCAATAACCAGAGGGAGCCATTCGATGGTGTTTCTATCATTCTTGTTGGTGATCTTTCCCAGTTGCCACCTTTCATGGATACCCCTATTATGCTTCACGCTCATCGATTGTAGCCGTATGGCATACTTTCATAGTATCGATCACATTGGACACTATTTTCTCAAAAAGGAGATAGGGCCCTTCCCAACAAAAGTTTCGACCAATCCTTATCCATATAAGAAATGGTGATGCTCTCCACGATGACTAGGAAGAGCTTATGAAACAAACAAATAAAATGCTCTCAGCCATAGAAAGAGAACAATTTGATGTTGCTACACATTTGTTTGCCATAAATGACTTAGTCATATTCCACAACAAAAAAATGATCAAATAGTTAAACCTACCCATAGCCATTAGCATTGCTCAAGTAGCACAACAATAGACATTTGATCATGGAGATGATGACCAACTTCTCCAAAAACTGCTACTTTATGTTGGTGAATAGGTGATGCTAACAACAAATTTGTGGATTCAAGCTAGCCTAGTCAATGGATCCCTTGGTTTTGTTATAGCTATTGTGTACAATGCATATTGTAAACCACCAGATCCACTTGACTATGTTTTTGTTCACTTCCAAGAGTATATTGGTCCACCATGGGACCTAGAAAACCCAAGAGACATCCACATCCTAGTTGTAACTCGAGGTAGTCGAACACAAATTCCACTCACCATGGCATGGGGAATAACAATACATAAAGCACAAGGCTTAACATTAGATAGAGAAACAATAAACATAGGTAGCAAAGAGAGGCAAGGGTTGACTTTTATAGCTATCTCTCATGTTAAATCAATTGAAAGAATTCACATTGATCCAGCATTCTCATTTGAGATATACTCTGGAATTAGCAACAACAAATACACTGCTCGATGTCAAAACGAAGAGACGCGTTTGGAACAACTCCAGCCCCTACCAAATTCTTCCGCCCCCAGCTCATGCTCCGGCTTATAAAAAAATCTCTAAAACAATTATTCTCGCATTTGGTGTAGACTGTATACCATCCTCTTTTCAAGGATTTCTAAGTTAAATTTTACAGAAGCATACCATGTAATAATTTGTGAAAAATGGGTGTAATGCCAAAGATGGACAGAGATACTAGGAAACAATAAGCAGAGGAAAAAAATTGTACAAGCTAGTGGCATGTTTTGATCATTCCATTCTATTTAAGTATATATTCAACTATTCCACAAACTTTTTCAACAATATTGTGTTGTATTTCACTGATTGGTTTTAAATTATGTACCTATGCTTTGTTTCCCATTTTATGTGTCTATATACTTGGTGTTTGGTTGCCACATTAAATTTCCCCCATTTATTCAAATGCTTTGCATCCTCTTTAGCTTTACACATTAAAGATAATTTTCTTCCTGTTTACTATCTTTTGTACCTTTAGCAATACAGTTTTTGTTAAATTCAGTATGCAAATATGTACCCATAAATATTAATCTGTTGACTTCTCATATCAACATTTTCTTGTGTCATACTTTTTGTTTATGGAATTCAAAAGAATACACTCTTCTGTATATTCCACCTATCCATGTTTGTCCAAGTGTTTTTAAATTCCATGATGTTAATTCTTTATCAGTATACCTAGAATTTTGTTTCAACCAATTTTAATATGCAGTACTCTAAACATATAGTTGCAGTTGTTACAAATTGATACATATGCAGATACAAACAACTTCAAGTGTCAAAGATGCATAGAGATTGCAACCAGCAATAAGTAGAGCCCAAAATTTCTATAATTCAATAACTTTTTTTGAACATTCCAATATATTAAACTATATATGCACATACTATAGAAACATTCTCAAAAAAAATTATGTTCCATTTGACTAATAAGTTTAAAATTCTGCAACTATGTTGTGTTTTCTATTCTCTCTTCCTATATACCCTAAGTTTTGACATTTGTCCTTCATGCTTTGCTTCCACAGATTCTTGTGTCTCCTTGTTAGCTTTTCTATTAGCTTTATTCAATTCAAATAGCTGTAAATGTTGATCTACAAAATTCTCTTTTTCATCATTTCACTGTTTCACTCTTCCTGTATATTGCATTCAGAAATATATAGTCTTGTCTACATTGCCTTTTTTTCCTCATATATGGTAAAACTCCATGCTATTTGCAATGGGTTTCTCATGCATGTTTACAACGATGGTGGAGTTTTTTGAGCACGTGGTTTGGCAGTCATGGAAGTGGTTGCCTTGTTCAACGGAAATAGAATGGTGGCCTTCCGCTCCTGTGGGGGTTGATACATCCTGGCATTTTTGTGCGATCCCACAAAAGGGATTACATGTAATATTCATTGTTCTAATATGAGTATGTCTATTTTTTTGCTTCCATTGTGAAATGACGCACTATGGTGTTGGTTTCATAGCAAGCTACTGAACAAAGCTTCCATCCACCTCCATTAGATGTCTGATTGGAGAGCCTCCCAACTGCTATGGTCCATAATCTATAGTTTTTCGGCTTCTATTGTTGTCATAAGTCATTTTGAAATGCATTTTTGTTGTTCCATACACATCTAACTAGAGACATATATTTTAATATATTCAAATAAAATGTTGCTTTATAGTAATATCATGTTGGGCTCAATGGAAACATTGATGAAGAATGAGATATGAAGCCCATGTGTTGGACAATTGGTACCTGAAAGATGACCATAGTTGTAAGAGTTTAAACAAGGTCTGTTTTATAGATTTATATTTTTCTGAGTTATACTCTCAACCCTTTTCTTCCTCTATGGCTAGATAGCCTCCATATATTTGTTGCTAATTATATACATTCATGCATGGATTCTTATATGCACTTGACTACAATAAATATAGTTTATTATACACATTACATTTGTTCATGTTCATATAGTTTCCTTTGCAGCTAATCAAAAAAATATCTAGATGCACCGAGAAATTCTAGCCACGATTGCTTTGATGGAAACCCCAGTGGAAATTTTTAAAAAATAGCCGATAGGTAAATGCCAATTGTTACATAGATTGCTTGTTTTGTATTAATGTCTCATGATATTCTCTTTCTCTCATCTCTTTGAAGCCACCTGTAACAAGGTCTTTATTTTCATAGTTTACTTGTTTTATTCTTCATCAAACATAAGATTGACACATACCTTTTGACTGGTTTCTTTTTTTTTTGGCTCGTGTATGCTCCCTGGCCTCTGGCTATTGTTTGGTGTTATCTCTTTTCATCCTTAGTCTTATATGCATTTTGTACAGCAGAAGCTCTGTATAAGAAAGTCCCCATATCTATGGTTTACAACTTCTACTCTCCATATGTTAAACTTCCATTTAAAATCTGTTTTAGATGATCTCCCATTTGAGAGATTCTAAAATAGTTGTTACAAAAACACTTGAGAATCATAGGTAAATGACAGATGGTCAAAAAATCCATATCAAATACAAGCTTAAGAGAGGTAGAAAAACATACACAGGCCAAAAAAATTGAAAAAAGGTGAATGGTTCCTGTTGATATCCCATTTACGTGTGATTCTAATGTGTTATTCTAATACATCTTGCAACTGTTACATAGACTTCTTGGCTTGTACCAATATATTTCATGATACTCTTTTTCCCTCGTCTGTGTCAAACTCCTTATAACAAACTATTAATTGTCATGGTTATTTTGTTTGGATGGAACATGTTATATGTGTTCTATCAATATGTTCCATGATATTTATTTCCCCTTATCTTTTTGAAGATGACAAATTGTTCTTCATGGTACTGTTATTTCCATATCCCCATAACAAACTGTTCATTCTCACAGTTTGCCTCTCCTATGCTACATATTTTAAAATTCTATTTAATGTGGCTTTTCTCTATAATATTTAGCACCAAATAAGTGTCATTCTAATACCTATTATATAAGCTGAAAGACACTTAATAAACATAGGAAAAGAACAGATGGTTAGAAACCCACATTAAATAGACCTTAACACCATGGAGAATAGAATAGGTGACCTACAATAATGAATAGTTTGTTATGGGCAAGTGGATATTGATACAACACAATAAATCTATGTAATAGTCGGCTCCTCAATTCAAAATTCAAGCTACATTATTTGGCACTGAATATTATAGACAAAATAGAGGAATTGTAAAAGAACTATTAGAAAAACACTTAAGAATCACAGGTAAATGGCACATGATTGAAAACCCACATTAAAAATATTACTACAAGATAACCAGTTTATGTAAGAGTTGAGTTGTCAATTGAAAATTTGAGCTACATTCTTTGGTAGTCAACCCACATTAAATAGACGTGGTAAAGCCAGTGGGCTCCAATACCTTGTTCAAAATTGGTATAATGCCACAGACTTAATTGAAAATTCGAGTTACATTACTTGCAGCTAAATATTATAGGCGAATAGAGAAATTGTAAAAGAGCTATTAGAATAACACTTAACAGCCACTAAACTATTTTTATCTCCAAAATGTTTATGCTTTCATACTAACCCTCTACATATATATATATGCAATTACTCCTATGTTAATTTGCAATTTCTCCTATGTTAATGGGTATAACACCAAAGGTGCACAAAGATAACTACAAACAATAAACGAAGGGCGAAAAAATTACTAACGCTGACCATATTTTTTGATGCAGGAAAGAAGATTTAATTGTAATTTCTCCATCCATACAAAGGCATAATCTCTTTGAAGTCTCAAAAATGGGTATAACGTAAAAGATACAAACATATAACAAGGAATAATAAGCACAGAGCAAAAGACATGAACAATAAATTAGTCACTCTAACACCTCTTATACAATTTATCTACTTGTCTTCAATATTTATTACCAAAGAGCGTAGCTCGAATCTTGTATCAATATGTT
The DNA here is from genome assembly GCA_007115665.2 of Sequoiadendron giganteum. Taxonomy (NCBI): domain Eukaryota; kingdom Viridiplantae; phylum Streptophyta; class Pinopsida; order Cupressales; family Cupressaceae; genus Sequoiadendron; species Sequoiadendron giganteum. The sequence continues at coordinate 240,306,169 of CM021103.1, forward strand.
CCATGATATTCCATTTTTCTCATCTATTTGGAGAGTCATCCAAAAGCTTCATTCTGCACACTATAAAGACTGTATAATGACTAAAAAGGTGCATAGAGATGCACAAAGATAACTAAAACAATAAACCAAGGGCAAAAAAATTACAACAATCTCTCGTTTTAACTACAATTTATTCATCCAAAACAAACAAATAATATGTTTAAAGTCTGCAAAATGGGTGTAATGCAAAAGATAGAAACATATATAACAAGAAGACATGAACAATAAATTAATCATCTATGCAAAATACCTATGCAAAATTACTTTATTTGCATTCCATGTGTAAGATGTGTATGCAAAAATATGTTTGTGAAACATGGGCACATATAACAACCAATAGCTAAAAAGGCAAAAAATGTAGTCATGTACAAAATGAGAACCAAGCCAAAGGTGACATTTTTTACTATAGTCTTCTCTGGAACGAAGACCACAATGGCTCTTTCAACAATGCAACTTAATCAATATATTTTATTGTACATTTTGGAGCACATTTGTGTTAAAACTCTCCAATGATAATTCAACCAAAACTAATATATGTACATGTATGTATATGTATATGTATATGTTTATGTCTAACCTCTTTTATTGTAGATCTATATGATTTCCTTTATAATGTTGCACAGATACAATAGGCATAAAAAAAAATAGTGCACTCTAAACTGTCTATTTCAAATTGTTTAATGCTCCAACTCAATGCAATGTTGCTTGTGCTTGTTAAACACTATTAACAATACATGTAAGTACATAACTTTTCCATTATCAATAAATAGATTCGGTGAACGAATTGTAAATATTATTGATTATTTCCAGTTTTAGATTGTTTATATTGATTTTACCCATATACTTATTGATTTTTTATGGTTCCTTCCTGATCTTGCTTTCTCGTCCACTAACATACCCCTCTCTTCTATTTGTAGGCACTAGGCTAAAGCATGCAAAAACATCCCAAAATCACGATGCTTGTTTTTTACAAAGTTACTGCAACAAAAAAAACACTTCAATATGAGAGATCATATATGAAAACACTAAATTTTGCTCAACTTTTATATTGTGTGATCATGTATAATGGAACTCCACAAAAAATTCCATGGACGTTTCATAATTTTCTTGCTCGAGGGTTTGGCTAGAGTCCCCGAGGCTCCATGATGCCAATATGGTAGGGTGGATAACGAGCGTAGGTTTTGTCTTTTGTCTTTTAACGTCAGATATTTGTTCTTACATAGATTACTACCAAATAATGTAGTTTGAATTTAGAATTGAGAAGCCAACTCTCACATAGATTGTTTCTCTTGTATCAATATGTTTCATTATATTTTTTTACCTCATCTATTTCAAGCTCCCTGTAACAAAGTGTTTATTGTCGTGGTTTAGCTCTTCTAATTTCTCAAATTTTGTAGATTCCTAGAAACTGCAATCATGGCATTCATTTGTACCTTGGCTTTGAAAAACACAGTTTATAACAACATATTTCTTATTTCATAGGAAATGGTAGGGAAGCACTTGATACTTTCATCATGTCACATCAAAGCAAAGCATATCTTTTATTCATTTATTCTAAAAATCCAAAAAAAAATGCATTGTGTCATCGCATTCTTCAATTCATGAGGTTTGTTTATTAATTTCTGATCAAAGATGGTGTCACTGTTTCTTCAATTGCACTATGAAGTAATTCATTAAAAAATTGATATTTGTATTCCCAATTTTCTTGTAATTGACTACTTTTGAATCCTTTGTACTTGTCTCCATTTTATTTTACTGTACTACTAACCCAAAAAACACATGTCTACTAAAACTTTAACTTACAAAATTATGCACTAAATAGTAATTATAAAAAGTATCCAATGTTAAACATCTTTCTTTCTTCAAAAATATGTGATACCCAAAGTTATCGACTACCTTTGTTAAACAATATTTTTTAATGCAATATTAGTAATTAAAGGCATCAGTAATAACTCTTTAAAACATCTTCCTTGTAATTTGTATACATATTTATCTTAACATAATTAAATAATAATGAATTAATTGATTGAATAACCTAGACAAAAAGCTAAAATATACATGTGCATCTAGGGCTAATAAATATAAAACTAAAATAGAGATAAAATTATCTCATACCTTAAATTTTGGCGCGAAACTATGTTGTTAGGAAAAAAAAATATTTAAACATTTAAATTTAATTTATATTTTTCAGTTATCATTTTTTAAGAATAAATTTATTAAAAATTTGTATAAATGTTGGAAATTAATTTACTATATTCCTAACATTATTAAGTAAAATCAATTTTTAATAACTATTGTAACTAAAATTATTAAATATTGCATATTAATAAAAAAAGTTATTGATGATTACTTACTTAAAATTAAAATGAATGGATACATTGTAACTAATTAGATTCATTCAAAATGGCCTATGGTTTTATTTTACATTTTCATTAATCAATTTTCAAGTAGTAGTTTTTTATGTGGAAATCCACATATTGATTTCTTGTCTTTGTTGAAAAGGCTCGTAATATCCCACCCATAGCCGATGAGATATGAATTAACCTCACATTACTTCCTATTGACTAATTAACACACTTTCTGTTTCTCGACTCAATCAAATAATTGTAAATATTATCGATTTTTCATATTTCACATCCCATTCCACAAAAGAAAAATCTAGCTTCTTACCCACTAGATCGCCATTTGTGGTGCACATCTATCGGTCGATTGTTGCATGCCTATGCATGCGATTGCTAGTTTAATTAAATTTGAACCAATTATTCACTTGTAATCTTTATTTTTCTCTTCACTTTTAATTTAGAAATACAATTTTCATCCATCACCCAATTCAATCTTCCTTTAGAATCTTAGTATTCTCTCATTAGTTAACTTTGCTTCATTTTAGAAACCTCTTCATTCTTCAGTCAACTTAGTCTACAAATTGAAACTTGATGTGCACATTTATCCATATATTAAATAAATAATCCAATATTATCCTCTTTATGACTCGAAATGGAAAAAAAATTGTAGTTGAATTGACTCCATAGATTCTTTAGTTAACTCAAGTCATCATCGTCATACTCATCTCAATCAAAATTCTATAAACAAGATCATTATCTTCATCATTTGACCAATCAATCATATTTCAAGAAATTTTATTCCATCAAAATCAATAAGTCACTCAACAAATCATAGTGCTATGCTATAGAGATTTATCATTCATATCCAAATAAGGAAAAATCAACACTTTGTTGAGGTTTGTAGTGCCTAATTGGTAAATAGGAATAGGATTTGGTTTCTTTTATGTTTTCAAGTTCATTTTTTTTCTTATTTTTTGATATTTTTTCATACATTTTGGTGAACCGAATGTGAAAACTAACCTTTTCTACTAATGTTGTTGTTTGTGAGTTTGTTTGACTCTTGTATTGTAGGTTGCATTATTTTTTAAGTGGTTCTAGGAATCAAGTTTTATAGGAGCATCTTGGTTTCAAATGAATTGCATGATTATGTCTATTCGGCCAATAGACAAAAAATGACATAGAAGACCCTATATTTCTCACTTATTTTTGGTTTTTTGTGGAGTCTCAAGGGTTTCAGTGATACAAAATCATATACAACTATACAAAATCTATATATGGTCATATGAAAATACTATGTAGTGCTTTATTTTTTGTGTTTAACATATATACATTATATATGTCTTTGATAGTGTCTATTTTTTAGTATACATAGATGTTGAATGTTTTAATCAATGTATACACATTCTTTATTATTTTACATGTGATATATATAGTATAATTTTTAACCCATGAATGCATTATGGTATACACATTAAAACCCACTCATTAGCCTGTGAATCTACTATGGTATACACTATCTAAAAAACTAATATACCCCTATGTATATTCTTGAAATCCACTCACTAACATATACACACATTCTCGCCTATGTATATACATATTTTTGTGTATACTCCCCAAATACCTATAATATATACACATACACTTTAAAACCCTTGTGGTATACACAACAAAACTTGTGCACATATAAACCCTTATGTATCCTTCATCCATACAATATACCTCATGATATATATATATACATAATCTCACTTTCAAAAACTTATTGTATATATGCATAAACTCTAAACACAAATATGATATACTCATATCCCACCATTTCCCAACATATACACATAAAGTATTCTTGCACAACCTGCATGGCTGGGCAAAAAGTTTATTTTTTATTTTTTATTTTTGTAAATGACTCTTGGCAACATGAGTGACTAGGGCTTGCACTCAACCTTTCTCTTTAAGCCTTGGTCACCACTCATCTTAGCACCTAGGCATGGGGGTTGATTTCCCAACCCCCCTTATTTTAAATCAGCTACTCATCGATCGCATTGGTAACTAGGCACTAAGGTGTAGCAGGTTAAATTCCTACACTACTGTATTTGACTCCAATTTTCGATGAGAATATCAACAATATATTGTCAGCATATCGATGAACTACTGAAATAATTTTCATCGCTTTCTCGACTAGCTTTAAAATGTCGAAATCACTACATAGCTTCGTAAGTTGCCACCATGGAAAAGGGCCCTGGTGTTCATCGCAATATCGACGAACATTTTGTTGATCTAGCGACGAACCATAGCCAGAACACAAGTGGCATACCTTTGCAAAAGTGTCAGATAAACAATAGAAGTTCATCAAACTTACGACGAAATAGGCAAGTCATTATGATGAAATTTTCGTCAAACGTATTGCAAATTCGTCAGACATTTTTGGAGGTTCATCGAAAGTTCGACGAAACAATGCAATTTTTTTGAAAAAAAAAAACATCCACGTGTCAACATTCCCTTGATATCGCTATTGTTAACCATCTTGCAACTCTTGATCACATGATAGTAGGCAACCGTAGATCTTGATCTTCAGCAAACTTGCTCATGTGGATGGTTGACGACGTTGACTTTAAATGTCGAGCACCTTTTTGTTTAGATTAAAAAATCTCCATCGATTTTAAGCATGTGCATTTTAGATCCGCTTTAGTAGCTCACCAGTTAATATATCAAGGTCGGCTTAATATATTAAATCATTCATAATTTTCCTTTGGCCTCTTTGAATGTGACATATGGCGCCTTCCTGTGATAACGCGATCATTCAATACTCTATTGCAATATCACGGGAAGGCACCATCTATCACATTTGAAAAGGCCGAAGGAACATTATGAATGTTTTAATATATTAAGTCGACCTTAATATATTAACTGGCGAGCTACTAAAGCGGATCTAAAATGCACATGCTTAAAATCGGCAGAGATGTTTTAATCTAAACAGAAAAGGTGCTCGACATTTAAAGTCAAAGTTGGCAACCGTCCACACAAGAAAGTTTGTTGAAGATCAAGATCTACGGTTGCCCGCTATCACGTTATCAAGAGTTTCAATATGGTTAACAATTGTGATATCAAGGGAATGTTGACACGTGGATTTATTTGACGATGCAAGAGATGGTGGGGCCAGAAACGTGAGTTGTAAGGGTTCCTAAGCTGGAATGTTTTAATTGGAGGAATTGTGGGCCATTTGCTACGATGGAAGTCAATGTCAGATTGACTGAAGCATAGTCATTCAATGATCCATCCTAGATGAAGATCAATGGTTAAGATTCAAACCTACATCAAATGTGATTGGAGTCATTGGTGGGGCGGGCGAGTGAGCAGTAATGGCACGAGTTACATATTGGTGATATTGTAAGGCGATATTATGAAATATCTTATATGCTATGGGTTGAATCTATTGTAAAACCTTAGGTATTTGTGAATTTGACTCCTCCAATGGAAATAAGGCACTGATCTAAGTTGCATCTATTCTTTGTAGTTTAGTATTTGTTTGTGTTCACCCAGAGCTTGCTAGAAATTGAAAATTAATGAATATCTTTTACTTTGAAGTATTGTTGTGATTATCTCACACTCCAAATGGTTGATAATTATTGATGAACAACTAATTCTATTCAATTTTATCCTGTTATGTTGAGCTATTAATTGGATCAGTAAGAAGAACCAAATAATTAGGGTTGGGCACTATATAAACCACTACTATCACAACTATTGAAACATGCTTAGGTACTGGGTCCTCTCCCCTAGATTAAATTAAGAAAAAAATTATTGTAAACACAATATGTATAGAAGAATATGAATGTAAAGGAAATGGATATTAGCAAACATAAATGTAAATAAAAGTAGTGTGAGCAGAAAATGAATCTAAATTGGTCTTGAACAAATAAAAGCATACGCAATTAACATTAAGTTTTATTGACCTTGTACTCATTGCCATTTTCAATATTGAAGGTTACTTTGATGCCTTCTATAGAAACTCTCTAGCCACGAGGCAAGAGAATGCGGGAAAACCAAGTGTATATTGATGACTTCCTAACAATCAAAAAGAAACAAGCAACCAGTCAACCAGTCAACCCTATTAGAACAGAATAATCTTATGAATTGATTTTATTTATTTTACTGGCTAATGGATAGTGGACCTAGTTCTCTTGAATTGAGATACTACTAAGGTGTGTTGACTGGTGATTTTAGACTACCGATATTCTGCTTCAATCTCTATAAGTTACTTTTGTCTTAAATATATTCAAGATAACTCTACAAAAAAAATCCCTAATCTCTTAGAAATTATGCAAATTATTTTGTTAATACTTCTCCATTTTGATATTTTCTTTCAAAAATTCATACAAAGATATGTAATGCCATATTTGAAACTTACATATTTTAATTTTACTAGTTCTATAATTATAGGATATGATTCCAACAATTGTGAAACACATTGGCAATATGTTGGATTAATGAAGTAAAATATGCAATTGGCAGGTGTAAAGCCAAATTCCTTAACCCTTTTTAGCATCCTTCTTGCCTATTCTAAAACATGTGCTTTGGAACAGGGCATGAAAATCCATCTAAGTATAATGAAAAGGAGATTTTTGTCAGATATTATATTACAGTAAGTTGAATGAATGTAAGTAGAGAAATTTTTGCATACCTGCAGATGGTACAAAATTTCATGGTTAAGTGGAAGCCTCCCATCAACAACAAGATCCAAATATCCGTGTATCTATCTCAATCGAGCCTCTAAACCCTTCAGAGATGTCAAATTTTCCACTAACTTGTTATGCACAAAAGTCAAATTTTAGAGTTATGTCACCACTAAAAACAAAAGAAACAGAACTTTGAAACCAAATCCACACACAACACAATTTTCATAGTGAAAAGTTAGCACTTTCTTTCATCTTTGCATATCGGTTTGATGCTTCAAACAATGCATTTCTTATATTGAAAAGTGCATTACCTTATTGAGCTTCTCTTTGTTTCGAGAATAGTTTAATATTCTCTACTTAACAGGGCCAACCACGTGAAGGTGGAAGGTGGAATCTCATTTGGCCCCTCCCCCCCTCACATCACTGTCAATTCCCCATACTCGATCATATAACATTAATAATTCATTCATCCATTAATAACATATAACATTCATTCATTCATCCTGCATTAATAACATATAGCATTCATTCATTAACATATAACATTCATTCATTAACATATTCACATTCATTCATTAACATATAAAATTCATTCATTAACATATTCACATTCATTCATTCATCCATTAATAACATATAACATTCATTCATTCATCCATTAATAACATATAACATTCATTCATTAACATATAACATTCATTCTTTCAATTTTACATATTATCAAAAATATGGTTGTCATAATATGATTACAATCACTTTTTTTATTTCTTTTTTGTAGCTAAAAAGAGCTGAAGTGGAGTATTTTTTTCTAAATCATTTGTCCCCCCTTCAGTTGTTCTGAAATCTTCTCATGATCTAAATATATGACTAGTCGTGTACTCATGACGTGGACATTGTTGTAAGGGGGGATCTGCTGCAATAGCAAAGAAATGTTAAATTGATATGTTTTATTATTATTGTTACAAGTATTTCATTAATTAAAAGAACATTAGAGTGGTGCTCTTTACCTGATGGGGCCACATCATGTTCCCGATCTTGTCTTATAGCCTCATGCTCAACATGTTGAACACCCTCTAAATCCTGATCTGGAGTTGAAACATGAAAGGTTACATTAATTAATACACCAATTGCAATTAAATATGTTTAAAAGAACATTAGAGTGGTCCTCTTTACCTAATGGGGCCACATCATGTTCCTAATCTTGTCTAGCATGATCATGCTCTACATGCTCTAAAGCAATCACAAAAGGTTACATTAATTAATACACCAAATGCAATTAAATATGTTTAATTGTATTGATCCATACTGTGTTTTGTATAGCACATGAATACATCCAGTACCGAGATGCACACCATGACCTTCATCTGCAGGTTGTGCTCCACCCTCACCAAGCTACATTCCAATTTTATGTGGAGTATTATCATTGCTTGATTGTTTAAAACAAATAGGCACATAATTACTTTATGGTGGAAATTAATATTGAATAGATTGCACAAGTATTCAATTTTAAATAAAATTTATTGAGTTTATTTACCTGTGTGTCGATTGCAGTGGAAGATTGTGTTTTCCCAATCGAGACTCTTAGGCATTCAGCCAGGGCTCCATAACCTTGCTGGAAGGAAATCTTTAGGTCCTCTTCTGTGGGCACTCTGTTGAATTCAGAGCCCTACATTTTTGCATAAGATCATGATTTTTTCTTCTATGGTGTGATAAAACCAAAATTGTTTGCAATTTATTATTTGGATGCAATATTTCATTTATTGATACTTACAATTCATGTGGCTAATTTCATATAACCACCAGAGCCAAGTTTGTGTTGTCTATATTTTTCTATTCTTGCCTTTGTTTCCTTCGATGTGTCGGGAAGCCTATGAAAAGTTTGAAATACGTTAGATTATGTAAAAAGAAAGAGTAATCAGTATATAATTACATTGTTGATAGTATCACATGCCTTTCTTGGCCTGGTGGTGTCTTTCCTTTTTTCTTTTCAGCCTTCTCGTTTCCATCTGACACCAGATCCTTCCACTCCTTGTTTGGAATCATGGGGGGATGCTCATACTTTTTTTTCTTCTCTAAATGTGACCTATATTGGTCCCTCACATACTTTAGATAGGTACCAACTTTCTTAAGGACCTTGGTTTGATTGAATGTTTTATCACCGAACAACACAACTAAACGGTTAATGAGCTCATCTTTTAAATCTTAATTTTGGGCATTCCACTGTGTACGTATGGTGGGCCCGAAGAACTCCAATTTAATATCACTTAGATGTTTATAAAAAACATCATTTCCTACAAAATGATCATGGGATCATTAGTCTAAAAAGAGTGATCAATAAGTAAATTTCAATTGGATTATATATAATAATAATTAAAACATTTTAAAGTACCTAGGACCTTCTATATCTTTATGGGAATGAAATTCTTGGTCACCACAAATGTGACTGGAAATGTTCCCATACTAGTAATACGGGAAGATCCAGGAAATGCTGCTAAAACATCACCAGTACTAGTGGCCTCTGCATCCCCAAGTACATGTCCTGAAGCATGTTCTTGCATGTGTTTGTTGCCAGAGGGTGCACTACCAGATGCCTGCATGGTATGTGTTTCTGACATTTCAGTCGACAATATAGGCACGAATGATGGGGTCAAATGATGTGATGTATACGTAGGAAGATCAGGATTGACACTTGTAACAACCCCTACTCCTCAGGCAACACTTGCAGTACCCTGATCATGGCTAGCAGCATCATGAAGATGCAAATAATCCTGTAAAAACAACACATCTTTTAGTTCATGACATAAAAGAGTAAAAAATATAAAACCATGAATGAACTTATGTTATAATTAAAGACATGATCTCATGATAGCTTACTTGCAATTTTTGTGCTCTCTCAGTCAATATTTTAACCCTTTCTCTTATCTCATATGTTTGAGGCACTATGAATACCAACTTAAGGATTTCTTCATTGCATTTTTTTGCACCTTCCTCATCATATCCACAGGGTTTGCAGAAAATGTGATCTCATCATCACATAATAGTGACTGCACCTCCATATGGATGCTCTCCTCTACTACCGGTACCTTTCCTCGATCAGTCGATTACAACAAGAATATTAAAAACATTATCGAAATTAACCCAATAAACTCATGAAAAAAACATAATAATAAAACATTTTACTCGTATCTAATTTGTACAATTAAAATGAGGTAAACCTACTGGGTAGAAGCACCTGAAGATGCATCGTGATCTGTGCTCTGGGCTGGAGCCTTCCCCATATGATCAATGTTCCACTGTGAAAAAAATTAAATATAAAAAAACATTACAAAAATGAAACCAATAGACTTATGAAAAAAAACATATTAATAAAATGGTATATTGGAGTCATTAATTGGAGGTTGGGTAAAATGGTATATAGTACATACCACCCCCACAATAACTATGTTTGTATCTAAGCGATTCAAATTGTAATCAATTAGCAACTCTTCCCCTATAGTTATTGATTTTATCACACATACGAATACACGGTTTCCCTCACGCACCTCGAGTATGTAATTGGGTTGCTTATTTGTTGACCCAGGTCATGTACTATTTATAAAACCTGCAATATTCCCTGATGCTTTTGGCCTTTCGTCAATGTACCTGGCCACTCCTTTATTTTGATCCTTATTTTTTAGTTGTATATAATTTTTTGACAATGCATACCTATGCATACTTCGTGTATATCGAACTAGTTGCATCCAATATTTGTAACTATAACATGGTCTGACATACTCCATCAATTCAGTAACTTTGTCATAACAAACCTTTATGCCATCCATGCAAAATAGGCTCAAACCATGTAATGACGATGGTGCTATGTGATATATCCTCTCGTTGACACAAAAATCAGTGTTTATTGGAGGAATTTCCTTGGGTACCCATTATTTCCGTAGATGTGTATACCTCAATGGCACCTCAATATCACCTATGCTCTCATCATCATAAGAGCATGACCCCCATTCAGTAAGAAAAAATTCCATGCATTTATGGAATTTTCTTCTAATCTTTTGACCTCTAGTTGATCTCCCTCTTTTAGACCTACTACATGTCTCACGTTCCTCTTCTCTTCCTGAATTTACCTCGCTCGAGAAAGGCAGATCTAAAAAATACCTATTTGGTGGTACCTGCACTCATAAGGATGTTGGATGAAGTTCTTTCATGGTGATGTGATCCCAAGGTGACATTATGATTAATCTATCATTTCATCGCTAGAATTTGATAGGTTATAAGGTAATCAAGTCTTGATAGATTGCAAATTATTGTTACTACCGTCCAAATGTGTCCATCACAAATCAAATCTACTTAATGTTTTAACTCCCAAATTTTGTAACAAGTGTTAAATGTGACTATGGTCCACCAGTTACACAACCAAGGCCTCAAATGTATTATCTAATTGTAATCAAAGGAATTTTTCTCTTCATTCAAGTAAATAAACTTGAAGGGAAACACCACCAAGTGGTTTATTGGACACCTACATGACTAAAAATAGCAGAAAATTTGCATTTAATTTCCATATGTCTAAGTGGTTAATGGAGAGGGAGTGTGTACTAGGCCTGGTTAAGTCATCATAAGTTTATGCTTTGGCAATAAAAATTGTTTAAGTCATCTTATATCTTCCTATGTCTAATTGCTAGAAGACTTTTGGTATGTTTTAAGGTAGGATGAGTGGTTGCATCAATGTTCTAGTTCTCTATGACAAGGTTTCAACATCTTCAAATAGTGAAATTTAGTGCTCATAGTCATTTGAAACAACAACATTTTGATTATGTATGATGGTAGGATTTGATAACTTAAAAGAATTGGCTACCCAACAAACTTAAAGTTAAAAGAAACTTTTTCAGTTTAAGGGGTTAGCACTTTCTTTCATCTTTGCATATTGGTTTGATGCTTCAAACGATGCATTTCTTATCCCACTTCTATCATATTGTATTCCCATCCCATTGCAATTTTTATAATTGTTGGAGGAGTTGATACCAAAATTTCATATCAAATATCATGTTCTTGAAGCAATTTTTTGTGTTTTTACTATTTCCTGAAGTTCTTTTGTGTTGTATGGATCCGTACAATCTTGAAATGCTTTGAGATCATTGTTTTAGATAAATATATGTGTTCCCTTTCATTTTCATTTGTTTTGATTTGCTAAATCACTGTATTGTGGGAGAAAACAATCAAATACAGGGACTGCCCTATTTTTCATATGTAAGGGTTTGAGGGCTAAATAGAAATGACATCGACCAATCCACCCACTATCTTGGAATTGAAACTCGGTGGATTGTTGTGCAACATGGTATGATAGAGGTTCATTGCATTTAGGGGTATGTTAAAGCAAGAAACTTGGAATTGAATTGATGCCCTAGGGCTGACAAGGGCATTTTTCTTGTGAATTTGTGGTTGTTAAGTCAGGGTTTATCAATTTGATGGATATCTTGGTAGAGTCATGGTGACACTATTTGATGGTCCAATCGCTACTTCGAAACAAAAATATCTCTAACAAATCTAAGAGCTATAATGGGATGGCATTAAAGGAACCTTCATATGAAGGATCTTCTAATGAAGGACCTTTGAATTAAGGTCTTCATTTGAAGGTCCTTCATGCAAAGGTTCCTTTTCTAAAGCATTTTGGACATGAAATATTTAAAATAAAAAATACCTTCATTTGAAAGTCTTGACATGGCATCATTTTTTAATGAAGGTTCTTCATTCAAAGGTCATGATGACATCACCTTCAAATGAAGGTTCTTCATTTAACCTAAGGTTTTCTCATAATGCCATCATTGGAAAAGTATGATCAAATTCTTCTATTATGAAGAATTGGTCTATGTGCCTCTAGTAATCACTATAAATGTTTGTAAAGATAAAATGACTAAATATTGCATCAGGTAGGTGAGAATCAACTTTGAGTTATGGGTATGTGCAGGATCATGATGGGCCAAAAAGTGGCGATATGTAAGCCATATGATGGCCCATGTGGCTGACGACTTTTTTTTTACCCAAAATTGATGAAACAAAAAGGGTTTTTAAAGGAGATTCTAAGCTTTCCACCAATATAAATTATTCTTTACTTTGAATTTAATAAATAATTATTATTCATTTTCTATTAGAATTACGAATAAAGTCCTGATTGATAGGTTGATTGAAAAACATCTATAAATTTCAAACGGTATTACATTTTTTGAATCCAAAACATGCGTCACATTCTATTCTTCACATACTATAGGATTATAAATAAAAAAATGAATTTCATGAATTTTTGACCAAGTTAAGGTGGTTAGACAAACGAGCTTTTATATTTTTTAAAAGTTGTAATAAAAAATTCATAATCAATTATTTACTTGAAAAAAAATTATAAAAAAATATGCATCACATCGGGACATGAGTCCTCTACTTATATCTAAAATCTTATAAAAAAATATTATCATTTTATTGTGGTTAGGGTGGTCAGACAGACACCTACTTCTTATTTTTACCCTGAAATTTAAATACTACTCCATTGAAATTTCAAATTCTCACCAAATAGATTTTTTTTTTTAAAATAAAGGTCTAGTAGTTTAGAAACTACATTCAATTTTCTATAGATTCTATTTTTACATTTTTTTGAAATAATATAGATAACTTATTCAATTTTTTACGTCAAGTTGTCTAACTCTGATTTTTTGTCTTTTTATTGCCACTTAAGGGCCTGTTTTTTCCATGATGATCCTGCACATACCCTTATTCAAATGTTATATTCCTCTATTCATAATTTTTAAGGGTTGTGTGTGGAGGAGGTTATCACTACCAAGAAGGGAGGAGACCTTTCCTTGCATATGTTTGTGGTGGAGGTATTAAAGAAGAATTGTATGCCTATATTTCCATTCATTAGATCTAGCTTAGCCTAGTATATACTTGGGATTCTTTGCCCCTATAAACTTCCATTTGTTTGAGTTTATGTTATGTAAGCGTAATTCCATGCTAGGCATGAAAATTGCAGGTTAAAGAGAATGGGGGTTCCAAACTTACAATACTCATTGTCCCTTGGTCATCAATTTTCCCTGAGTGCCCTCAACCTCATCCTCGGCACTGGTATTGACCTTGTTTTCACTCCTCCATACTCTTCCTCGACGTTTGTATTGACTTTTTTTTCACTCCTCCAAACTCTTCATCGGCACTAATATTGACCTTGTTTTAACTCCAAAATCTTCCTCGACGCTGGTATTGACCTTGTTTTCACTCCTCCAAACTCTTCCTCGGTGCTGGTATATACCTTTCACTTCTCCAATTTGATGAGCTACAACCTGGTTTTGTTAGGTTTTAGATTATGTTAATTAAATTCAAAATTATGGTGCCATTTAGCTAGGTTTGACGAAAATTCAGGTTCGTCGAAATTTCGACGAACGTCGGGGATAAAATTTTAAAAAATTGAAAATTACACATCAAATATCACAAGTACCCAATGATCATCTCATTTTACATCTTTTGTCAAAAAAATTCATCGGATTTTGCAATCAAATGAGCTAGTGCTAGCCTTTATTCCCATGCAACTTTTAAAAAACCTACCAAAAAACGGTATAGTTTTTATCATTCTAATCAAAATTTTGACTTCTTGTAGGTGTCAAAAATATGTTTCCAAGCTAAACACAATAGCCTAGTTCAGAAATTATTAGAAGGCAAGCTTATAGACCCTTTTTATTTTTATTTGATTTTTTTATTTATGCGTATTTTCAAACTATTTCTTTGAGGGATAAAACTAAATATTACGCACTCAAATTTAGCTAATTAATGAACCAATATCTTTGAATCTCAAAGGTGTTTGGAAATAAATGCATAATACCAAAAATAATTAATCCAATTCCTACATAACCCCATGAGAGAAAATCATGCATTCAAACTTGTAGAATAACCATATGTAAAGATCAAAAAGACAATCCACAAGATATACCCTAGGAAAACCCTCAAGAGAGAAAAAACCAACCTCTAAAAGCATTCAGACTCTATGTATTATTCAGCAATAAAACATTACAATGCACTTATAAAGTTTCCATGAACACTTATAAAACACCAAGCTCCTCCAATGCACTTTCCATGTTTCCAATCATATAGCCACCCATCGCATGCCATGCTTCACATGTGCACTTACAAGAGAAACTCAATACTATGACAACCCACTCACCCAGCCAACCTTAACCACTAAATGGGATTTATTTTATAGAATCGAGCTCAAACAAATACAACCAAGTCTTAAGATAATTTACCATGTTCCTCAAAACCACAAATACACAAAAAATAACTAAACCATGTGCCTCAAAACCACTAAGTTTTCATGTTATTAAATATTTTTAAAATTCATTATTCTATGTCTCTCACACATAAAATAACTAAACCAATGTTACATGCAACTTTACAAGTGGAACCAAATAATTATATAATCAGGATAAACATATCTCCTAGATGCACCACAACTAAATATTTAATTAATTTACATAATTAAATTACTTAATATTTTTGATAAAGTAAGCAGCATTTATAGGGTGTTGTACCCTTTACATAACGAGCCTCATGGGCCAAAAAAATATTAAGTCCAAGTATTACGAAAAAAACTTAGCCAAAAAGAATAGAAACAGCAAAAAAATAGTACTTCGACCGCGGACTAACAACAGAAACATAGACCCAGGCAGCAACTAATTGGCATTGTCCCAATTTTTAGATAGGAGGTCCACGACATCGTCCTAAATTACTTAATCTTATGCAATGTATACATAACCTATTCCTAACATTCTCGCATGTGTTGTATACATTATATAAAGGTGAATCAATGAAATACATCATTATAGCCATGGATGAAACCACATGAATATTCTACATGCTCTCATGTTGAATAAATATACTTGTAATAAAACCAAGGTGACCACCATCTCAAGAAAAAAAATTCCTCTCATCGTCCAACATGCCACCTATGGAAGAAAAGGAACAAGTCAAGGTGAAAATACCAATCCAAAGAACACAATCATCAAATCCAAGTGATAACAAAGGCTCCAAGTTATTGTTAGAGGTAAAACCCACATGAATAGAAATAGCATCAACATCTTCTAATACATCCAACCATCCATACCTTCTTGGTATCAATAACATCATTAAACTCATGCCAACAACATATCCAACCCATAAACCACAATCACAATATCCCTATACAAAATATGCCTATGAAGAACATACACATCAAGGAACTCTCATTGCATGTGTAATGTCAAATCTGAAAATAGATCATTGCATATCAAGTCTACCAATTAACACTCAAACAAAGGTGTGAAAATAATCAAAACCATGTAGTACCAAGAAAATTATAATGATCCACACATGCAACACAAATAGTTGCATACTCTCTCAGAACATGTCACCATAACTCCCAAATCATATGAACATGAGCCTATAGGAAGTAGCCATAGAATAGAGGAAAAAAACTTGTGAATCATATCATGTCCTATTAAAACCTCAAAGTTATAAGCTATATCAAGTATGATCTTCACAACTCCAAATGAAAATCCTCAACAACACCCAACCATTCAATCTCATAGATCAAACAACACATATGTATCTTGTAAAACCAACATGGACATAAGCATCTCTAACAAAGAAGATCACACTCAAAATATTCATTCCCAAAACTAGGAAATAAACCTAATAAAAATCTCCTATGATCCTCATAAATTACATTATAAAACAACACATATGCACAAGGAAATAACCATGCCAAGTATACCTCAAATGAGCCCTCAAGAACTAACTATCCATAACTCAAGATCTATATCCATGAGAAGAAAAAGCATAAAACATAATGCATTTGAAAATAAGAATAGGAAAATACCTTTTAGATGATGAAGTTTTGAGTTGACCAAGATTGGGGAATGGGAATGCTTCTCCAAGATACCCAAGTCACCATGAATCACTACAAGAATAATATTCTATATAGGTCCATCATGAACTCACATCCATATCCATATGAAGGGTCCTCAAAATTCCTTTTGAAACCTCCAAAGAGTAATCATCTCAAGAAAATGTCCTTAATCACAAGAGAACTATAGCCTCACCTATCTCTCCAAGTATCCATGAGAACCTAAATCTAATCAATCCATGCTAAGTTATAAATGCAACACCACACTATCATGAAGCTCCCAAGAACATATCCAATGTACTCAATACCAAGAGAACCAACAAGACCATTGTCAAAACTCCAAATAAATAATTAGGAAATGAATCATGACATCATGATCTAACATCTCCCCCTAGGAGATCACATGCACCATTGCACATTGTGATGCTGAAAATGAAAACCTTGAATTCACAAATGAAAATCAGCCTGTATTCAACATCATATCAATAGAGCTTTTCCAAAAATGAAAACAAAATGTAGAAATAAAATACTAACTTCTAAGAAATTAAATTAAATTAAATCAAAAGGAAAATCATTCCATTGTTATCCTATCTACAAGATCTTGTCTTTGCTCTCAATTTTTTGCAGAAAAAGCACAAGAGGCTCTATAGAATGGATTCGAGAATTATGAAATTGGAGTTTTGCAATCAAAATGTGTATATTATTTTTTGCTGAGAAGAAGGGATTTTATAGATGTCTAATGCAGACAAGGTAGAGGTGACTCACAACAACCTAATATGATCAGACACAAGCAAGGTATCCATTCTTTCAATTGTTTTCATTTTTATTAGACATCAACTCACCCTCAAAGGCTTCTAGCCTTTCAATCTTGAAAATTAAACATAAAACCCTTACAAGACCTCAAAACTCCAAACACTGTGAACCTAAGACACCCTTTAGCATGCTCTACAACATATCAAAATATTCCATATGGTTCCTTTGCAACAATTATGAGAACCAATACAACACCCCTGCCTTTAGGCACCAAAATAGCCCATTTTACAAAGGAGGCATCTCCTAAACATCTAGTTTTCACAAGAACTCATTGGAAAGTCATTTTTTATGTGCCAAAACACCAAATTCCATGAAATTTTTTCAGATTTAAGGCTTCTTCAACGTTGACTCCACAAACCTTCCATTTACATGCAATACACTAAGGTTTTAATGAAAATCATATAACTCGGGCTTCTCAAACCCAAACAAAGCATCAGACACCATTAATTTACCTTGTACAAGGTTAAAAAACACTCACAAAGATAGTACCATTAGGAAATCATTAAAACCTTTCACTTAGCCACCAATTTCACATTGCAAAATGTCATTTCCAACCGTAGGCTTCACCTCCCATCCATCAAAACACTTTATTTGACCCCTAAACCCCTATAGACACCTAACCTAGCATGATACAGACCATTCCTCCAAGAAACAAGTCACTACACTAGGAGGAATGGCTTCAACGTCAAATAAACTCCAAAATCAAACCTCGTTGGTCTATACATAAGTAGTTACAAGAAAATGGAGAGATCTTCCTCTATAGTTAAGTAAAGACTCTCAAAATGATCACAAATGCAAGTTAGAAAATGTCACTATAATTTCCAACCAATCTCATATCAAATCCTTCCTGTACGGACCATTCTATAGCATTTAAATGAAGAAAAAATAGGAAATTATGGGAAATACAGTGCTGAAAGTAAGGAAACTTCATTCCATTCTTCAAGAGGCATAGTACAGCGATGGATATCATGTATTTGAAGGCTCTTCAACTGCCTCCAACTTCCTATACCTGCCAAACTACCTTTTAAACCCTTGTGACCGTTGGCCTTCTCCATTACAAGCAATCTTGCACCAAATGACAACATTACAATTTTGAAAACAACTTTTAACATAATTTTACCTAAACACACACATAATGGTCTCTTAGACCTTATTTTGAACAAAATTACATTAGGAAACCAAAATTGGACTCAAAACTCCTTGAAGACTAGACCTTACATTACAATGCACTTTCAAAAATTCAAGTTTGCCACTAAGGGTTGGGTTGCTCCTGCACCAATGTCCTCGTGGGAGAGATACGAATTTTGAGAAGAATGTGGGATAAATGGTTATGTGGTATTTTATGAATATTCATAAATGCATGAATGATATTAGGGAATATGAATATTTTAATGGTTATGTAAATACAGGTAATAAAAATTATTGTGCAAATGAAGCTTATGAATGTGAATAAATGATTATGTAAATGTTTTAATGAAATGGATTAATGAACTATGCAGAGGGGTAAATGATTATGCTAATGCGTTTAGTGAAAAATACAATATTTTAATGGTTTAAGAATATGGAGATATGATTAATAAAATGATGAAATGGATAAAAATTATTTATGAATATGTAGATGATCAATGAAATGATAAATGTTAATGGAATGGATTAATGAAATATGCAAATGGATAAAGGTTCTTGTATGAATAAATGCTTATAATATGGATAAATGGTTATAATATGGATAAATGGTTATAATATTTAAATGTATTGATGAATGAATAGAAGAATGTATTGAATGAAATAATTAAATAGATAGTAATATCCATTTAATTAATAGATGAAAAGTAGGACAATTGTGAGAACCACTTTTGAGTGTCTACACACACATATTGGTCTCAAAAGAACTAGTATCATGTCAAAACTATAAGATAGCATCAAAATAAATAAAAACACAGTACTAAACATACTCTAAACCAAGGATCGACATCTAAAATCACATGAAAATGATTCTCCTAACAATGAAACTAAAAATGTGAGAAATCGCATTGTAGCAACATGATCTGAGATCTCCTCCATGAGAGCAAACCATTGTAGAAGATCATCCATGAATAGGTGAAAAATACACATTACTACCAAAGCTCCCATTGAACTATTATACAAGTTGTCTATGATATTATGAAAACAATATCCTAATGTGAAGATCATCATGGCTCACAAAAACACACAACTATAATACTAATAATACCAAAGTAGAACCAAGATCTCTAAGTCATGCAAATAAACCATCACTACAAAAATCTCACACAAAATAGTGTATCCAAGCTATCCATGACATCATAATAAACATGCTACAAGTCCAAATAGCCAACTATCTACATACTCTAATCATCCATCCTCTTGTCCCAAAGCAATATGTCGATGAACAAATGACCATAGACAAGTTCAACTAAAAAAAATTGCACCAATATTGAATCAATCACATGGATATAAATATTCCACATTTGATATATCATACTGCAATAAAATGGGTAGCTAATCCACAACTTGCATAACTCAAAGATCCCAAATAATAAAATATGTAAACTCATCATCACATTAGTAACCTACAAAATTGAGCTATTACAAAAGATGATCCTATAGACCTCAAGAATCAAACACAAAATCAACCATAGATTTGGTTTTCCAAACAAGTAACTATAGTCAAGGAACCAAACAAGAATCCAAGAGATAAAAACAATCTCCCAACACTAATTCACACCACTACCCAAAAACCACATGCATGATTATGTCATGTGAATCCTCAAATGTGCATGCATATCCATGGCACCATAATCATCACCATCACTCTACTTGTAACCAACTCTCACCAAAACAAGACTCTTAGTCTCCATGCATTCCAATCCATGTCCTCAAACCAAAAGATAACATGTGTACATGTCACCATCAAATTCCAAACTCTGAAAACACCTACAAACTTGTATCAAAAAATACCAAATCTAAAAATTTGTTATACCATCATACATGCCTCATGAAAACATGACCTTCCTCAAGGTTTCACCTCTTGACTCATATAGATGTGCACACAATCACACCCCAAATCCCAGGAACTTATAAGTGATCAAACAAGCACCAAACACTCTTTATACACAAGAATAAAAATATATATGATCCACCATATAGTACATATAAAATTCTCTCTAATGCCTATTCAAAATAAAAAAATAGATTATGTATGCAAAATTTATGTCCAAAACCATGTTCTAGAGAAACATTTGACTTTATGGCACAAAAAACTAATGAAAACCAAAAAATCAAGGAACCAATCTTGCACTATAGGGGTAAACCCACAAAAGTGGTTTACAATTCAAGTGAGAAAGGAAAAGTTGCAAAAAATGACCCCATGCAAAAAAATGGTTTTTGGGGGTTCGAACGAACTTTTGGTTCAAATGAACCCATTAAATGTTGGGTCCCACATTTCCTGACAAAATGAGCAAAGAAAATGGTTGTGGAAAGGGGGTTCGCTTGAACCCCCTGGTTCGCTCAAAACCCCCCTTTCCCACCTTCTCACCCTTTGGCACCAAAAAACTCTAGAATCTTTCCCTTAGAAGCTCGGGTTGAGGATGAAAATGGAGGAGACTTCACAAACCCAACTAAATGATGGTATTCCTCAAAATGAGCTATCCAACAAATATAATTTTAATATGTTTTGGTTTTATTATGTATTTATTTTTTTAGTTTTATTAAACATAGGTTTTTCACCGAAAATCAAGCTCTTTGTTCTGCACATGTGGAAAAATAGAAAATTATCAAAAAAAATTGAAAAATATGGGTGCACCAGATATTGAAGTCCTTGATCCAACAAAAAAAATGAATTTCAATACATACAAAAAAAAATGTGTTATGCAATCCGCCTATGTTTGAATTGTAATTAGTTTAACTTCAAAACTTGATTAAGGAAAAAATATTCAATAGAACACTATGAAACCAATTGGAAGCACTAGATATCGTAGTTACAAATATAAATTCAAAAAAAATAGAATTTAATCTTTCATGGAAAAAATTTATCTGTTATACGGTGAGCATCACTCCTTAAAAGTGGTGTTTACTGAAAAAACTAGGTTTTGAAGGAGATGGAAAAAGAAATGCAATCTGATTCCAAAAATTTTGAAAAAAATATATTTAGAATCTATAGACAAAATGTCACAAATCACTAGTTTGCATCATCTTCAAATTTCTCACATTTTAGCTGCTATAGGTGTCTGAAAGTGAAGATTTAGTTAGAAAAAATCAATTTAGTGTCCAGTTTGGCCAAAAATTGTAAACCAGTATTGTGGGATCACCCATAGACTATGTAGTGCTCATAGAGAGATTTTTTTACTACTAAAAATTGAAAACCCAAAATCATGAGTAAAAGATGCCCATTTGAAAGAATATATAATCTTCCATATAGAGGTGGCTAGCAAGTGACTCGTTGATGACACTTGGGTTGCATGAAGGTGGCAGAGCAGCAACATATTTTGGTTTCAATAAAAAATGGTTAAATAAATTTTCTTACCCCACATGGGGGGATTGGCATTTAGGCCCTATCTAATTGGGGGCTAGGGATCAAGGGCTAAAGGTCTGCCAGCCCCAGCAACATCAGTAATGGCCAATAGGGTTGTTGATGGGGCTAACACCCCCATACTAGTAGTACCTTGCCAATACCACCTATGACTGCATGCATCAATAGAGGGGTTCCTTTTACCTTTTTTATTTATAACTTTTCAATCACAAGAAATTTTTTAATTTTATATTTTTGCAAACTACCCCTTCAAACAACCCATACGATTATACAACTAGGGCTAAGGGAAAAAAGAATGTATTTTTTAACAATAGTCAAAATAGGGGAGAAATTATATCAATATTTGTTTCCTAGCCATCTTCAATCCAATAGTGAGGTTCATCTTGTCACAAGATGTCATCTGTAAAAATTCCCCTAAAAAACTCTCATATGAAACACATCCAAGAAACCCTTTTGACAAAATATTTTTCAAACCCTAGATCTACAATAAACCCAAAAAATCTACAGTTCCAAAAACCCTACGTCTGCAAAATAATAACATGCAAATGGTCTCGTACCTTGAAATACCTCAAATATTTCTTTCATTTTCATGGATTCAATTTTGTATCAAAACTACCCAAATAAGGGTTATACAAAACCTAGGAGCTCACACTTTCCACAACCATGGATAAGCTATGATATCACTTGTTAGGAAATAAATACATAATACCTAAAAAAATTAATCCATTTTCTACATAACCCTATGAGAGAAAAGTGTGCATGCAAGCTTGTATAATAACCATACACGAATATTAAGTAGAAAACCCACAAGATAAAATAAGATATACCCTGGGAAAACCCTTAAAATGGAAAAACCCAACCTCTAATAGAATCCACACTCTATGTATTATTCAGCAATAAAATATTACAATGCACTTATAGACTTTCCATTAACACTTCTAGAACATCAAGCTCCTCTAATGAGCTCTCCATGTGTCCAAGCATGTAGCCACAAATTTCATGGAATGCTTCACATATGAACTACAAGAGAAACTCAATACCATTACAACACACTCACCAAGACAACCTTAACCACTAAACATGTTCTTACTTTTATAGACTCAAGCTCATGCAAATACAACCAAGTGATAAAATAAAACCATGTGCCTCAAAACCATACACAAAACCATTGACCCCTCATTTACTTTTTGATACTAATTTTTCACATTCTTAAATATTTTCCCAATTGATTATTTTGTGTCTCCCACACATAAAATAACTAACCTAAATATTTATACAACTAAGTACAAGTGAGCACAAATAAATATCTAATGTGGCTTAATACATCTCTTATATGTACCACAACTAAATATTTATTTAATTTACATAATTAAATTACTCCATGTTATGCAAGGTGTACAACACTTATTCCTAACAAAAGGGTGTGTACATATGTTCTCTCACACTCTTGCATTCAATCTTGAAAATGAAAAATACCACTTCTTCCTTTTCTTTTCAGCAGGCCTATCTAGGGACTTCATTACCCTAGGAGAATACCTCAACTCTAGTCTTTTGGTGGAGTATAAATAACAAGGGGTTAATATAAAGACATGCCTCTTGGAATTTGTAGCTTTCTCATTTAGACCAAGCCCCCAAGAACTTAATAGCTTAGGGAAGTGAAAGAGTGTTAGAGTAATAAGTCATTCCACTTAATTAATTTAATCATATTGGTTAATTAATTAAGTCACTTATTCCTTTAGGTTGCTTAAGCTAAACTTAGGCACATTAATAATTATTTATTAATTATTAAGTGTGCACACTAGGGTTTCCTAATTTTAGGTTTTCTTGATCTCCTCATAAGGATTGATCACATTGTAATTATCAGATCATTCAATAATCAATATTCTAGTTTTAGCTTGCACATATTTGCTCTGAGGATTTACAGAACATCCTCTTCTTTGTTCTGGATATTTGTTGCATGTGATAGGTGATTGCATGCAAGTGATTCTTGGGGACTGTGAGGTTGAGATTTATCAACTTCTACATGGTATCAGAGCTCTAGACCTGTGGCTTCCTGTTCGTGATTTGAAGATATTCTCTCACAGCATTTTTTTTTGTGCAAGGGTTTCAAGTTAGACTAATTTTTTGTGCATCTAGGGGTAGGCATATTTTTTGTGCATTTTTGGGGAAAACGGGCATTGCCATCACATTCAGGATGCCCAAAAACCCTAGAAATGCCTTTCGTTTCATCGATTTTGGACCTGTTGAAAAAAAAGGCAAATTGTTTTTGCCAGAGAGGTCATTCAACCTCCCCAGTACGCAGTCTGAGGCGAAAAATTGCACGAATTTCCAAAAAAAATCAAAAAATATTGAAAACCGTGCATGCAAATTGTGTGGCCAATGCAAAAAGAGGCCTTCGCCGCCGTTCCACCCCTTCACCGCTGGCGGAGCGGCGCCACCACCAATCTCCTCCGTTGTCGGTACGTTCTTCCCAGCCCCCGCAGGCTTAAAGGTAGAGTCAGTGGTCGCGTGGGTGACCAAGCCCCACGTATCGGCCCCCACCAGACTCCCAACCCCATGTGTGGTCACGTGAGTGACCAAGGGCTTTGGCCCAGCCCCCTACTGCCAGCCCCCTGGTCCTACATGCGACCAGGGGTTACTTTTTTTTAGCCCCTAAGGCCCAGGAGGACCTAATTGGACAATTTGGAGCTGTTTTCACGGAATTAGGTGTAATTTTTGCATACGATCTCTATTTTGCGAAAACAAGATATTGTTGAAAATCTAGTTCTGGTGCCGTTCCAGTGGTACTAGTTATTTTTTCTGATTTTCCATTTTTGAAGCCTTTTTCGCCTGCCAAAGCCAGAAGTTGTTGTTTTCACTCCGAGAGGTATATCTTTTGCGTCCGGACTCAGTTTTGTGAAAACAAATAGGCATCGAAAAGATGGTTCAATGCTCTACATAGATCTCAGACCTATTTTTACATATTTTTTTACCAGTTATCTTATTTTAC
Source organism: Sequoiadendron giganteum (assembly GCA_007115665.2). Classification (NCBI taxonomy): domain Eukaryota; kingdom Viridiplantae; phylum Streptophyta; class Pinopsida; order Cupressales; family Cupressaceae; genus Sequoiadendron; species Sequoiadendron giganteum. The sequence goes on from CM021103.1 coordinate 240,331,487, forward strand.
TGTTTGATCTCAGCCTTTAGTTTTTCAATTATTTTCTTGGGAAGCATGTAATCAGGCTATTTTTTTTAGATCAGTGAGCATTTTTTTTTAATTTGAGAGTATATATTGTTGTTTTCTGTCATGGATACACATAACATTGCACCCCTTACTCCATTCAACAATTTTGGTTGGAAAAAGAAAATGGAGAATCACTTGAAACACAAAGGGTTGTACAGGGTAACCATGGGTACAGAAATTGAACCTACAAGTGCTATTGAAAAGAGAAAGTGGTTTGATAGATGTGATGAAGCTTATGGTACATTATGTCTTTCTCTTTCTTCTGACCTTCTTTTTCATATTGATTCTTGCACTACACCCCATGAGGTTTGGACTACTTTGCAATCTTTGTTTGGGAAGCAGGATACTATGAGAGGGTTTCAGTTAGAGAATGAGCTTATTGGCTTAAATCATAGGGATTTTGACAGCATCCAGGATTTTTTCACCAAAATCAAGTCTCTTAGATTGCAGTTGTCACAGTGTGGTGTTCAGAAGGAAGACTCTCAGTTGATATTGTCCATTCTTTCTAAGCTTGGACCGGATTATTCAGTTTTTGTTTCTACCTTTTATGCTACTAGGGATGCACTTGGTACTAGATTTACTATGCCTTCTTTTGATTATTTTGCATCTTCTCTCACTCGAGAGCAGGCCAAGTTGGCCAATATGGGAAAATTGAAGCCCTCTTCATCACAGGCACTTATTACATCACAGGAGCCTAGAGATCAGAAGGCTTCTACAGGGAAAGGCAAGAAACAAAACCAAAAGGATTCCAAATCTCATGAGTAGCAAAAGGAGTCCTCAGATTCATCATCCTCTTCTAAGGGGAAATCATCTAGGAAGGAGAAGGGCCCATGTGTATATTGCAAGAGAGGACATGCAGAACATAATTTCTACAAGAAATACATTGATGAGCTCAAGAATATTCTTTAGAAACATCAGATTGATTTGTCTTCTAGGATGTTTGCATCATCTCCTTCCCCTCCTTCTTCTTCTTCAGTACAACATGATAGGGGCACAGCTAGTTTGCATACTTCATCAGCTATGAAGGTGCATGCTCTTTGTGCTTTTTCGAGTCTTGGATCAGGGAGATGGCTTCTAGATTCAAGAGCATCTCATCATATGGCTTCTACACAATCTATGTTCACTTCCTTTGAGTCTCACACTATGTCTCCTATTTTGATGGGAAACAATACCTACATGAGTGTTATAGGGAAGGGGTCTATTAGTTTTGGGGACAACACTTTTTAGGATGTCTTGTGTGTTCCTCATTTGACGAACAACCTTCTTTCTATATATCATATCACACATGTGGAGGCAATGGGAGGTATGTGGAGTTCACACCTGATTCAATTATCATCAGAGACTTGGAGAGTAGAGCAGTTATTGCTACTGGGGTGGTGGATCACTCATCTCGGTTGTATTCCTTTGCATATTTTGCTACTGATGGTGCTTCTGTTCCTACAGATGTTCATCACACTTCTAGTGTGAATCATCATTTAGAGGAGACATTTGGCTACTTGAACATTGGAGTTCTCACTTCAGATCCTACTCTTGAGCCATCCATTCCATCTCCTTCACCTACTATTGTAGTTGTTGATACTTCTATGACTCCAGACGTGGTTTCTTCCATTTCAGTGTAGCGAGATCTAGTTGAGCATCCATCTTTGGAGGTTCCTATTCAGTCTTCACCCACTTTGACTTCTTCATTTGTTGAGGTCACACCTGCTTCTGTGGAGACATCATAGGCTACACCTACTTCACCTTCAGATATTGCTTTCATTTGGCTGCTTCCCTCTCACTTCTTTCAGGAGATGCAGTTTCTTCAGTTCTTTTGGGGCTACTTCATTCTGGGGGCGATATGTGGTCTCTTTCTTCCTTTCTTCCTCTCTTCTGGGGGGGTTCATTCATGTATCTTTTTGATGGATGGTGTCCTTGGGGGGTCTAATGGAGTCCTCCATCTTTCATCACTTAGTTGCTCCTTGCATTCTATTTTGGGGAGTATTTGTGTTCCCATTGGGTTTTCTCCTTTACCCCATTTAATTTAGTTTGTATTGCATTTGTACTTGGGTACCTGATCAGGCCTTTGTTGTCTGGACCCATCTTTTCTTTCATGCATCTTTTTTCTAGTGTTTAAGATACTCCCTAAGTTCATCTTAAGGGGGGGTGTTAGAGTAATAAATCATTCCACTTAATTAATTTAATTATATTGGTTAATTAATTAAGTCACTTATTCCTTTAGGTTGCTTAAGCTAAACTTAGGCACATTAATAATTATTTATTAATTATTAAGTGTGCACACTAGGGTTTCCTAATTTTAGGTTTTCTTGATCTCCTCATAAGGATTGATCACATTGTAATTATCAGATCATTCAATAATCAATATTTTGGTTTTAGCTTGCACATATTTGCTCTGAGGGTTTACAGAACATCCTCTTCCTTGTTCTGGATATCTGTTGCATGTGATAGGTGATTGCATGTAGGTGATTCTTGGGGACTGTGAGGTTGAGATTTATCAACTTCTACAAAGATAAGGATGGTTTCTAACGAAATATGGAAGACATAATATGAAATATGCTAAAAATACTCGATAATAGCTGGGAGTAATAAGCCACTTCAAGGGAAAAACTCCAAATATCTCTAATGAGAACACAATTCACAATATAATGATGAAATAAGAGTCACTGCCCCCTATATATACCTTATTTATGCCTAGGATATCACCTAGACCAACTTAGATATCCCTATATAAGCCTTAGTCTGACCTCATTAATTAAATAACAATATAATAATGATAATGCATGACTTAATTAAGAGTTAACATAGCCATAATCCAACTATTCATAACCCTATGTACACTAATATTAAGGGCATAGCATGCCCCCACTCTTCAAAGAGCATTATTATCAATAATAATCAAGTGTGGATTCTTTTGAATGAAATCCTTGTCCTCCCATGTGGAATATTCAATAGGTAAATTCTTCCATTGTCCATGAGATACTCAATGATTTTTCTAGTCCTTATAATCTTTGTGCATTTTTGATGAATGAACTTTGGTTCCAATATGATTCTTCCTTTTTTCATCGAGCTCTGTTAATATTATCTAAGTAGGGATATTGTGCCCAATTACCTTCTTCAAACAAGAAACATGAAAAATTGGATGTATCTTTGTTGTTGGTGGAAATTCTATCTTGTAGGAGACACAACCTATCTTTTGCATGATCTAGTATTGCCCATAATATTTTAGATAAAACTTGTTCTTTTTCTATTGCTTTAGTGACATTTTCTTGTAAGGTTTTAATCTCAAGAATACCCAATTCCCAACTTCAAAACTTCTTTCACTATAGTATTGGTTTTCCTACTGCCTCATTCGATTTTTTTTCATGGCTAGATTCTCTTGGAGTCCTAAGGGTACCTATTGTTGATAAACCAAGTGGTCTTTCACTACCCAAACTCTTGGTGGCACCTTCAATGATGACATGATTGAAGGAGGTTGATATCCATATAGTTCCATAAATGGAGATATTTTTTATGAACTATGAAAGGATGAGTTATACCACCATTCTTCCAGTGGTATCCAATCTACCCATTGGGATTGTTTATTTGAAGTGAAACAGCAAAGATATCCTTCCAAACACTTACTAACAGCCTCATTTTTCTCATCATGTTGAGGTTGGTATGAAGAAATGTAGTAAAATTGAGTACCCAAACATGAGAATAATTTTTCCCAAAAGTGACTAGTAAAGATAGGATCATGGTCATTAACAATAACCTTAGTTGTACCATGTAGATTTTGTATATTATTCAAAAAATACTTTTCCCCTGTACTTGAAAAAATATAGTATAATGCAATGAAATGTGCATATTTAGTGAAGTGGTCTACTACTTCCATGATGACATTATTACCTTTAGATTTTGGAAGCCCTATAATGAAGTCCATGAACACCTCTTCCCAATGTGGTTAGGAATAACTAAGGTTGCAAGAGACCTAGTGTCTTAATTTTCTCCCCTTTATTTCTTTGACAAACCAAACATTTAGCCACAAATTTATTAACATCAAATTTTATCCCTTCCCAAAAAACTCTTTCTTGACTCAATGATATATCTTCAAAAATCCTCAATGACCACCAACTGAGACTTGTGAAGTTTTGTGAGAATCTTTTGTTTAAGAGTGGAATTCTTGAAGAGATACAATTTCTCTTTATAGCATAGAGTATCTCCCTTCCAAAAAAACTAATCTGAACTATTGGGATCGCTTTGTAATTGTTGAATGAGATTACTTGTTGCAACATCATTATGTCATTCTATTTTGGATTCTACCACCCAATATTCTTGTAATATTGAAATGACACACAATAAAGCTTCATCTTTCTCATCCTTCCTAGAAATTACATCGGCCAAAACATTTTCCTTCCCTTTCTTACAAATCTCAAAGTCATATTCCAACATCTTAACGACCCATTTATGTTGCTCTTCATAAGATAATATTTTTTCTAAAACATATTTTAGGCTATTATGATCTATCTTAAGCTTGAAGTTTTTATTCATTAGATAAGTCCTCCATTTTTGTATTGCATGAAGAGTAGTTAGCATTTCCTTCTAATAAATAGTTTTGAGTGTATTCTTACCCTTTAATTGATGACTCTCAAAATAAATCGGTTGACTCTCCTGCACGAGAACTACTCCTATCCCATTTCCTTAAGCATCACATTCCACAGTAAAATCCTTGGTGAAATCTGGAGTGGAAAGCACTGGAGTTGTACACATAGCCTCCTTCAATCTCTCAAATGTTGCATTAGCAGACTCATTCCAATGAAAAGAATCCTTCTTTAATAAAATTGTGAGGGGTGCTACTATAGTACCATAACTCTTCACAAATATTCTATAGTATCTAATCAATCCCAAGAAACCCCTTGATTTCTTAATATTTTTGGGAATAGGTCATTCCATGATAGCCTTAATTTTGTTAGGATCCATCTTTAATCCATACTAAACTATGTTTCCCAAGTACTCCACCTATTTGAGACTAAAATCACACTTAGATGGCTTAGAATAGACTTGATGATATTCAAATTTTTAATGGTTTATTTATATGTTACAAGTGTTATTCCCATGCCTTGCTATAAATCAATATATCATCAAAGAACACTAATATAAACTTCATCAAGAATTTCTTAAAGATGGAGTTTAGAAAACTTTGAAATGTAGATGGTGCATTGGTAATAACAAATGACATCACCAAAAACTCATAATGACCCTCATGAGTCCTAAATTATATATTAGAAATATCTTCTTCATTAATTAGAATTTGGTGATAACTTGATCTAAGATCTAACTTTGTAAAATACATATCTCTATTCAATTATCTAAAAAATCATCAATGACTAGAATAGGAAAATTATCTTTGATGGTATACATGTTGAGCACTCTACAATCTAGGCACATGTGCCAAGTTTCGTCCTTCTTACACACCATCACCACGAGTGAGGAGTAAGCACTTTTGACATGCCTGATATTTTTTGTCTCTAACATCTACTCCATAATATTTTCAATATCACTTTTATGTATATATGGGTACTTAGAGAGCCTTATATTGGGTAGATGGCTCCTTGGAACTAGCTGTATGGCATGATCATGATCCCTCTTAGGAGGAAGTATTTTAGGCATATTTTTTAAAACCACTAAGTGAAAATCAATTATTTCTTGTAAATTTGGATGGGTGGGAGCATTATACTAATAGACTTATAATGAACATAATTGGGCCACAAATCCTCAAATCCTTTCTTAAGAAACTCGTGCATTTGATGAGAGCTTACTATTTATGGGGGCTTTTCCTTCAACCCTCTTAGATATACTTTCTTTCCTTTTGATTGAAATCTCATGAATAGTTCTTGGAAGTTCATCTTAGATGTTCCAAAATTAGTAAGCTATTGTACTCCCAAAGTAATATATAATGCACCCATGGAGATAGCATACATTTGGATATCAAGGTGATAATCTTCCATGGATAATTTAATGCTCAGGCATTTTCCAGAATGGCTAATAGTACCACCATCTACAATCAAGACTTGAAACTCTAAGTTGGATATATAGAACAATTTAGATGAGTTGTCAACTTTTTTTCATGAAATTATGAGTACTACTTGAGTCGATCAACACTATTACTTTTTACTTCTTTAAGAAACTCACTACCTTGAGATTTCATGGGGAACTAAAACCTAAGAGTGCATGACAAGAAATTATTGGGTTGGAATCATGTGATTCCTCATATGGCTCCCTAGCACCTTCTAATATTGACTCCTCCTCTTCTTCCTTACTCGGACCTTCAATAAAGAAAAATTTATTTATTGTGGCTTGATAATCTTGGTTGTCATTGATTTCAAAATTATGTTTGATATTGTTGGAGTTTGGTTGTTAGTGTTGTCAAAAGAGAGTTGTAGTATGGTTGTTTGGTTGTCTAAATCTTTGAAAAATGCTCTACATTTCTTTGTTTGTGATGTTTTTCTCCTATGGTTTGGAGGTTAGCTTCATGGTGCATTAAGACGTGTGATCCAAGTTTAATCCCTTTTGGGGCTCCAAAAGGTGTCTTTTGAAAGTAATAGATTCAAGTGTGTGTTGATTCTATGAGGATGCTCACAAAGGTACAAATTTTGGCTCTACATTCCTCCGCATTTGTAGATATGGTTGTGCAGATCAAAAGTTAATTCTAGTGTGTTGTGAAGGTGATATATCCAAATTTTCATATCATTAGTCCTTCCATAGAGAAATTTAAAAATGATAGAATACAAGACTATATTGTTGGGTGGCTAGTTTCAATGTCTATTGGCTTGCGCCATCTTGTTTTTGCATGAAGTTACAAAATGGTTGTATATGTGTTCCTAAAGTTCATGTGAAGTTTTTTGTTGCTCCGTAAGGTGTTTTCTAGTTTCTCTGGAACAGGTTGTGGTCTAGAATGAAGGTTTTATTGGGTTATGCTTTTTCCTAGCTGACTAGGGTATGTTTAAGGTGTGCACCACAATTTCAAGGTTGTGTGTGTTGAACACTTAGAATACTAAGAGCGTGGGTGAATAAGTATTCTATTAAACCATTCAAACATTAGCCATCCAATTACCAAATCACATTCAAATGAAATAAGCAAATAAATCATGAAACATCCACAACATCATATAGCACATGAGCACCAATATTTTTACATGTAAAACCCAAAATGGGTAAAATCATGGTGAGGATTAGCTCACAATATATTATATCCAGTTATAATATATTATAGAAATTCTCACTACAGGTGGACTCACTATCCAGTGGACTCACTTCCCATGGAGAATAAGATAGAAGATAAAATGGATGGCTCCACGGCCTATTTAAACTATTAAAATTGCATCTACAGTACACTAGATTATAGTTCCAATGAAGTATAAAATCAATCTTTGCACTAATCTAGATCAATGCTCTGCTCTGCTTTGAATTCACACAAATCTGATCGCATTCTCATCACACACATGTAGGTGGGACACCATACATGTCATCTATTTCTCATCACTCGCACTTCAACTCAAAACATTGAAATCAATCCACTATATATATCCACATCAAGTGTAACATCAATTAGGTCAGCCTAAGTAGATGTAATGCACAAAATTGAACTTGTCCTCAAAATATTGCATCTAACCTTCGTGCCTTAATTAAAAATTCAAATCTCCTCAAGAAAGGTCAGGATGATCTAATATAGATCCTACATAAGATAAAATTACTTATTCATTCTTTGCAAAACATCAAACATGTTAGGTTGGCCCCAAATAAGACCTAAACACAAAAACCTTCATCTATTTACCCAATTCGCAATACGAGAAACTCAAAACATGATGAAATATAGGATTCCTATTCAACTAACATCTTGTAGCTTATCTTCAACACCACAACACAAAATATTCACTCTCGAAGGAGTGTAGAATCTTTCACACCGACATACAGTACAGAAAAAGACTGTGACAAGCCAAACGAAACATTGTCATCCATATCTTTCAGGATACTTCACCAAACAAAAAAAAACTCTTGGATTTAGATGCACCTTATGTTCACCAAGTTACTATTAGAATCGTAGAGTGATATCTCTATTTGCGGAGGAGTGTGGACCCAAAAACTGATGCACTAAACCACTATAATGGTAGGTTTGATGCTTAGGAAAATTTCTAAGTAGCTATACTTTTTGGACCAACTTAGCTTGTACAAATGTCTTCAAGAACACTTCTAAATTATTTTAGGATGATCCAAAAAAGTGTTGAGATCAATGACAACACTGGATCATGCATTATGTACATACCATGCCCATGTTACTAGACTACATCATCAATGAAAAACTCCTCAAACTTCCAACAATCTCTCCCTTTGTCATTGATGGAAACATACTCTCCAAAAAAAAAAAATATCCTCCAAAAAATTAAACATCCTCCAAGAACTTTCTCTCCCCCTTACACATATCTTTATTTCCCAAAACACTCTGAGTATCTCTCCAAATATCTCTCCAAGTATCTCTCCCCCTTTGACATCAATGGAATATTGTGCATTGGTACCAACACTTTGTATAATCCCCCTTAGACATATGTGCAAATAGAAATAACTAAATGAATGTACTAACTCCCCCTTAGAAAGTTAACCAAAAATTTTATATTATCCGCATATTTACAAAAGAATCTAAACAACTTGAAAATTTGAAAAGTGCATAAGAATGGAAATGGTCAACTCGAAGATGTTGACCCTTGAAGATTTTGTAAAATGACTTACCAAGAAGATTTACCTTCTTCCCAATTTTTCTTTGCTACTACAAGCATTCTATATTGTGACTCAAGCTCCAACAATGTTTCATCTCCTTCTTCCAGAGTATTGGGAGTAAGATTTAACTTTAAAATTACTTTATTTGCACTGGCAAGGGCACTTGAGACAATTATGTTCTTTATCTTCACTAGGTCCCTTAACTTCCCAAACTGCTTGACTATGTCTTCCTTGTGGCTCTGTAGGGTAAATAATTTGTCATGCAAATCCACTATGGCAGACCAGGTCTAATCATCTTTATACAATTTCAAATCATAGGCACTTGATGCATTTTTTATTTGTGTCTCAATTGATTCCATGGAATCCTTTATTCTTTATGTGGCATCCCACCACTTCATGCAATATAAAAACAATTTTTTGCCTCTTCTTCAAAAGCCTGCACTTCCTTCAAACATTCTTCAACTTTATTCTGTCCAGATGCACACTTTTTTGTAATGTCCAACAACTTACTTTCTGTAAGCCTCATCTCAACCTCTGTTTCCACTTGTCCCTTTAAGTTGAATGCATATTCCTCAAAGGAATCAATCAGGAACTTGAAGTTCTCCATTGTAGATAAGGATGTATCAATGTTTGTTCTGAGGGTTACCTCCTACAATGCCATTACATCTTCATCCATCAATTCAGCACTCTTTTTATGTGTTTCAATGATTTATTTTCTTGTTGATGCATGAAACATGTATCCTAACTGCAACTTATGTATGGGAGATATTTTGTCTAAGACTATACAGCCTTGTTGCATGGGAAACTGCAATAATTGAGATGAAACTACCGATTGGAATCTTACATGCTTAGACAAAAGACTTTTCAAAGGATTACAGGAGGAAAATTCACCATAAGGCTTAGGTAACTCCAACGTTTCCTTAGTTTCTTCATCCTTTCCATTACTTTCTTCACCAGAGGCCTTATCCTTATCTTTGTCTTCATCATCCTTATTTTCTTCATCTCCTTTGTCCTTATCCTTCTTTCCTTGCTCATTCTCTTCATTCTTGTCTTCTTCTCCTTCCTTCTCACCATCATCATCTCTTCCCTTATTCTCTTTGTAAGTGTGAATAAGGTGTAAAGCACAAAAGACACTTCTTAATACGACATTATATCAAAGACAAAGCCAAATGAATCAATTCAAAGCAATAATCTACTAAAAGCGTCATATTGTTCTCTATCTCCAAAGATTTATTAAATCACTATGGCTCTCATATCGTGTAAGCAATGTGACTGTTAAAATGACTATCTGAAGAATGAGATGGATGCTAATGCAATGATATGGAGCTTAATGTGAGAATACTAGATGATAAAGAAACTAAACTAGCATGAATTGACATGGAAACAGATAAATGTAGCTACAAGAAGTAGCCATGATATGAAAGCTTGATTGCTTGATGTTGGATGCTTCATGCTTGAATTCCTGCAGAGTAAGAGTGCATAAGTTAGATTATCTGGATCCTTTTCTTGGTTCAATGAAGCTGTATTTATAGAATTCCTGGCTGTAGAAATGCACAAGGATGGAAAAGAGAGGCTTGGATTCAATCTGGAGGATTGAATGGTGAGAGATGGAGGAGATTGAGAGAATTTTGGTGATTGTCTCTACCCATGAAAACACCAGGCAAGAGAAGAGGAAGGATTGATGGAAGAGGATTGAGAGACAAATTTGGAATTTGTCTCCAATTTGTCTCCAAAACTTCCCGTGAAGTTTCAAAGCATTAATTGTGACATATTTTAGACATAAATTAGACATAGGATATCTAATTCATTTTTGAGGAAATATAGATGGAATATTCCTTATGCTTTTATTCAAATATTTTGATTTATTTAAATTAGCAAAAGAAGGATAAATAATTTAATAAAACGAACTATAGAAGTTGTTTATTAAATTAAACAGACGAATATGGCAATTAATCAATAAAGTGTTTGATCTTTATTTAATTAATTTAAAATTGATGTGATAGAATAAAATAGGAAAATGATAAATAAATCAAACAAAGTATTTAATTTTTTTTATTTAATTAAGATGAATTTAAATGTGAACTATATAAATAAATATTTCTATTTATTTAAACAGTAGAGGAAATTAGAATAATTAATCAAATAATTTGTATTTAATTATTCAGATGCTTCAGACCAATTTTAGGTGTATACATTTTGCCCCTCTTCGAAGTGATGTGTCTACGCGTTGCTTCGAAGAAAATTTTACTACTACTACCATGATCGATGATGAAAAATAAATAAAAAATCTGTATGCCCAGACATGCCCCAGATATTGATTTTTAGATGATTGTCGATAATATGCCACCTCAAGAGATAAATTAATGATTTGATGATTTTTAGAATTTTTGAAATTTTCATGATGATTTGATGATTTGATGAAGTTCAATGATGAAATAATTTATCTCCCGACAAATGATGAAGAAATATAGCCCGCATATGATTTCAATTAATATTATGGATAATATTAATCAAAATATGATAAAATCCCTCAAAAATCCCTTTTCAAAAGTTATATATAGTCCAAAAGGTCATTTTCAAAGTCATTTGTACTATTTGAGTTTGAAAAATCTTGTGAGAGAGACATTTCAGCCAATTGGAACAGGATGCCAATCCCTTACCACACTCACTGTTTCGAGCGCGTTCGACGTCACCAACGTTCGGTCACGTATGGACCTCCGATATGTACCCATTATCCTCCTCGTTTTTTGTGCAATTCTATTTTTTATGCTTTTTATGCTTTAGACATGTTTTAGCTAGTTTAGCGCTTCCAAGCTGCACTATAGCGCTTTCACTCTGGTGTAGCACTTTGAGATTTAGTGCATGCGTTAAATTCTCTAGCGCTTATGTAGGATAGTGTAGCACTTTTGATGATTTAACACTTAGGTAGTGGATTTCAACACTTTGATGCCGGATTTTAGCGCTTAGAGAGTTCTAGCGCTTTTATTTGGTAGATTAGCGCTTTCATGGTCTGTTCTAGCGCTTATGGTAAAGTGGCACTTTGATGTGGTAAAATAGCACTTAGAGTAAAATAGTGCTTCAGATGCTTGTTATAGCGCATCGTAGTGCTGAAGTAGCACTTTCGAGATTTAGCACTTTGGGTGCCTATTTTAGCGCCTTTGACCGATAAAGTAGTGCTTTTGAGGTTTAGCGCTTTGGATGCCTATTTTAGCGCATCCATGTTAGAATTGCACATTTTGACTTAGTTAACCTTGATTTCATCAATTCGGATCATGTCCATTCTTTAGATTGGTATGATTGATAATCCAAATTCTTGATGTTTGATTTTGATGATTTAAATAAGACTTACTCTCATGATAGGCGAGAAGAGATCTTATTTCTGATGATCCTCATGATAGGTGAGGAAATGATTCAATATTTGATAAATCTCATGATAGGCGAGATTAGATAATGTTTGATAAACCTCATGATAGGTGAGGTTTGTGATGTTTGCCCATGAATTTTGATCAAAAATTCATACCAAATTTTGGAATAGACTTGATAGTAGAATGACTTTTGATTTCTTGACGTAGTACACTGATTGTGGATTTTTCATTATGATGATAGGAGGGTTTAGGTACTCTCCAGATGTGAGAGAGGTTTCCTTGGACTACAAACTTGATACCTCATCTGACACCAGATGAACTTCAGATTATAGGTCGATGTGGTCTGACCAGTTTGCTTGACATGCCCCAGATTAGGATTAATCGGGGTCTTTTGACTTCTTTGGCTGAGAGGTGGCATAGTGACCACAACACATTTCACTTACCCACCGGCGAGATGACGGTCACACCCGAGGATGTGTGGCAGATTCTACACATTCCATTTATAGGGGAGTTCATAGTGTACACTTCTCATGGGGATGGTGGTAGAGATGCTCTCCACAGAGTATTTCAGGATCAAGATATTGAGGGTATGAGCATCCGATGGAGGAGGATTGTCGACTCATACGCGACACTACCAGCAGTGCTTGTTGGATTTATTGGAGGTTTCCTTTGCCCTGATAGTAGGTCAAAGGGATTCCTCATGGGTTGGGGCAGGACTTTAGAGAGCATGATCGTACATGGTACAAGATATGCATGGGGGATGTGCATGCTGGCACATCTCTATCATGATCTTCATTCAGTGGTGTACCTTGGTGCATGTAGCTTATCAATAGGGATGACTTTGTTACAGGTGTGGGCATGGGAGCACTTTTCTATTGCTTGGCCATTTCCAGTGGCAGACAGACCAGCAAGCAGACCATATGTGTTTAGATATAGAGGTCGGCTTACCCAGGCCCGGATGGGTAAGTTGGAGCATTGGAGGCGGGTTTTTTATGATACGGAGACTGTCACTTAGCGGCCATACTTAGACTATGAGCAGTGGGATGAGGACGATGTCGTGTTGGGGTATCTCTACGATTCCATGTACCTGATTGGCCGGACACCCTTTGTATTAGAGAGGTTTCTGCTACGCCAAGTGTACAGGCAGTATGGCATCGTTCAGTGTATGCCACAGGGGGTAGCCCACTATGCTAGGCAGCGATGTGATATACCTGATTGGGGGCCCTTTTTGTCATATGATGTTCTAGTAGAGGGATACAGGGCACTGCAACCATCACCTTGGGACATGCGCAGAGACATTGCCAAGGCACCAGTTACAGAGGAGTATGTTGCATTTTTGGCTTTGGTTCCACACCCACGTATTACTATTCCGGATGAGCCAACACCGTTACCTATAGAGGAGGATGTGGCCGAGGGTTCTGCAGATAGTGAGGGTGGTACTTCGTCAGGTAGTAGCATGGAGAGGGGTGGTGATGACAGCAGCAACGATGACAGTGATGGTGGCAGTGGAGGGGATAGAGGGGTAGGGCCAGTCAGTAGTGGTCCATCATCCAGTAGGCCTCGCAAGAGGCAAGCAGTGATAGTACCATATGTGGACCATCAGAGATAGATTGTAGGTCTCCAGACACAAGTTCAGACACTGCAGGGATAGTTGGTACAGGCTCAGGGTTTGCTTGTTCAGACCCAGACTCAGATGCAGGCCTAGGCTCAGGCTCTTGCATAGGTTCAGGAATAGTTGGTCGCTGTACAGACTCAGGTTGCCACATTGACAGCTGAGTGAGACAGTGCACGTCATATTGCTGAGAGGGCACAGGAGACAGCTGAGACCCTACAGAGAGTGGCCGATGGTACCTCAGTGGGAGACTACATGAGAGAGGTTCTGCGGGCTGGCTGAGAGGCTGAGTTTTATCGAGGTAGATATCATGATGCAGTGCCTACTGATCATAGAGTCAGCTATGCCCCATCGAGATATGGGCAGACGCATACTCGGACAATGAGTGAGGGGGTGACACAGCCTCCACATAGAGATCCCAGAGATCCTAGTTCTTTCAAGGGTGGTGGTGGTACTGGTCCTATTGGGCCTGCACATTCTGACAGTAGCAGATCATAGATGTTATTGAGATTTTGCTTTTTGAGACATGATGTATATTACGATGTACCTCATTTTTGATGATGTATCTTTATTTTCAGACTTCATTGTATACTTGACACTAATAATATATATATATGAGATGCAGTTGATGTAATTTTATGATGATTTATGATTTCTATGTGATGGATGCATTTATTATGTGATGTTCTATATGAATGATTTTATTTCAAATGTGATGATGTAATGATAAATGCTTTTATTTTATGTAATGAGTCTATGATAAATGAATTTGTAGAATATATGATATATGGATGTATGATGTGATGTATGAATCTCATGATAATGATCTATATGAATGTTCAAATGTGATAAAAATGTAGGGATGGATGGATAAATGCTTTTTATTTTAAAATGTGATAATGATAAAAATGATGATCTTATGATGAATGATAATAGATGGATGTAATGATAACAATTACATGACTTGCATTTATTTTAAAATGTGATAAAATGTATGAATGGTAAATGATGTACGGGTTTAAAAAGTGATCAAATGCATATGATGTTTGATGGATGATAATGCAATTAATGTTTTTATGGTAAAATGAACATGATGTACTTATGGTAAAATTTATTCATAATTTATTTGATATATGTTGAAATGACAAAACTTAATGATGAGATGATGACTCCTACATGTGTTTGATGATTTTGAATTTATGTCAAGTATACTCAGTCCTATTTGTAGATAAGATAATCATTGATTAGAGCCCTTTATGCAACAAATACTCTGTAGATAAATGAATTATGATGAATGCAATCAAATGTTAACATGCAACTATATGCAAAACCATTGTCACTTTAACAATATTTTTGTGCTTTGTACCATCATAGAGCTTTAAAAATTTTGAAAGTGAGTACAAGCGTCAATGGTATATGTTAGACCAATGACGACCTAAGTACTACTTTCATGATTTTTGATATTGCAAGCGAACACAAGCATCGAGATATAATTAAACGGAGATGACCTGACCATTTCTTGCATAAATAGACAAGAATCGATCATTTTCCTATGTGAATTGGAATGTCATCCATGATACTTTGTAGAGCACTTCTCACGACAATTCACACAGTAATTTTGATTAATTCATAGACAACAAACAAATAAAATACCATTCTCCTTCCTTGCTACTCTAGTCCAATACATCATTGAGTTGCTCCAAAGAAATGATAACAATGATCAAAATGCAACATGTTCAACCTTTGCTTAAAGTATTTCAATCATTATTCAAATTAGATCATTCATCCTGATTTTGTGATGTTTTTGTGATTTTTGACTGAATTTTTGACATGTTTTTGGATTTTTGACTGATTTTTTACATGTTTTTTGGATTTTTGCCTGATATTTGACATGTTTTTGGATTTTTGACTAATTTTTGACATGTTTTTGGAGTTTTGACTGAATTTTGACATTTTTTTTTGGATTTTTGACATGTTTTTGGATTTTTGATTGATTTTTTACATGTTTTTTTGGATTTTTGACTGATTTTTGACATGTTTTTGGATTTTGATATGATACGGATGTTCGAAGTGTTCTGATGGTGATTGATGTTTGCACTTCGATCATTGTTTTTGTTGCATTTGTTTCCTTGATGTTTGTCCATTTTGTTAAGCTTGATGTTTATTTCCCCCAGTGATTTCAGGATTTTGCCCCCAAGCTAGGGTGAGACATGACTACATTGCAATGATATGTACTTGAGATTTTATTTCACCTTTTTTCAAATTTTATGATTTTTTTGTATTTGTCAGGATATTTTAAGATGAAATGGGATGATATGCCTGATTGAAGGAACAAGATGCCCCACAATAGGGGTAAATGTAACAATTGATAATTGATAGATCAAAATGAAAGTTTCACTACAAAACATGTCACACAAGCAACATATCTCTTGTCAAAAGATGATAATGGTATGATTGATTAAGATGCTAGGAATTATTGATTCCATAAGACATGATGATGATAAGATTGATGATTTTTGATGATTGATTGACAAAAGATATGAGGATTGGATAATGTTTTGTAGCTAGGCTTAAATATGATTTGTATGATAAGATTCGAGGTTGAAAAGATACATGATGACATGGATTTTGATAAGCTAGAAGATGTGGAATGAAAGAAAGCGAGGAAAAAAATAATGAATGGTATGATCAATATCATATAGATAAGATACAGACATAAGGTCCAAGTATTTTTCCCCTATTCCTCATCAAGACCAAGGAAAGGAAGAAAGGATAAATTTAGTAAGAATGATGGATATGGATAAGATGAAAGATATGGTATGGAAGGTATGGATAAAGCATATAGGATAAGATATATGATGCTCAAGAAGATCCTTAACCTTGTCAAGATAAAAGGTGGAAATGTAAGGAATGAGCATAGAAAGGATAATGACCATGAATGATAAGATGGATGAAACTTGTACCTAAGTGTAGAGTGCAAGAAGAATATGGAAGATAGGATATGGATGATAGAGAAATGGAGGAAGGACTTAAGCATCAAGTTTCACAACCAAATATCCCTCTAATAAACCATGGCAATGGGAATTAGACTCCTAAATGTTGGCAGATTAATGATATGATGGAAGAATCTAAGGACTTATCCAAAGGTTTGGATTAAAGGAGAATGATGGGGGATGAATTTTGGATAATGGATAGGAGGTTGGAAGGATTGTTGATGGATATATGGAAAGGATGGAAAGATCAACATTGGCACACACCCTGAAGGGTGGTGGAGTGATGGAGGAAAAATGGATTTGGAAGGTGATAGGTTATTAGATGGAAAATTGGAGGAATCTCTTGGATTAGTGAATTTGGATGCCAATTTAGATTCTATTGCTTCTATGAGATTTTTAGGAATCCACATGATTTTTGACTTTGATTTTTTCTTTGTGGGCCTTTGCGGCCTTTCACATTTTTCTTTTTGATTTATGGACCTTTGTGGTCTTTGAAAATTTCATTTTTGCTTTGATGGGCCTTTGTGGCCTTTTGAAATTTTCTTTTGATTTATGGACCTTTGTGGTCTTTGAGATTTTTTCTTTGATGGGCCTTTGTGGCCTTTTGAAAATTTCTTTTGATTTTAGATCAATTTTTCTTTTATTTTTGCATGTCTCTTCGAGGAGACATGTTGATCCTTTGATACATGTGGATTTTGATATAGAAGCTTTTGATATTTGGAACCCAAATTTCTTCCAAGAGAAATGGGAGGGGTGGATTGAGATGAATGATATGGAGTTATTATGGAGGAGTTAATGTGGGTAGAATTTTGAAAGGGCATCAAGGATGTGTGCCTTTGTTGTTCTTGAGAAATAGGATATGGACCTAGGATAGAGGGAAGGTTTGATGGACTAGGATAAGGACCTAGGATAGATGGTATGTTTGGAGGATTAGGATGAGGACCTAAGATAGATGGCAGGTTTGATGAACTAGGACACTTAGGTTTATAACCAATGCCATGGTGATATTGGTTTCTTTGAACAAAAAGGGCTTCTAGGATACCTTGTTCATGAAGGCCTAATCCTTTTCCTTTGTAATTCATACTTTGACACATTTGTTTACCAATGGGATATGTATTTTTTGTGAAACAAGATGCGAGTCCATTTTGGGGAGGATATGATATGGATGAGAGGATAGGTGTTGGAAGTAAACCAGAATGGATAAAGGTGGAGGATCCCAATTTATAGGTGTGGGGTTCATGGATAGCTTGAATAGGTGTGATAGGCTCTTGACATGGGGATGATGGGGTGTTTTGATCTTGACTTAGAAAATAATTATGAAGTGGTATGAAAGGCATATCTTGATCATGAGAAGAATAAATATCTTCATGGGATGAAAGGGTATCCTTGAATGGAAGCATATCTTGACCTTGATGAGGAAGGGAATCATAAGAATTTGTAGAAAGCATGTCTTGGTCATCAGTTGGTAAGACATCATTAGATAGGATGGAAGAACTACCATGCTCTTGTGATGCAATAGAATCATGAGATGATATGGATTGATGAGATGATATGGAAGAAGAACTCGGAAGGATAATTGTCTCTTGAGATGGAAGGGAATTATTTTGGATGAAAAGTGAAAGGAGGGGATCATCACAAGATTCTTGAGAAATGGGATCTTGATCAAAGATTGGAAGAATTTGTGGTATGTTGATACAATTGGATGGAGTGGAAAGAATATTTTGATCTTGATGTGTAGGGGAGTCTATGCTAGCATGCTTTGGATTGAGAGATTGGAATGAATCATTGGATGTTGAAGATATGATAGAAGAGGATGATTGGATGGAATTGTTAATTCAAGTGAGAGAATCTTGAGGTTTATTTTGGCTTATTGTGGATGGAGATAAATGCATGACATGATAGGATTGCTCAATATCATTTATGTTTGAGGACTTAGATTTGGGCTTATGGATCTTTTATAAAAAATCAAAGACATCGAACTTAGATGATGTAGTTGTTGGTGGAGAGGGTGTCATGTCAAGATTTTTGTCAGAGGAATAAGCACAAATGTCTAGCAACAAATATCTCTCTGTGGCCGTTTCCCTTTGTACATCCCAGGTTTGTTGTTGAAGGTTTTTCATTTGATGAGCTAGAGCATTCAATTGATCCTCATCTATTTTGGCCATGGTGGTTTGAGTTTCAATTTCCTGTTCTTTGGATTTTTAGTCTCCGTGACCTTGTTAAAATGGACATACAAACATTATTGTTTTCAATAAACTTTTGATCTTAGTTTGGTATAGTGTCAAGGATATTAACTTAAGTCAAATAGAATGATAGATTATATTGATTAGACTAAGTTGATAAGTTTTATTATAGGGTTTTGTTTCTTTGATTTAGGATGATTGGTCCTGAAACTTAACTTACTAATCAAATGTGTTTGCTTGAGACACTTTTGGATGGTAGATCTTGGTTTGATTTGAACAAATTCAATCGTAAAGTCTAATTTATGCAAGTTTAAGACTCTGTTTTGATTTAGGAAAGTTTATGTTCTGATAAAAAAATCCAATTTTTGATGTTAACTGTCTGACAGGGGTTTCCCATAGCTTTTTGTTTTCTTTTTGTTTTTCAGGATGATCTTATCTAAATTAATGTTTTGAAAACACAACAAGCATTATTAAAATAGTTGTTTCTTTAAGACGTGGAGTCTAAACAACAAGTGTATGTTTAAGAATCAAACATGATCCTTCTTGATTTCCACTAGTTTTTGACAAAGAATAAACTTCAAGCAGACTCACTCTTAAGGTCAAAAAGGTCATCGTTATACTCAATAGCCCACATCTTAAAATTGCATTGAATCACACAGCCATGCCACCCCCCTAGAGGGTGCCCATGTTTTTTTCTTTTCCAGGTGCATACTCAAGGTTATATTTCTCGATCCCTTGAGCAAACGGTCCTTGGAAATTATATGGTGAGTGTCTTGGGGGCAGATTCTTCCCTCCCCTTGCACTGTGAGTATGACAATGTTTGGTTACTAACTTGGTGGGATACTACTCTATGGTTCGTAGATAGGGATTCTGTGCGATGCGGCAATCGATAAACTCCCTCAAGAGACCTCCCAATCTTTAGAACAAATATTTTGGGGATGGTTATCTTGCTCACTACCGTCAAGTTGGAATTTTGTCAACAACTTGCATTTTGATTATAGTGGGTTGGAATCCTTGGCTTTAGGCGTTCCCACTTAGGTCGTTCCCGTAGGTTGAGTACTTTTTCCCACTACGGCAGGCCTTCTAAAGGATTTAATAAAGTGTAAATAGCATAAAATAAAGATGAATCTGGCGCTTTGATCACCCAGTTAAGGGGAGAGCATAAGCCTTAATCACCACAAGAACAGCATATAAGTTGTTTTGTTTTAAGCCCAAAAAGACAATTTTCTAATCTATGTGAAGGTGTTGCTTCATAGAAATCATGTTGTTCTTTTTAACTGATACTGTAAAAAGTGCGGTGACTACCCTAGGATTGATAAATTTTAAACCAAGTGACTACCCTAGGATTGATAAATTTTAATCCAAGTGACTACCCTAGGATTGGTTCTTTTTAACCAGATTTTGACAAAGCTTGTGTAGATGGTTAATTTTAAGCCCAAAGCAATGCTAGTTGTTCCTAAAGCATGAATGAAAAATAACATATGATGGGTTATTTTCCCATGAGTGTTTGAAAACACTATTACAATGGATATCAAATGACTCTTTTTTTCACTTTTTTTTTTTAATTTAATCCTCCATATTCCTCTTAAAACCTGGAATAAATGCTCAAAATGTTAGATGAGATCAAGAAATAAGAAGATATAAAGGTTAGACGAATGATTAAGCATAAAAACCCTGAAATTTAGACCAAGTTACAATGTGATTTGACTTTAAATGTAAAATTGAAAATTTTAACTCTACAAAAAGTGAGAAATACCTACACCATTGCATAGCTTATGAAATTCTACCCTGTTTCAAAAAAAAAATTCGGAAAAGACCTCCGTATAACAAAGATATGGCCATTTTAAGATTGACTATCAAAGCACTAAAACATGTATGCGCTAAAACAAAGGCCATAAGCACTAAACTAGAAGCGCTATTTCATTGAAAGTGCTACAACAGACCTCGGAAGTGCTAAAGCTTTTGTCAAAGTGCTAAAACAGACCTTTGAAGCGCTAAAAGAAGTGTCGGATGCGCTATAGTTTATG
The DNA here is from genome assembly GCA_007115665.2 of Sequoiadendron giganteum. NCBI lineage: Eukaryota > Viridiplantae > Streptophyta > Pinopsida > Cupressales > Cupressaceae > Sequoiadendron > Sequoiadendron giganteum. Next base: position 240,352,469 of record CM021103.1, read on the forward strand.
CCGAAGTGTTGAAATAGACCTCTGAAGCACTAAAAGAAGTGTCGGATGTGCTATAGTATCATGGAAGTGCCAAAACAGAGCATGGAAGTGCTATAGTTTTCCATGGATGCGCTATAGTTTTTGACGAAAGCACTAAAAAAAAACACGCCAGAAACCTATGTGACACTTTTCAGAAAAATTGAAAAAATTGGGGTTAATGCCCCATGATGGGTTCCAAATTGTAAGTGTGAATAAGGTGTAAAGCACAAAAGACACTTCTTAATACGACATTATATCAAAGACAAAGAAAAAAGAATCAATTCAAAGCAATAATCTACTGAAAGCGTCATATTGTTCTCTATCTCCAAAGATTTATTAAATCACTATGGCTCTGAGATCGTGTAAGCAATGTGACTGTTAAAATGACTATCTGAAGAATGAGATGTATTCTAATGCAATGATATGGAGCTTAATGTGAGAATACTAGATGATAAAGAAACTAAACTAGCATGAATTGACATGGAAACAGATAAATGCAGCTAGAGGAAGCAGCCATGATATGAAAGCTTGATTGCTTGATGTTGGATGCTTGATGCTTGATGCTTGAATTCCTGCAAAGTAAGAGTGCATAAGTTAGATTATCTAGATCCTTTTCTTGGTTCAATGAGGCTATATTTATAGAATTCCTGGCTGTAGAAATGCACAGGGATGGCAAAGAGAGGCTTGGATTCAATTTGGAGGATTGAATGGTGAGAGATGGAGGAGATTGAGAGAATTTTGGTGATTGTCTCTACCCATGAAAACACCAGGCAAGAGAAGAGGAAGGATTGATGGAAGAGGATTGAGAGACAAATTTGGAATTTGTCTCCAATTTGTCTCCAAAACTTCCCGTGAAGTTTCAAAGCATTAATTGTGACATATTTTAGACATAAATTAGACATAGGATATCTAATTCATTTTTGAGGAAATATAGATGGAATATTCCTTATGCTTTTATTCAAATATTTTGATTTATTTAAATTAGCAAAAGAAGGACAAATAATTTAATAAAACAAACTATAGAAGTTTTTTATTAAATTAAACAGACGAATATGGCAATTAATCAATAAAGTGTTTGATCTTTATTTAATTAATTTAAGATTGATGTGATAGAATAAAATAGGAAAATGATAAATAAATCAAACAAAGTATTTAATTTTTTTTATTTAATTAAGATTAATTTAAATGTGAACTATATAAATAAATATTTCTATTTATTTAAACAGTAGATGAAATTAGAATAATTAATCAAATAATTTGTATTTAATTAATCAGATGCTCCAGACCAATTTTAGGTGTATACACTCTTCATTTACTTTCCCTTTCTCATTGTCTGCATCATGCTTTGCACCTTCACCGATGGCCTATTTTGTGTCTTTTCAAGGAATAGATGTTTATGGGTTACCTTGATCATTATTTATCGGTGGGGGAGTGAACTTGTCCTCTATAGTATCATAATTAACCATAGGAATAAAGGTGTTGTCCTTATTAGTTTCCTCTCTGATCATTATCTCTTCTTCTTCAACCTTTTCAACTCTATCATTTCCTTGCACTGGTTCTTTTCTATCTAGAGGAGCATTTTCAGTATATTTCTCTACATTATTAACTCCAACATTGATCTCATACTCATGTTGACCATCATCTTTGTGCATATATCCTTCCATATTTTATTTTGGGACACTAGAATCATCATTTAATCCTTCTTTAGTTACGAGGAGCAGACCCAACTTCTGTATAATCTCCTCGGCCTTGTCATTGCATTCTTTCTGAATCATATCATGATCATTTTGATCCTTTCCCATAAGAATATTTACTTTATATTTAGTCCTCAACTCCTTGCTGAAGATGGTAGTCAACGTGGCTCATTTTTCTTTACTCAAGGGAGCACCAAATCTTTCTAAGGCTTCATCCTTCATCCTTTCATGTTCCATTACTACATACTCTCTTCTTTTCAAAAAAATATATCATCTAGTATATCCTTTTAAATATTATGCATATCTACCTCAAATACAACAATGTATTTGACTATGGCTTCAATTATGGTAGCTTTATCTACCTCATCTACTTCCTTATGTACATTTCTTTAGTTTCCTTTAACATCTCATTTTGTAGTATACTATTGAATAGTGCTTTAAGCTTCATAGGGGAGTGAAGTCTCTCGAGCTCTTTTTGTTTCTTTACCTTTACTAGAGGATTATTTTTTTCTTTTTTCTTTTTCTTTAGAGAAGCCTTCTTGGCTTCCTTCTCTTTTTCCCTTTCTTGAATTTTGAAACCTTCTTTTTCTTTCTCAATTTCCTCCTCACTTTCTATATCCACTATGTCAATTCTCTTCCTTTTCCTAACCAGAGGGATCTCATCCTCTTCCAACTCTTCTTCATTAGCAATATTGATGCCAATTTCCTTTTCTCTTGTGTCCTTTTTCTTGACTCTCCATGTAGAAACAATAGGGGGTATAGTGGTCGTAGACTTCTTTTTTCTACTCTAGTGACATGATTTATCAAAGGACTAGTTGTAGATTTCCTTTTGTCACCAATAACAAGAAGAGTTGTGGTAGCAAATCTTGTTGATCTCCTTGAGCTACCAGAGGCTTCTACTGCACTCATGTTATCTCTAGCTCTTTCTCTAGCATACCTACCTCTTTCCTTTGAAAGACCACTTTCTTGTGTATATATGTCAAGAATCTTGTCAATATTCTTTCTCATAACTGTTTTCTTGAATTCCAGGTGAACTTCCATTGATTTTTCTTCATAAGTTCCATATCTTGGCCAGTTGCGATCTTTAGGAATATTTAGTATCACCTCTACACAACCAACAAGTTATACCTTTGACACTTCATAACCTGATTCTAGAACCCAAATGGTCCTAGGTTCTATTGCTTCCATCATGCAAAAACCGGTGTAAACTGGGAAAGTGATGTCATTTTTGTATCTTTCCACAACACTTCTTGGAATCCTCTATCTCTCATTTATTCTTCTTTGGAATACTACAAATAACACTGCAAGTGCATCATCTTGGGCATTAACATCTCCATGTTTTCTCATATAATCTTCTATTTGGTGTGCAACAAGCCTTGTACTTGACCAATTAATCTTTCCAATCATAGGAACTTCCCTCAAGAAGTAGAAGAGTAAACACATTACCAATGTGTCATACTTGAACACATATTTCTTCTTCTTAATCTCCTTCAGATTCTCCATCAATTGTTGCCTCAAAAACTCACACAATTCATAATCAACGCCATTCTCAATGATTTCATGTGCCACATTAATTGCAGTGGCACAAACTAAATTATCTTTGTTGGTGTAGTATATTTTGTATCCAATGAGCATAGCTACATACCTAATAGCAAGACTTCTGATAGGATTTAGCATGAGGGCTCTTTGATCAAATGTAGCACTAGTTTTCTCTATTACCTCTTTGTTCTTAGCAGATTTTAGGATTGGAACTGATCTAGTAGACCATAAATCGGTTATCTCTCTTATTACTTCCTTTGTAATCATGTGAGGGCCATCAATCCACATAAATTTTTCATGATTTTTTCTTAGTGTCATCCTAATCCATTTGTTGTCATAGAAAAAATTTAGAAACCACTGCCATACATCTAAATTATTTTCAACTAGGGCTTTATACTTTGGTTTCAGGGTGAAATCCTCTCTACTTAACTCATTTTCCCATAATTCCCCTAACTTAGAGGATGAATGTTCATCCATGCTACTATGAATATATTCCCTAATATCCTTGATTGGTAAAACCCCGTAAGGTATATGCGAGAACGTTCCTAATGGGTCATCTTCTATAGCTTTGGTAGGATACCTTTGAACTTAGGTTGTGGTTTCTGAGAAATGTCTACAATCCTCAGTGTTTCCATTTTAAAATGTATTCAAACTACTTTCAAACAACAATTCCATAAAACTAGGGTATGCAAGAATCACTAAATACCTTTACTTTGCTTCACTGAACTAGGGTTTTGATTCTCTACAACACTTAATCACCTTGAACTCTTCAAATTCACTTCTCGGTGCTTTATTCGCCTTTGAATTCTTTTGAGAAAATGGATTTTTCTTAGAAAATTTTCTTTTAACTCTACCATTTGACCTAATTCTATAATAAATGCTTAATTCCATAAAGCTAGAAACCCTAAAAAATTGTATGCACTGTCACCTTCTCAAGCTCTGCAAATCTCCGCGTTAGCATATTTCTTTTTGCAATCTTCTCCAATAGATCAAGCATTCCATTCTTCATGACATATCTTTGTGTTGTGGCTTCTGCACCTCTTTTCTGGTGAGGGGGACATAAGATATCCATTAAATATCCCCCTAAGTCATAGCTCTAGGCCTAGTTTCCATAGGAAACATTTGCACCGGAGGATGGTATAGATTCTTCCTTTTTCTCAATCTCTTCTTTCTTTCTCAAGATCCTTTCCATTTCTTTCTTTACTTCAATCGGATCAATCTTTTTGACTAGTTCATTCTTCTTTACTGGATTATCCTTCCTTGTGTTTCTACTTCTAAAAAATTTAACAATATATCCAGGTCTATTACAATTGTGACATACAACATTCCTTTGAAATACATTCCTTCCATTCATTCTAGATCTGCATTGATTAGCCTTGTGTCCAAATCCATAGTATGTATAAGAAACCATTAAAATTTTGAATCATTCTACCACTATTATATGCATTCATCAATTCACTTTTGCATTCATTTACCTTATGTCCAAATTTTTTACATGTAAAGAATTGACTAGTAAAGGATGGAACATTCCGATTCATTTAGCTTCTAAATTCCATTGCTCTATTTCCATATTTATTTCAAGAATTAAAAATACCATTGAAAGATAGGTACCTTTGAGCATTTAGTTGTATGATCGAAGGGCCTCTAGCATTGTTTCTTTAATTTTGGATATTTCCATTGTTCTTCTTATCTTTAGTCTTCTTTGGTTCATTGATCTTCTTTTTTTATTAGGTGTCTGAACTACTTTTGAGATTTCTCCTTTTTCAAGTCCCAAACCACCTTTGTCCTTAGATGCTTTCTGGCCTGCAATCAATTTATCAAGCATTTTAGTACTTGTCTTGAATTTGTCTTCCTGACTTCTTGTTTTCTCTAGATATAATCTTAGATTTACCACTTCTTGCTCAAGCCTCATGCATTCATCAGATTTTATTTTCACCATTTCATTTAGATATTCCTCAACTCTTTTCTTCCACTTGCACTTTTAGTCTGGTGATATCTCCATTTGCTTGCTTCAATTGTTCATTGTCTTCCTTATACCTTTCTATAAAATTTTTGATCTCCTCTCTCAATTTTCTAATTCATTCATTACTTCTTTAAGATTTCCCTTCACATCTTTGTTTTCACCTTCAACTTTTTCAAGATCTTCAAGAGCAATTTTGAGTTCTCCATCTTTGTCAAGCATGCAATCTTCTTCTATGTATTCAATAGAAAAAATCTCTTTCAGAGGAATGGGAAACTTTCTATCAGCCATGTGTTCAATCTCCAAGATCTTCCCAAATCAGTCAAGCTTCTTCCAAGGATCCAAGCTCTGATATCAATTGTTGAAAACTTGGAATACTGAGAGGGGGGTGAATCAATATTCCATTAAACCATTCAAACATTAGCCATCTAATTACCAAAGCACATTCAACTGATATAAGCCAAGAAAGCATGAAACATCCACAACATAGCATAACACATGAACACTAGGATTTTTACGTGGAAAACCCAAAACAGGAAAAACGATGGTGAGGATTAGCTCACAATATATTATACTCGAATATAGTATATTATAGAAATTCTCACTACATGTGGACTCATTGTCCAGTGGACTCACTGCCCATAGAGAATAAGATAGAAGAAAAAAGGGGTAGCTTCACATCTTATTTGAACTATTATAATTGCATCTAGAATATGCTAGATTATAGTTCCAATGAAGTACAAAATCAATCTTGGCACTGATCTGGATCAATGCTCTGCTCTGCTCTGAATTTGCATAATTCGCACAACACTGATCAAATTCACATCACACACATGTAGGTCGGATACCATACATGTCATCTATCACTCATCACTCGCACCTCATCTCAAAACACCAAAATCAATCCACTATATATATCCACATCAAGTGTAACATCAATTAGGTCAGCCTAATTGGATGTAACACACAAAATTGAACTCATCGTCCTCAAAATATTTCATCTACACCTTCACACCTTAATTCAAATTTCAAATTTCCTCAAGAAAGTTCAAGATGGATCTAATATAGATCATACATAAGATAAAATTACTTATTCATCCTTCGTAAAACATCAAATGTGTTAGGCTAGCCCTAAATAAGGCCTAAACACAAAAACCTTCATTTATTTACCCAATTTGCAATGTGAAGAACTCAAAACACAATGCCATCTAGAATTCTTATTCAAGTGACATCTAGCAACTTATCTTCAATAGCACAACACAAAATATTCATTCTCGAAGGAGTGTGAAATCTTCCACATTGACATACTATAAAGAAAAAGATTGTAGCAAGCCAGACAGAACATTGTCATTCATATCTTTTAGGGTACTTCACCAAACAATAAAAACTCTTGGATTTAGATGCACCTAATGTTCACCAAGTTACTGTTAGAATCTGATGCAAGAGCATCTAGGCTCATAAGAAATCTTGCATATATATTTTTTTTATTTAACCCATTTTTTTGTCTTGTAGGTTTCTAATCAAATTTGGAGTAAATAAAATAAATATTTTAATTCTCCTACACTCCAAGCAAAAGACAAGTAAATTTCATATGGACAAAATCCTAGTCACCTACATGCTAGAAGACAAAGATTGGACAATGAAGAGTCTTCAAAGCACCCAATTCATGAAGGAAAGAAACAAAGGAAGCCTAAGAGTCATCTTTCTCCAAGTTGGACACCACCAAGCAAAAATAATAATACCAAGAGCCATTGGAGCCCAAAAGAGGAAGATGAAACTTGTCAAATGAGATATTAGAAGTAGATGGAATTTTAGCTCCAAAGAGGATTCAAAAACAAGAGAAGATCCCAAGTCTATTTCTGATTTTTTTTAGGTCATCAAGAGGATGTCCATAGGTGATGTTGAAGATAATTCTCCAACAAAACTACATCAATTTTTTTGATGCAAAGAAAGTGGACGTTCATGGTGACTTGTTAGGTGAAAATTTTCTAAATTTTGTAAGTTTGTAAAGGTGGATAGTTGGAAAGTTTGTAAGAGATACTTCCTAGTTGGATTTGTGGAGGTTATGTATGTGTGTTACCATCTTGATTGGCAGCAATAAAACATTTGGGTTGTGAGTATTTTTTGTTGTGTATTTTTTATAAAATTCTCAAGATATAATGTTAGTTCATAGCTGAAGTTGTTGCTACAACATTCACAAAATATATTCATTTAAGGGCTGCAAGTTTAAAAGTTTAATCCACATTTATTTTTTCTGAAACTACAGGAATCAAAGGGATAAATGACAATCCTTAAGAGTTGGAATTTATCAAAGTTGATTTACATCTAAGAGAAGAGGAATAATCTTGACAAATAACAATCTTAAGGCTGAAATTTAACAAGGATATGTTGGCACATACAATTTGTTACAATATCTGAAGTTTTGAGAAAATGATAATAAGAATTTGAAGGCATGAATATTGTTTTTATCAAAATGTACATAAGTGAAGTTGATAGATCTGAATCAAATTGTCATCAAAGCAAGAGATCTTGAGGGTGGAGAGAATCCACCAGGACCATGGGTGAAGAATTGGTAGAGAGTGAAGAAGCCCTGAGAGGCTATTGATTTTATAGGAATCATGTTGGCTCTCTTCCAGCAGATATGAAGCTAGGTAGAAGGTGTTAAAACATCCTCCACTGTGTGAAAGTGGGTAGAAGGGGTTTTGACAAGTGCATCTTCCAGATTCTTTGTTAGGTAGAGGATAGTTGTGGGATTTGCTAAATATGGAAGTGTGTGATTATCTCCATATTGTGAGACAAGATTTGCAAGTTTTGTGGTTAATGTGTATGTGTGTAGTAAATGTCTTCAAGAAAGAGGGAGAGTATGATTTTAGCCTTGGGTTTAAAAAAAATTTTTATTGAAAGAAGAGAAAGGAGGTTAGATGCAGAACGTAAGGACAATTTGCGAGAAAATTGAAGAGAGGAAAGAACTGCACTAAAGAGGACTTGAGTTTATTTTTTCCTTAGGTAGGTGAACCCACAAAAAGTGGTTTACAGTTTGAGTGAGGAAGGAAAAATTCCAAAAAAATGACCCATTCAAAAAAAATCATTTTGGGGGGTTCGATTGAACTCTGGGTTCGAACGAACCCCAAAGAGGTTCACTCGAATTAGGGTTCGAGCAAACCCCTTTGCATGTGGGAACCCAAAATTCCCATTATGGGAAGGGGGTTTTCTCAAACCCAGGTTCGAGTGAACCCTTGGGGGTTTCCTCGAACCCCCCTTTTTCCCACCTTCCCACCCTCCGACATAAAAAAAAAAACTCCATATTTTTACCCTTTAAAGCTCAGGTTGAGGATGAAAATGGAGGAGACTTCATAGACCCAACTAGAAGATGGTAGTCCTCGGAACAAGCTATCCAATGAATATAATTTTAATATGTTTTGGTTTTATTATGTATGTGTTCTTTTAGTTTTATTAAACATAGGTTTTTTCACTGAAAATCAATCTTTATGTTTTGCACATGTGGAAAAATTGCAGATTATCAAAATAAAATTTTGAAAATATGTTCAGGCTGGGTATTGATGTCCTCGATCCACTAAAAAAAAATTGAATTTTGATACATACAGAAAAATTTATGTTGTATATAGTCTACCTATGTCTGAATTGTAATTCGTTTGACTTTGAAACTTGATTAAGGAAAAAATATTCAATAAAAAACTATAAAACCAAATGAAAGTGCTAGATATCATAGTTTTAAAAAAAAAACTAGTTTTCGAAGGAGATGGAAAAATAAGTGCAATCTGATTCCAAAAAAATTGAAAAAAATATATTTAGAATCTATAGACAAAATTTCACAAATCACTAGTTTTCATCATCTTCAAATTCCTCACGGTTTAGCCACTATAGAAGCCCAAAAGTGAAGATTTAGTTAAAAAAAAATAGTTCAGTGTCTAGTTTGCCCAAAAATTGTAAACCAGTATTGTGGGATCACCCAGGTGTATGATGCAAAATCATCCAAGATCATAAGCAATCTTGTATATATATTTTATTTATTTAACCCATTTTTTTGTCTTGTAGGTTTCTAATCAAATTTGGAGTAAATAAAATAAATATGTTAATTCTCCTACACTCCAAGGAAAAGACAAGGCAAATTGCATATAGACAAAATCCTAGTCACCTACATGCTAGAAGACAAAGATTGGACAATGAAGAGTCTTCAAAGAACCCAATTCATGAAGGAAAGAAACAAAGGAAGCCTAAGAGTCATCTTTCTCCAAGTTGGATGCCACCAGGCAAGAAGAAGAATACCAAGAGTCATTGGAGCCCAAAAGAGGAAGATGAAACTTGGAAAAGGAAATATTATAAGTAGATCAAAGTTTGGCTCCAAAGAGGATTGAAAAAAAAGAGAAGAGCCCAAATCTATTTCTATTTTTTTGCAAGTCATCAAGAGGACATTCCTAAGTGATGTTGAAGATAATTCTCCAACGGAACTACATCAATTTTGTTGAGGCAAATAAAGTGGATGTTCATGGTGACTTGTTAGGTGAAACATTTCTGAATTTTGTAAGTTTGTAAAGGTGGATAGTTGGAAAGTTTGTAAGAGATACTTCCTAGTTGGATTTGCGGAGGTTATGTATGTGTTTTACCATCTTGATTGGAAGAAATAAAACATTTAGGTTGAGAGTATTTTCTGTTGTGTATGTTTTTGTGAACCCCAATCCTACACCTGCACAAACATGGCAAACAAGCACAGTATTAGATTGAAATGCAAGTTAGAACAAGGATTCCCCATGAAATTCATCTACAATGCTCAATAATAGGAAAAATGAAGAACAAAACATAAAGGATAAATGAAATCTTAATTAAGCAATGCAAACACTCAATCTCATGGGGGAGTTGGTGCCAATTGTGTGTAGAAATTAGTCCTTTCCCAACTCCTTTATAAGCTTGATGATGATTGATCCACTTTTGTTGAATTCCTACATAACCTAGCTAAGAACTTGATAAAAATAGATATGCTTGAAGATTGAAATTGAGTATAGTGTGCTCACTCAAATTGTGGATGATATTGCAATAGAGGAGGCCTGGGTGAATGTGGGACAAAATACCAACCAATGAGAAGAGGCCACTTGTCCACATGTGATTGGAGGAGGAATGAGCACATTTTGGTCAATGTGCATGATAAATGCCATGAGATTCAAATTTGAAAGTGGCATGTTTAGAGGGAAGGGAAATGGATTTAATGCCACTTGTCTCAAGGCCAAGGACATGTAAGAGGCATTAAATTCCTTGTTGGAAGTACCCATCCCTTTTGGAGGGATTTTTGAATTGAAAGAATATTCCACAAAAGATGCCCTTTTGAATGGAAATTAATGATTTAATAAATCAAATAAATTGATTTATTGTGCAAGTTGCAAAATCTAGAGGATTTGAGTGATTAGGATTAGATTAATCATGATTTGATCAATTTAATAGGAGATTAGATGATTTGAAAATTTTGACTTAGATTTTAGGATTTAAATAAATCAAAGTTGTGAGGAATAATGATTTAATTAAATAAGGATTGATTTATTTAATTAAAGAGGATGATGTTAGATTAAATCGAATAAAGATAAATTTATTTAATTTAAATGAGATGACTTTAGAGATTAATTAAATAAAATGAATTATTTAATTAAAAGAGGGACTATATGATTAATTAAACAAACTGATTTATTTAATTAATAGGAGATGATGACTTAATTAGATAAAAGGGGATTTATTTAATTAAGAGATGAAATGTGATGAATTTAATCAAATAAAGATTATTCAATTAAATGAATTAGTAAAGGGGATGATTTTAGGAAGAAACGATGTTAGTAAGATCAAGATCAGGTGTGTAGGATCAACTTGTATATTTTTGGTGTCTACAGTTTTATGAAATTCTCAATATATAATGTTACTTCATAGCTGAAGGTGTTGCTACAACATTCACATAATATATTCATTTAAGGGTTGCAAGTTTAAGAGGTTAATCCACATTTATTTTTTATGCAACTAAAGGAATCAAAGGGATAAATGAAAATCCTTAAGAGTTGGAATTTATCAAAGTTAATTTTCATCTAAGAGAAGAAGAGTAATCTTGACAAATAACAATCTTAAGGCTGAAATTTAACAAGGATATGTTGGCAAATACAATTTGTTACAATATTTGAAGTTTTGAGAAAATTATTATAAGAATTTGAAGGCATGAATATTGTTTTGTACATAAATGAAGTTGATAGCTCTACATCAAATTGGTATCAGAGCAGGAGATCTTGAGAGTGGAGAGAATCCACTAAGACCATGGGTGAAGAATTGGTAGAGAGTGAAGAAGCCCTGAGAGGCTATTGATTCTATAGAAATCATGTTGGTTTTCCTCCAGCAGAGATGAAGCTAGGTAGAAGGTGTGAAAATGTCCTCCACTGTGTGAAAGTGGGTAGAGGGGGTTTTGAGAGGTGCATCTTCCAAATTCTTTGTTGGGTAGAGGATAGTTGTGGGATTTTCTAGATATGGAAGTGTGTGATTATCTCCATATTGTGAGACAAGATTGTGTAGGTTTTGTATTTATTGTGCATGTGTATGTAGGAAATTTCTTCAAGAAAGAGGGAGAGTATGAGTTTAGGCTTGGGTAAATCTTTAAAAATTTCTTTTATTGAAAGAAGAGAAAGGAGGTTAGATGCAAAATGTAAGGACAAGTTGCAAAAAAAAATGAAGAGAGGAAAGACCTGTACTCAAGAGGACTTGTGTTTATTTTTCCCTTAGGTGTATGATGCAGGAGCATCCGGGCTCATAAGCAATCTTGCATATATAGTTTATTTATTTAACTCATTTGTTTGTCTTGTAGGTTTCTAATCAAATTTGGAGTAAATAAAATAAATATTTTAATTCTCCTACACTCCAAGGAAAAGACAAGGCAAATTGCATATGGACAAAATCCTAGTCACCTACATGCTAGAAGATAAAGATTGGACAATGAAGAATCTTCAAAGCACCCAAGTCATGAAGGAAAGAAACAAAGGAAGACTAAGAGTCATCTTTCTCCAAGTTGGATGCCACCAAGCAAGAATAAGAATACCAAGAGTCATTGGAGCCCAAAAGAGGAAGATGGAACTTGGAAAAGGAGATATTATAAGTAGATGGAAGTTTGGCTCCAAAGAGGATTGAAAAACAAGAGAAGAGCCCAAGTCTATTTCTGATTTTTTGCAGGTCATCAAGAGGACATCCATAAGTGATGTTGAAGATAATTCTCCAAGGGAACTACATCAATTTTGTTGAGGCAAAGAAAGTGGACGTTCATGGTGACTTGTTAGGTGAAAAATTTCTGAATTTTGTAAGTTTGTAAAGGTGGATAGTTGGAAAGTTTGTAAGAGATACTTCCTAGTTAGATTTGTTGAGGTTATGTATGTGTTTTACCATCTTGATTGGAAGCAATAAAACATTTGGGTTGTGATTATTTTTTGTTGTGTATGTTTTATGAAATTATCAATATATAATGTTACTTCATAGTTGAAGTTGTTGCTACAACATTCACAAAATATATTCATTTAAGGGCTGCAAGTTTAAGAGGTTAATACACATTTATTTATTTTGCAACTAAAGGAATCAAAGGGATAAATGAAAATCCTTAAGAGTTGGAATTTATCAAAGTTAATTTGCATCTAAGAGAAGAGGAATAATCTTGACAAGTAACAATCTTAAGGCTGAAATTTAACAAGGATATGTTAGCACATGCAATTTTTTACAATATTTGAATTTTTGATAAAATGATTATAATAATTTGAAGGCATGAATATTTTTGTTATCACAATGCACATAAGTTAATTTGATATCTCTGCATCATAATTATAAAGTGATATCTCTATTTGTGGAGGAATGTGAACCCAAAAATTGACACACTGAACCACTGTAATGGCAGGTTTGATACTTAGGCAAATTTTTGAGTAGCTATACTTTTCGAACCAACTTATCTTATAAAAATGTCTTCAAGAACACTTCTAAATCATGATAGGATGATCCACAACTATTTTTACATCAATTACAACATTGGATCATGCATTATGTACATACCATGCTCATGTTGCCAGACTGTATCATCAATGAAAATCTCCTCAAACTTCCAATAGTGTGGAGTTCAAAAAGTGTTTGAAGGTGTTATATGGGTCATGTCTACTCATCTAGCAGAAGCATAATTAATTTTTAATCTTTCATGTGTACCACCAATGTTGTAATGGCATACATGCTACAAGTTTCATATTTTTGTGCTTAACGCCAACCTAATTTGAATTTGTGAAGTGTGCAAAAATTTTTCATTGAAGACCGAGGTTGTGAAGATTGTTTAGGACTAGGTTGATCATGTGTTGGAATCAGCATGTCATGTTCCTCTTCATGGTGTTGGGTGTAGTCCATTTTTGGTCTTGTCTTCTACATGTTTCATGTCATTGTTTGATCTTTGGCCGACTTGTAATTGCAATATTCTTTGTTGTAGGCCAACATATGTAATGTAATCAATGTAATATTATGTATATATTTTCAACCTAGTTGATCTAGGTCATGAATCATGAAGAGATTCGTCAAGGAATTGTAATGCACTATGATGTTTATTTAAGTGACTAAAAGAGAAAGATCAAAAGTGAAAGATCTTGTCTGAATTCAATTTGATCATATCTATTTGATAGAAGAGAAGTGTTGTGTGCACATAATTGGTTGTTGGAGGCAATGAGCCAAAGGAAAATCTTCTTGAATGCTAAAATTAGTGAGCCAATAATCAATAGAGAAGACATTTGAAGAATTTGTAGAAGAGTTATCAAAGCAGAATTGCAATCATCAAAAGAGAAGGTAAAAAGAAGAATTGTAATCATCAAAAGTGTTGAGCCTAATTATTAGATTTAGACAGTGGAAGGACTGTCATTCTATAATCATCTTTTAGTTTTTCCTCAAATCAAGGATTAGTTGCTTCCTTGGGTTGTATCCCTAAAACAAAGTTTGTAGGGACTTGTATCTTCCTTGGGAGTGACCCTAAAACCTTTTCAGGGATTAGTAGCTTCCTTGGGTTGTAGCCCTATAAAAAGTTGTAATTGTTATTCATTTATGAGACTAGATTAAGACAGTATCTTTGAGCAACTTTTTTCACCTTGTTTTTCCCCTTTATGGTTTTCCACATACATCTGGTGTTGTGTGGTGTTGTGCATTGTGTTCATCTTTCATGTTTATGTCTATGCTATAAATTTTTGGTTTTAATTTGCTCCAAAGGGTTTGATATTTGATAGAATATTGATTCACCCCCCCCGCTCTTAGTATTTTGGTGTGTGTTCAACAATTGGTATCAGAGCTTGGTTCCTTAGAATAAGTATAATAGCTTGAGGAAGATTCATGATGGCACAAGAAGGATCTCCCAAGGTGCCTAGGTTTGATAGAAAAAATTTCACTTTATGGAGTGTAGAGAAGGGGGATTCGCTACTCATGAGTCTCTTTATTCTAAAGAGATTCCCAAGGGGCGAAAATCGCTAAACTACCTCAAGGAACAACGTGAGAGTTATAGAATTGGAAAGAGTAGGTCATGAATATTTTCTAGACAAACTAATAGGCTCCCGACCAAAGGATATCAGCGCAAAATAAGGATGGCAGTGCGGCGCGCTGGCATCCCAGAGGCACGTTGGCATCTTGTACGGACCAAAAACTGAGTTTATCACAAAAAAAGGAAAAGTGAATACAAACAAACATATTGCTAAAGACTCTTAAGATGTGGGAAAATAATAGAATATAACAGAATTGAAATGAAGTGAAGTAAATAATATAACTAAAGAGAATAGAGGAAGAAAATTCTCATAGCAACCCAAGTAATGAAGCCTCCGACTAGTAGATATCTTCAATACCTGCATGCACAAGATCTGGAGAAAATTTTGGAGCTATAGAGGGGTTTTCCTTAGTCAAACCCCTATTTTGGTGTTCCCACCTCCACAGACAGCCAAATAGATGGAGAGAAATTAACAAAGGAGTGATAAAAGTAATCCTCGTTGAGGAGGAGAACCCGTATCATAAAATGGAGATGCAATAGATAAGGGATGTGTGAAATCCTAGCATGGTCACAAGAACAAGATAAGGGAGATATCAGCTAAAAGGCTAAAGGACTCCAAAGTGGGAGATCAAGATAGTTGCAAGAGCCAAGAGTGTTGTAGAGGGTGTTGTGGGAATGTAAGAGTGTTGTTGTAGTGAGTTATGAAAGCTTGAAGTTGGTGTAACAAACAAGAGGGTTGTGCAAGCAAGAGTGAGATGGGAGAATGTCCAAGATAGGATCCAAGAGGGAGAAGGAGAGAAAATGAGTTTAAAAGAGCTTTTAAAGAGGGAAAATAAGCTTCCTAAGCTATTACAAGGCATCCTGGGATGTTAGCACCGATAAAACTTGTTGACAAGTGGAAAATATGCTCAGAAGTGACTGTTTGAACATTGAAATTTCAAAGGATTCTAGCATAGTGCACAGACATACGCATGGCATGCTAGTGTCCAGACACATCACACTACAAAATGACATGAATGGGAAAAGCACAAAGTTTGATGCAAAGCAAACACACAAAGGAAGTTGCTGAAAAGGGGTCTCGAGCATCTTGAGAGGGGAAAAAGGCTGATGCAGGGCTAAAATGAGCCTACACAAATGCTAGGGGAGTGGACACTAAATTAGATGCAATAATGTATGTGAAATTGTAAGGGGTGCCATTTTACGACATTACATTTTCCCCTTATCTTTAGTGGGCATATGAATCTACACTAATATGCACGCTAAAGTAAATCTACTAAACATAAATAACATCATGGTGACAAAAGGATATTGTAGAGGAATAATACAACTCTTCGAACCAAGGAAACATGCCCCCAGGCTGAATACCTACAAAACAAACACATTATACAAGAAAGACCTACATAAGACAACAAGGTTAGAACATAAAAATCCATTACATCACGGGGTTAGAACATAAAAACACACACGCACAAGCACACAAAAAATTAAAGGATTTGAGTCAGCAAAGTGAAAGAGACCTGAATGTTAAAGGTTGTCTTAGTACTATGTGTCATCCCCAAATTAAGAAATAATACATAGAATAATTCTAAAAAGGAGAGAAGAATGTAAGGATTGATTACTTCAAGAGAAGAACACACCCAAAAGTCAGGGAAGCAACCAATATCAAAGAGAGAAAGAGCATATACCCAAGATGGAGAGGATGAAAATCTTTGACCTGGTATATACACAATTGAGAAGAGAAGAGAACAGAACAGAAGAGAAGAGAAAAGGCTCAAGAGAGAGCAAGAAAGAGGAATGAAAATTCCAACAGAGATGGCTCCACAAGTACTCTCTCCAGAGGAGGTTTGAACGAAGTGCACCAAAGGCCCATAGAGATCAATGATGGATAAATCTCACAGGATGAAAGCGCTTCACAGGTCCTCAAACTCGCAAAGAAGGTATCCCAGGTACTCTCTCCTGAGGGAAGCCCAATGTAGGGGACTCTACAGAGCCAGATTGGACCTTACAAGTGCTCATTCCTACAAGGTTGATTGAAAAGCAGCTTCACAGGTGCACCTGTAAAGCAACATGTTACTTTGTAGTCTAAACATGTTAGGAAAGCTTGATGTAAAGAAGTTCTATAGGTTCTTGGTCCCACAAAGAAATACTGATCAAAGAAGCCTATGGTTGTTGCAAGCTACGTCATAGGATAGTCAAAGAAAAGATATGCCTAGTTAGACTACCCCCAAGCTAGACGCAAAGCTATAAGACAAGTCTTGTTGGGATTCCCCAAAGCTAAAAACTAATAGAATTCACTCAAGAGAAAAATTTCAAAGGGGTCCCTCAGGAACCCTTCAAGACAGCAAGGGGCCCACTCAAGGGGATGCTCCAATTGAAAGATAAAGAAAAGAGAGGAGGTCCTTAAGAAGGACACAGATATCCAAAATAAGTTATTACTTACCCCTAGCACACAGGGGAGGAGAACCATGCAAGATACTTAGAACATACAGGATAGAGGTAAACCTTGACATCAGAAAATAAATGAGTGATGGAACCTGAATCAAGAAGATGTGTTTTATCCTTCAAGGCCTTATATTCACTAGTGGAATGGCCAGGCACTTGATGGTATGCACAAAAAAAATGTTTTTCTTTATCATGTTTATGAAATTTCTTGTGTGTAAGAGGAGAAAGAGTAATCAAATGGGATTTAAGGAGCCTCAACAAAATATTCTCTTGCTCAGATAAAGAATGAGGAGCAAGAAGCAACCCTTTCTCTTCTTGAGAAAAGCTTGTCTACTAACGAGAAGAAGAAATGAAGATAGAAGACAATGGTGGAGGAATTTTTCAAGAGAACGAGGTTGACTGGAAACCATGTCCCCATTCAACCATGGTTTATGTTTAGATTGTTCATTTGAGAAACCAAACCCCAAGTTATGCTTATGAGGTACACAATCTATAGGGACCTGAATGCCTTGTTCATTATGCCCACAACCTTTACGCCCATAGCCATATTTAGAGATGAGCTTAAATCCAAGTCCATAACATGCTTACAAATCTTGAGAAGGAGGAGGATATTCATAGAGAGAATTATTCTAGCAATGGGGATTATAATCCTCTACAAGATCACCATCAACCTTCTTGAAAGGACTACCAGCATTAACCTCTTTTATAGAAATATGATCATCTTCCTCATGAGGAGGAGGATTGGCATTAAGGACATTACAACTATTTCTCACATTATTCCACAATATAGAAGAATAATCATCTTTGATAGCAGGTTTAGATGATGCTATCGGAATGTCTAAGTGGATCGGGGAGACTTTACATTTTCCAATGAAGGATTCCATAAATTCTAGAGAACCCCAATCATCACCAAGACATACATTTTATTGAGAATATGTAAAAGGAGTAGACATAAGACTTCTTACTTCAGAAGGATCTTCTTCAGGGACATCTATCTCAAGAGTATCCTTTGTAGTAGGTACTACTAGAGTAAACATCAACACGTTGGAAGAAACTGAAGGAATAAGAGTAGGCATAATGAAACCTAACCAGCAGCTACCATCTGACATAAGTTCATAGCATTAGGGTCAGTCTCAACTGTGACCACTTGATTATTGCAAATGAACTTAATAGATTTATTCAAGGTACACAGGACTACACCCATAGAATAAATCCACGGTCTACCAAGAAGAAGGTTATATTGTAATTTTCTAACATAACATATACAAGGGTGGGTACGGTAATGGGTCCCATTCTCAAAGGCAATACTATCATGTCTAGGGCTTGTTGACCAACATTATCAAACCCATGAATGACAAAAAAAGAAGCATTAAGAGAAGATGAATCAATATTAATCTTAGCTAATAGATCAATGCTATATATATTGAGTGTTGAACCAACATCAATGAGAGTACGTCTAATGCTGATGGTATTAATATTAACTATAATCATTAAAGGATTCGCTTGTTTCAGCATATTCAGGGGTGGAAGTTCTTGCAGATAGAATGTAATATTCAGCGAATTCACATGAATAAGAGCTATCAATGCATTAGCATCCACCAGCCTAGAAGAAGAAGGAAAGAGGATCTTTTGTAAGGCTTCTTGAAGCATACCTTGGTAAATCATAGCAAACTGAAGCAAGTCCCACAGTGAGATCTTAGCTAAAGTAACTCAAAGTTTCTCGACAATATCGTAATCACTGGGTGCTTTAGTCATAGGTTTAGGAGCTTGAAGAAGGCTTGGTTGTTTATTCGTTACATTCTTATAAGTATGGGCTACTTCTCTATAAGAGGGAGCCATAGAAAGATTAAGAGAATCATTATCAAATGGGACACCATCAATAGAACAAATCCTTTCAAGAGAGGGACTAGCTGGAGTCAGATAAATGACCGATCTCTTAGGCTTTTGAGGGGCAGTAGAGACATAAATTACATTTACAGAATCATCACAACTACTTGAATAATTATTCAAATAAATATTCTCAACATCGATCCAGGGAGGATCAAATATGGAAGGAGATTCATCATTCGCTAATACATCATCTCTCGAGGAGAGTGCATTGGAATAGTGACTGGATTTTTCATTAACTAATGCATCGTCTCTAGAAGAGAGTGCATTGGAATAGAGACTAGATTTATCATTCACTAATGCATCATCTCTAGAAGAGAGTGCATTGAATGAATAGAAGGTAGAGTAACATTAAGAAAGGTATCAATGATTTCATCCTCTTGCACCAAAATATCCTTAGAAGGAATCTCAGGAGAGGGATCAACAAAGAATAATAAGAAAGGAGACAAGAACTCACCTTCACATGCTTGTAAGAAAATTTATTGAAGCTTCTTAACAAAGCTGGAAAGAGATAGAAGGAAGAAAGCTAGAAAATACATTTTAAAATGGAGATATAGACAGGTCGACCAATCCAAAGAAATCGAGTGGTGATAGAAGAAAAACCAAAAATCAAGATTTTCATAATTTTTTGATATTTTCTAAGTTCTAATAATTTGCATTTTCAGAGGTCTCCGGAGTAAAATTTAGGGTTGAAACTTGTGTCCGTCCCTAAAATTTAGTTGTCAAAGGCACAATATTTAAGGGACTGAATTAATCCTCTTGGAGACCTTTCCAACAATGTAAATGGTTTTGAATTTCAATTACTGAGTTAAAAGTTATGACCCCACCAAGTTGGGGTAAAAAAATTCCTAGTTTTTTGAAAAATAATGTGGTTCACATTAGGTTCACCAAAATGTAGAGAAGGGGGATTCACTACTCATGAGTCTCTTTATTCTTAAGACATTCCTAAGGGGTGAACTGCCCTAAACTACCTCAAGGAACAACTCAAGAGTTCTATAATTAGAAAGAGTAGGTCACAAAGATTTTTTTGGACAAACTGACAGGCTCTCGGCCAAAGGATGATAGCACAGAATAATGATGACAACGCGGCATGTTGGCATCCCAAAGCCATGTTGGCATATCGTACGGACCAGAAATTGAGTTTATCACAGAAAATAACAAAGTGACTACAAACAATCAGATTGTTAATAACTCTTAAGATGCAGGAAAATAGTAGAATATAACAAAACTAAAATGAAGTGAAGTAAATGATAGAACTAAAAAGAATGGAGAAAGAAAATTCTCACAACAACCCAAGTAATGAAGCCTCCAACTAGTAGATACCTTCAATACCTACATACATAAGATTTGGAGAAAATATTTGGGTTGTATAGGGGTTTGCCTCAATCAAACCCCCGTTTTAGTGTTCCCACCTCAATGGACAGCCAAATAGATAGAGAGAAATGAACAAAGGAGTGATAAAATCAATCCCCGTTGAGGAGGAGAATCCATATCACAAAATGGAGATGCAATAGATATGGGATGAGTGAAATCCCAAGATGCTCACAAGCACAAGATAAGGGAGATATCAGATGTAAGGCTAAAGGAAGCCAAAGAGGGAGAGAAAGATAGTTGCAAGAGCCATGAGTGTTGTAGAGGGTGTTGTGAGATTGCAAGAGTTTTTTTGTAGTGAGTTGTGAAAGCTTGAGGCTGGTGTAATAAGCAAGGGAGTTGTGCAAGCAAGAGTGAGATGGGAGAATTTCCAAGATAGAAGCTAAGAGGGAGAAGGAGAGAAAATGAGTTGAAAAGACAACTTTTAAAGAGGGAAAAGAAGCTTCTTGGTCCATTACAAGGCATCTCAGGTCGTTAGCACCGAAAAAAATTGCAAAAAAGTGGAAAACATGCTTGGAAGCAGCCATTTGAATGTTGAAACATCACAGGACACTAGCATAGTGCGTAGACATCTGCACGACGTGCTAACTTGTCTAGACACATAATAGTACAAAATGACATGAACAGGAAAAGTAAAAAGTTTGATGTAAAGAGGATGTGCGAAGGAAGCTACTAAAAAGGGGTCTTGAGCATCCTAAGAGGGCAAAAAAGGTTGATGTGAGGGCTAAAATGAGCCTATAAAAATTCTAGGGGAGTGGACACTAAAGCAGATACAAGAATGTATGTGAAATTGCAAGGGGTGCAATTTTACGACATTACATGGAGATTCTAAATGGAAAGCCATCTGACCTTTTTAGGGTTTGGTGTTTGGAAATCTATCAAAGATGGATATAGTGTTCTTACTACTCTTGTAATTGATCCAATTGAGATAAGAGCCTATGAGAAAAATGGAAAGGCAAAGAATGTTATCTTGAGTGGGCTCTCATATTTTGACATTGTAAAAGTAATGCACTACAAGTCAGCAAAGGAGGTTTAGAATAAGCTTAGTGGTATCCATGAAGGAGATATCAAAGTGAAGAAATCCAAGATGTAGATCTACAAAGGAAATTTTGAGAACCTAAAAATTTCAAAGGTTGAAGATATTTTTGGATATGTGCTTTGGGTAGATGAAGTGATCAATACAATCAGAGGACTAAGTAAATATTTGGAAGATTTGTAGCGGTCAAAAAGGTACTAAAATATCTTCCTAGAACTTATGGTTTTAAAGTATCTTCTATTGAGGAAGCTATAGATCTGGATCAACTTTTAGTGGATCAATTATATGGTACCCTTATTGAATTTGAAATGCGAGATTTTGATAAATAAGGTCCAAAGAAGGAAGCTACTTTTAAAGCTAGTAAGAAGGAAATATATGAAGAATCTAATCTGAATAGTGATATTGATGAATTGGAAGCAAATTTTGTAAGTAAGTTGAAGAGAGGTACCAACAAGTACAAAGATAAACTACCTTTCAAATGTTTCATGTGTGGAGAGGTTGGTCATTTTTCCTCTAAATGTCTCTTGAAATATTTTGATAAGAGAAATAAAGAGCCTAGAAGAAATAAGCTTAAGAAGATTCTCTACTCCATGGAAGATTCTTGCTCTGCAAAAGATGATGACTCCAATGGTTTGGATAATGAAGATGAATTTTTGTTTTTGGATGCTAAGAAGATTGAAGATAAAGCTAAAGATCCAAGTTTTGTGTGCACTACTTTTCTTGCAAAAGATGGGTGATTGAAATTGGTTGTTCCAACCACATGATAGGAGATAAGAGAAATTTTATCAAACTTGTGAAGTGGAATGGTAGTATAGTCAAGCTTGGAGATGATACTTCAGTACAGATCTATGGAAAAGGCTCGATAAGTATTGATGGAAAGAGAAAAGAAAAATATGTTATTTATGTCAAAGGTCTCGAGCACAATCTTTTGAGTGTGAGTCAGATGTACAAAAATGGATACAATCTCATATTTAATGAGAGTGGATGTAAAATCAAAAAATGAAAGTCAAGAAAATTGGTTGCTAAAGGTTCTAGGATAAGTGGTGACATATACAGTCTAAGAGATGTCAATGGGAGAACTTATCTTCTGGGACAAGAAAGTGAATGTTAGCTTTGGCATAGGAGAATGGGACACATAAACTTTGACAATCTTGTGAAGATCAGCTCATTGCATGTGGTAAGAGATATGCCTAAGATAATCTAAAAGCCTACAAGTATAGTGTGCAAGGAATGTCAATTTGGTAAGTAGACAAGGATAAGTTTCAAGTCTAAAGAATATTCCTCTCGTATACCTTTGGAGTTGGTACATAGTGACTTGTGCAGACCTACCAAAACAAAAAAATTGAAAGGAGAAAACTATATCATGTTTTTTTATTGATGATTTCTCTAGGATGACATGGGCTACATTCTTGAAAGATAAATTTGATGCTTTTGGTAGATTCAAGATTTTCAAATAAATGGTTGATAATGAAATGAATGCAAAGATAAAAAATTTGAGGTCTAATAGAGGAGGTGAGTTTACATCAAATACGTTCAATAATTTTTATGAGAAATATGGAATAAAGAGACATCTATCTATTGCTAGAAATCCTTAGCAGATTGAGGTTGTGGAAAGAAAGAATAGATCTGTTAATGAAATGGAAAGGACCATGTTGATGGAAGAAAATTTCCTAATGTTTATTCAAGAGAATCAATTCATACTATAGTATATATTCTGAACAGAGGATTGTTATGGTATAGAAGACTTGCAACTATCAAGTATTTTAGAGTCTTTGGAAGAAAATGCTATATCAGAAGAGATGAAGGTGTTCTAGGGAAATTTGATTCAAGGGTTGATAAAGGTATATTTCTAGGATATTCATCTTAGAGTAAATCATACATGTGCTACAACAAAAGATTGGGAAGAATAGTTGAAAGTACAAATGTAAAGGTTGACGAAGACCTACATCAAAATATGAATGAAATTGAGGACTACGGATCTAATTCACCTCCCTTCTTAGATGAAGAAGAAGAAGAATCTGAAGAGAAAGAAGAAATAGTATAAAATCACATTAAGACTCCTACCAAGTATGTCCAAATAAATCATTTAGAAGATAAGATCATTGGTGACAAGAATAAAGGAGTGTTGACCAAAAGAAGGCTTGCAAAGACAAGTGAACAAGTAAACTTTTATTTGTTATCAAAAATAGAACCTAAAACTTTTTTTGATGATAGCAAGGATGAAGGATGGATACAATCAATGGAAGAAGGCTTGAATCATATGGAGAAGAATTAGACTTGGGAACTAGTTTCAAGGCATGTGGACAAAATGTGATAAGAACAAAGTGGGTTTTCAAGAACAAATTGAATAAGGAAGGAGAAGTTGTAAGAATCTGTGAGAGAGGGGATTCACTATTCTCATGTCTCTAAGACAAAAAAGATTCAATATGGAGAAATTTTCCCTTGATCACCTCAATGATGTGAACTTGAGTAATGGGGGATCAAGGTGAAAGAGATTATAAAATGTGCTTAGAACAAAATTTCTAGAATGGTCATATACAAAGGACTTTGGGGATTGAAAAAGTAGATTACATATATTCTTGAGGAAAAAGGATAAGCTCTTGACCAAAGGAAATTATAATGAGATTAGGATGACAGTGCACCGCACTAGCGTCTCATATGAATAGAGAATTAAACCTTTGCACATAACTCAAAGAATCTAATAACTGTTCAAAAATACAAGTTTGTTTAATCAGTTGACTTAACAAAAAGCAAGAATGAAATTAAATGACAAGGAGAGAAAGATATTAACTCACAAGAGGTCCCCACACTTTGAACCCTCCTATAAAGCTTCACAAAATTAACTTGAACACAAGGTGAACGAGGAAAAGTGTTGGGGTTTTTTGGGGGCTTGCCTCATTCAAACCCCCATTTTGGTATTCCCACCTCCACAGATAGCTAAATAGATAGAGAATATAAAAGATATTAAATAAAGTAGATACAATGAGTGATAAAATAAAATCCCATAATGGAGGAGAACTCATATTAAAAAATATAGACACAAATGAATACACTAGCAAATAGATAAGAAAGCAAGAGAGTGTTACCAACAGTCTGTGGCTCCCTCTTGGATTGATAGATGTGATGTTGAGTGCTTGCAAGAGAGCCTTGGCTATTGGTGATACTTCAATCCCGAAGAGATTTATCATAGAATCATGATGTAGAAGAGAAGAGAAAGAAGAGAGTAAGTTGGAGTGGATTAGAGTGAGAATCACGTAAATGAGAGTGAAAAAAAGATTTTTGTGAAGTTGCATGGGCAAGAAGAGCTTTTACACTCAAGATTCTACCACAATGACACTTGTCATGGGAAAAGGCTCCCAAGATTCCTTATTTGAACTTGTAAAGTCTGGGGATGCTAGCACGCCAAGCAAACATCTATGTGTTGTGTAGGCATCCAACTCACAACTTTGCAAGAAATGAGGTGGAAAAATTTTGTCACTTCATCATTTCCCCTTATGGGGTTGGAATCACAAAATTATAACTCATAAGGTTCTTGTCATAGATGCGTCTAGGTGCCATAAATACAGGGGGGAAAATGTGCAAATGTGAAATTACCACAAGGTATAATTTTACATTACGTTTTTCCCCCACTTTAGTTAGCTATTTTTTGAAAAAAATTGGCTACACTAAAGTAGAAAAGAGAACATTAGTACAAACTTAAAAATTTGAAATTTTTATGGATTTGCATGCCAAAAAGGATACTATAGAGGTTGTAGAGGTTGAGTAGGTGGATACTGATGATGCCACTAATGATCAATCTCTATGAGAAACTACAACATCAAACATGAAGTTTCATTCTACAACTCAAATTTAGGTCAACTCAAAAATTAGAAGAAGCTACCACGGCGAGAAGAATGCTCAAGAAAAATTTGGTGGTTCAGAAGAAAAATATGATGAAGAGGTGAGTATATGTCCCCTCTTATTTTTCCCCCCAATTAGGTAGGGTGAAAATAGGAAGAAATGGAAGGACCGCATTCATCAGGAAAAATGGATCAAAATGACCTATATACTCAGGAGGGCCCACAGAAGGGTCATTTTCACTATTCACCATGAGCGAATTATTGACTTTTGTGAGAGGAAAGTTAGAAAAATGCCTTGTAGATGTGACTATGTGGATCTCAATATTGAATATCTACGTCGAGCCACAACCGAGGGTGAGGAGGTTGATTAGGTATTCCAAATTTCACCCCCTCTATACATTTTCAGGTATTTTTGTGATGTTTTTCAAATCTAGGGTGGCACATGTGTCTGATTGGCTTGAAGGCATCCAACTTGTGCGATGTCATCTCAACAACATGATGGTGGCCTTCATCCATATCATCATTCACCATGCACATTTTCGTCAAGATAGTGTTCATGGAATTCGACCCCAGACACCAATGTGTCACACAGACATCTATGTGGCATGCCTTTGTCCCAAAGGTAACTTAGAGAAAAAATTTGATGTATAAGTTATAATTTTTTGATATAGATAGATCTAGCATAGATTTTATTTTTGTTTTGTAGGATTGGCTCGAGGTACATGAGCACAGAGGTAGGTGTGTGCTCACGATACTTCAAGATCAGGTCGCTCTTGTGCATCCTGACGATCACGATCATCTCTGATGGGTGGGCCTATGGTGGTCCTACACACTACCCAAGATGTTGTACCACCCTTCTATGATCATGGCACTCATGGAGTGTTGGGACATGTTTACCTCTTCCTTCCACCTATTGTCAAGAGAGATGAAATTCACTCTAGAGGATGTGTACTAGATTATAGGCCAGCCCATCCATGGATGGCAGGTGGCCCATGATGATACACACTCACCCCAAGAGGTGTTAGAGAGCTAGCAATACTACATTGGGCACACAGACCCTGACGACACACTAGCCACATCTACATATGGTGGTTTGAGCATGGACGAGTGGTAGTCCCACTACTGAGGAGGGTGATGGTAGTCATAGTCACCCTCTAAGTCACCATGGATGGGTGAGGCTCACACCTACACAAGGGCCTGATCCACACGATTCAAGAGATGGAGGAGCGATGAACCATATTTTTCCTAGGGTCACAACACATTCACCCACTTGTATCACAAATTGGCTAGATATGTACATTATTATTATTCAATCTTCATAGCCTGCACACTCCTACAAGTATGGGATTTTTCACATATTACTTGCACCCAACTAGTTGGGTATCCTTAGGGAACAGCTCCTAGTACACCAATGTCACACGCATACCCAATGGTACATGAGTGGAGATATAGAGATTTATTGTTTTGGCAGCTAAAATTTGATACTTTTTTGTCCCATGATGTTATATGGTGACCTTATATGGGCATGTGGTGGCCCATAGATAAGCAACAACTACAACACATGCAGCACAATCGCTTCCTAGCAGGACCCACCAATTATCTCATCATGTCATATTATTGGCATAGGGTCACCCATCAGTTTAGGATTTTTCAAACTATTCCCTTGACCCACCTTATGTACGCTTGGGTAGCTAGGAGCACTATTAGATCAGGCAACCATTGTCATCCAACCTGATGAGCCTAGTTTTGGGTCTTAATTTGGGTAGAATCCATAGTTTATTTGTTGAAGTTGACATGGACTTTGATAATTAAATGTTGGTATTTTTATAATGTTTCCCTCAAACCATAAACATTGGGTTTAATTCCAATTCTACCAGTTTTAATTGCATTAGCTATTATGTGGACTGTCTGTATTAATTTTGCATGTGGTTGATGAATGTTCTTTAAGGTGGTTTTAGATGTGCAATTATTATGTGTACTAACATTGCCATGCAAACACACTTAAGGATGCTGATTTGAGGAATGCAGTCGCCAGCTGGTCATTACAGAGGAGGCATTCGAAGGTCAACTGGAGAATGACGGTGGAGATTCCCCCTAACAGCCATATGTAAGCACCTTATATTGATCTCCCACGATGTTGAGCAGCTACGGGCGTTACTGCAGTGATTGAGTTTATGTTTGGACTTGCATGTCTAACCGGATTCCCTGCATGTGTAGCCACCCTCCATTCTTTTCTCTACTTTCCCTAAATAAAGTTCGGGTTCTCCTTCTTCGGGAGTTCGAGAGTCTGAAGGTTACCAAGCTGCTGATTTTTTATCTGATAGTTTACTAAGCATTTCCAGACATGCTACTCTTTTGTAATTGCATTTCCAAATGAATAAGATGAAGTTCTGAGTTGAGCATTTGAGTTTACATTAGTTTTAGAGGATACTCATCCAAGGGGGCCCACTTGGTGATTAATTTTTTCCTTAGTTTAGTTAGATTAGTTATTAGTTTATGTTTAGTGCTTAGTTGAGAATCTGGCACTGACTATTCCTGCAGCCACTAGAATTCCATTCTATGACTATACCTACAGCCAAAGCAGACAGAGTAGTTCCCTGTTTATTGTTCAAATTTTCATTCCTATCATGCATTCTCAGCTTAGTTTAATTGATGAGTGGTGTTCAGCATTTACTTTGTTCCTTTCCATGCAATTTACTTTCAGTATTGAATCTTTCTTAGTTGTAGAATGAAGATGACTACTTTGAAGTTCCTAGTGCACATATTGTGTTGACCCATTTCAAGTTCACGTCCCTAGGTTGACAATTTAAATGTACCTTCATGATGGTTAAAATGGCTATTCATGTTAGATGTCCAATCTTTGAATCATGGTTGTAAAGGATTAGTTATTAAGATCATTGTAGGAGGCCAACATTTTTGGCAACATTGTTGGGGATGGTGTCAAACTAGGGAATTCTTTCAAGCCATTGCTAGTTTTCTTCCTACTATAGTATTTTCTGGAATTTTCTCTTAGTGTTTAGAAGTTATGATCCACTATTCTTTCACTAATTCTTTGTGTGAGTTGATTGTTGTTGAGTGATATTGCATGCATAGAAGAAGAAGAGATGATTATGGGAGATTCCTTCCTAATAATCCAAAACCATTTCAACTAGTAGAGCTTCCAAACCTGCCCAAAAATGAAGAAGAAGAAGAGCCACATCCCTTTGTTGATACATTCCCTGACTTAACCAATTCTGAAGTTTCCCTTCAAGATCAAAATCCATTTGAAGAACCCTTTTCTTTGGAACTTCATCAAGCAGGCATGGCTGATGCAAATGGAAACAGGCCTAATAGGCAGAACCAACCAGCTTTTCATTTCCCCATTGCTCAACAAAATGAAGTAGACAACCTCAAAAATATCCCTACTTCATTACTTCCTAAATTCTATGGGCTTTTCATAGAAGATCTTGATACATTCTTGTTTGAGTTTGATATACTCTATAGAAGCTATGACTATACCATTGATGCCCATAGGCTTAAGTTATTTCCCACCACTTTGAAATAAGTTGCATTAAGATGGTTTATGAGCCTTGGAAGAGATACTGTGGAGACTTGGGAGTACATGAAGACTAAGGTCCTTGAGAAATACAAAGAGTATTACAAGGGAAGTGATATAAGAGGAGGAGACATTTTCAGAATGTAGAAAAAGGAAGATGAAAGCCTGGAGGATTTTATTTCAAGGTTTTTGTTTTGTTTGCAGAAATCTCCATATCATACACTCAATGAAGACTCATAGAAGCTGCACTGATGCCTTGGACCTGATGGTAGGAGGAGATGTCACTCAAGTTCCTTGGGAGGATATTAAGAAGATATGCTAGAACTATTCTAGGGCAGCCTCAAAGAAAGGGAGAGCTTACCAATCCTCTATGGGTAAGTCATCCACCAGTGGATTTTCAAGAATGGAGATTACTCATTTGTCGAAAGATTTTAAGAAGGATGTCATAAAAAATCTAGCTATTCAGTTGGATACTCTTCAAGCCAAGAAGAAACATGAGGAGGCAAAGGCAATTCTGACATAATATTGCCCTCATTGAAGAGAAAAGAAGAAGGACTATAGATGGAGGATGGTAGCTAACATTGACAGCAAGCATATTCCACCTGAGTTCATACCAATCCAGACTAAGGAATATCAAGTCTAATTTGTTGCTCAAAAAAGATCATGGGCTCCAAGACAAGGTATGCCACCAGATCCACTATCTTTTGTTGGGCCATATTTTAATTCATATTCATCTGGTAACTAGTGAAAACCCCCATGTCCATCCAACTATGGAGGATATCCACCACAATCTTTGGGTAAATCTCCAAATGCTTGGACCAATTATTAAAATTATGCACCTTAGTGGTAGCAGCCTCAGGGGAATTGGCAATAGTTTCAAGGACCTTGGCAGCCACCTCCAGGAAATTGCCAACAAGCATCCCAATGGAGAGGTGGACATCAATGGCCAAATCAAACAACCAGTTATATTCAGACACCTTCTCAACCCCAAAAGCCTTCTATCATGCCTCTCTCTACCAATCCCAACCCAAATGTGCCTAAACCCACTCAGTTACTAGCTCAGCCCACACCTAACCCAAATAATAAACCACAATAGCAACATGTATACTCTATTGATCCAAATCAATTTCCTATATATGCTGTGAGTTTAAGTAACATACATTTGCGTTTAGAAACCACTCTGCCAACTCCTTCCACACCTATCATAACTGATTTTCCTATGGAAGAAGAACCCCTGAATGTTTCCATTTAGCCCGGTGCACCTACAAATCTTGAACCGGTTCCAACCAAACAAGCGACACAAGAACCACCATTCCCCCAGAGATTGGAAGTTTCCAAAAAAAAGGAAGACAAGGAGGACACCACTTTTGACATTCTAGACTAGCTGAAGCATATATGTGTCCAGATACCCCTATTCCAGGCCATAAAATATGTCCCTATATATGACAAAGCAATCAAAGAAGCATGTCTCAAGAATTCAGGCAAGAAAAAGAAAGACCCAACTACAGTTCATGTAGTGGGACAGCTGGCTGACATCATGCTTAGAAAAGTGACTATCTCTAAGTAAAATGATCCGGGTAATCCTATTATTGAAGTCATTATCAATGGGACACACATAAAGAATGCTTTGATTGACTTGGGTGCAACAATAAATGTGATGACTAAGGACATCATGCAGTAACTGAACATTGTGAGTATGTGATCCACTCCTATTGTCTTGTAGCTTGATGATAGCTCCACTATTAAGCTCGATGGCATAGTACAGGACCTTGTGGTGATTCTAGATTTTTGGAAGTACCCAGCCGACTTCATGATTCTTTCTCTTAAAGCTACACTAGGTGGGTATCCTATCATCCTTGGAAGGCCATGGTTAGAAATAGCAGATGCTTATATTGGTTTTTGGTCAGGTGACATGACCATTTCTGATTGAAGGAGCACCAAAAATCTTGTTCTCTATCCTCCTGCTCAGCCATCCCATGCTGAGGATAATCCAATATGGTCACGTGTAGGTGAAGAGGTCGAGGAAGATGACTTTGTGATGCAGCTTATGATGTTAGGTAGAAGCCCATTCCTACAGCTTCAAGATGAAGATTAAGTGTTATCTAACATTATTCAAAACCATTGTGAGATAGAGGAGGTGCCACCCTCTCATGTGTCTTGTTCTATTGATCATGTGCAGACACTTATGTCTGTTCTACCTTATCTTCCTACAGCTACTATTTCTGTAGACAGACTTCCTGCAGCCACTCTTCCTTCAGCCACTCTTCCTCCAGAAAAACTTCCTGTAGCAACAATTATGTTCCACAAAATGTTTCCATATGAACTTAAGGTACCATGTATTAATTAAATAACTATGATAGAGTTAACTACATAAGTACAGGTGTCTAAGGAAAAATATTAGAATATTAACAGCAAATTAGGAGAAAAACAAAAACTATCATTGATAAAAAAATTGAAGGCCCGCCAAAATGAATTTGCATGGAATTACCATGATATGAAAGGCCTAGACCCCAAGCTTTGCACCCATAGGATATATATCAAGGATGATTGTTAACCGGTCAGACAGCCACAAAGAAGAATCAACCCTGCATTGAGGGAGATTGTCAAAATAGAGCTTTAAAAGTTGCTAGATGTGGGCTTTATCTATCCTATCTCAGACAACCAATGGGTGTCCCCATTGGTGATTGTGCCCAAGAAAGGAGGAAAATGGTGAGTTTGTATTGATTATAGAGAACTCAATACTACTACTAAGAAAGACCATTTTCCCTTGCCTTTTGTTGATCAAGTGTTGGACTCACTTGCAATAAAGCAGTACTTCTCTTTCCTTGACGGATTCAATGGCTACAATTAGATTCAAATTGCACCTGAAGACCAGGAGAAAATAACCTTCACATGTCCATGGGGTACATATTCCTATTTAGTACTTCCCTTTGGTTTATGCAATGCACCTACAACCTTTCAGAGAGCAACCATCAAATATCTCATGAACAAACCTCTAATTTTAGGAAGGTTAGCCAAATGGTTATTATTGATGCAGGAGTTTGACATAACCATTATGGAAAAACCAGGAAAGGCCAATGTTGTTGTAGATTTTCTTTCCAAACTGACCACATCATAAGACAATTAGGCCATAGATGACTCCTTTCCTAATGAGCATCTATTTTCTATTATTGTGCACACACCTTGGTATGCTGACATAGCTAATTACCTTGTGACAAGGAGAGTTCCTCCTCACTTCTCTCCAAAAGAGAGAAGAGTTATCATTGAAAAGTCTTTCCCTTTTACATGGATTGTTGGAT
The DNA here is from genome assembly GCA_007115665.2 of Sequoiadendron giganteum. Lineage (NCBI taxonomy): Eukaryota > Viridiplantae > Streptophyta > Pinopsida > Cupressales > Cupressaceae > Sequoiadendron > Sequoiadendron giganteum. Next base: position 240,384,603 of record CM021103.1, read on the forward strand.
GCTTGTTTTATACTGGACCAGATCATGTTATAAGAAGATGTGTGAGGGAAGATGAGACATATGACATTATACATGCATACCATGATGAACCCTATGGAGGGAATTTTGCAGCCAAAAGGATAGCAATGAAGATTTTGAACACAGGTTACTATTGGCCTACACTCCACAAGGATGTAGGAAGATATATAAGGAAATGTGATATGTGCCAAAGAATGGGCAGGCCAACCAAATCAGATGAAATGTCACTCTATCCCCAAGTTGTAGTCACTCCCTTTGACAAGTGGGGATTGGATTTTGTGGGACCCATTGATCCCCCATCAAACGGTAAGTTGTATATCCTGGTATACACTGATTATGTAACTAAATGGGTAGAATTCAAGGCCATGAAACATGCCAAAGATGACAAAGTTGCAGAATTTGTTTATGAAGAAATTTTCACAAGATATGGAGTGCCAAGAGAAATAGTAACTGACCAAGGAGCTTAGTTTACCTCAACATTTTTTACAGCACTAGTCAATGAATATAACATAAGGCATGAGAAATCTACTCCTTATCACCCTTAGGCCAATGGACAAGTTGAGGTGACCAACAAAGAGATTGAAGCCATCCTAACCAAAATAGTGGTCATTCACAGAAAGGATTGAGCAAATAGATTATCAGAAGCAGTTTGGGCCTACAGAACCACCTGGAAAACTACTACAGGCTTTACTCCATTTGAGATACTGTATGGGAAGATAGCTATGATGCCTATTTAATTTGAACACAAAACTCTTAGGACTATAGTAGACTTAGGGATGAGTATTTTTGAGGCACAAAAAGAAAGAATCATGCAAATGAGTGATTTAGATGAGATGAGGAAGATAGCTTTGCACCGCACTGAAGTTGTGCAGAATCAAAGAATCAAATGGCATGAAAATTTTATCAAAGATAATAAATTTCAGCTAGGAGACTGGGCGATGCTTTATGACTCATGATATCAGGATAATGCAGGAAAATTGTAGAAAAGATGGCTAGGACCCTATGAATTTGTTGAGGTCTTTCCCAATGGAGATGTTCAACTCACCACCATTGATCCTATCAAATTCAAATTACTAGTCAATGGTTATCATCTCAAATTGTATCACAAAATAGCTTCCAAAGAAGATTTCCTATAGTAATTCAACCAACCTACAGCACCTGAGCTTCCTATAGTCGAAGGCAATGGACCTAGTGTACCTCCTTCTGGCTAATTAAGGTACATACTTGTCATAATAAAGACTTCTACTTTTGTAGAATTCCATTTCTTCACCCATCCACCCATCTACCCATATGTACCACCTTTATCTCTCTTCCATCACTTCATTCCACCTCACATCATTCCACTTCATCATTATTGATTGCTCAATTTATTTCCTCAAAAGGCGAATGGTACTTTCTCCACAATATTTGTAGTGTATCCTCCACAAATTCGGGTATGTGTGCATTAATTGCTCTCTTAATTACCTTTTTAGTGCATTCATTTAATTTTTGAATTATTAGTATGGATGTTCACATAATTTTCATACCCCCTATCAAATCACTAGTGTCATCCTGCATGTGTGGACGCATGTCCAAATCTAGGTTGGGGGGAAAGGAAAGATGCAGGTACATTGCCCACATGTCAGTCCATGATTTTTCTACGCCATTAAATCTAGCTGAGTCGATTTAAAATTTGATATGAGGGATGGCTCATATCTGTGATGTGACACTAAATTTCCATCGCCATTCCTTTTCATCATAACTCCTTTTATTACCCCGTCTTTGTCATTATTGACCCTATCATAATCTCGAATTGTAAAGGAAGAAAACAAAAAAGGAAAATTCAGTTGATATTGGGGAAAGAAAATTTCAGCTGATAAGTGTTGCAAAAAGGAATTTTTTCTCAGATAGGAATTATAGGAAATGAATTTTGCAAAGTGACAGTGATTACAAAAAATGGGAGGTGGACTAATTCGAAATGAGCCTTCGGCTCATGATACCTTATTGCAGGATGCATAGTGCCTGACTGAATTTTGAAACTATGGTTGGTTTGACTACTTCCTAAATCTGGACGGTTTCGATGAAGGCATTGCACTTGAGTTCACCCAGACATTTTCAGAAGGAAAAGCTACAGTAAAAGGACTGGAGGCTGTGGCAATTGAGGAGAGAATTACAGAAGTTACAGGGTTACCTGCTGACGACGAGCATTACCCTGTTTCTAGAGATGTCAGGTTAGCAAGGGCCATATTCACAATACATGGTGACCCTCCAATAAGCATAGACAAGCAGGGTGCCAAAATAACCTCTCTACCCAAACTATGGAAGCAAGCAGTCATCTACATTATTAGGTACCTCACTTGTGAAGGTCGATTATCAATTTTACATTCCGTTCATTTCAAACTTTTGAGTCACATGAGTTATGGAAGAAGGATGAGTGTGCCTAATGTCTTATACAACCTTCTCTCCATCATGGTGGTTGAAACACAGAAATTTAGGGAAAAATCTATCTCACACCATTGCCTTATTAAATTGTTGGTTGAAAAATATTTGCATGATGTAGCACCTGAGATTACCTAGGAGGAATTTTTAAATGAATCAATTTAGACCTGAGCAGCCATAGCCTAGGGCTTTACCTCAAACACACAAGTCTGGCAGGAGATTAAACATGGCTAAAGCCACCCCTAGTACTTCAACCTCTGGTGTTGGCTCTGCTATAAATTCTCTTGCAATAAAAGGGGCCATAGACATTAGTTCCTCTGAAACAGGGCGCTCTGGAAAAGAAAGTTTTTCATTGGACTCTGATGATGATGTTCCACTAAAAACCCTAGCAAGAACTAGGGCACAGAAGAAGAAGGCAAAGGCAAGAAAAGGAAAAGCCAAAACACATCCTATGGAAAGAGAGGTGTTGAGCCCTAAGAAGAGAGAAGCTTACACTATTCATCCTACAACCAAAGGACAATGTGAAAGCCCTTTCAATAAATCAAAACCAATGGTTGATATGCCTTCGCAAAAAAACCCTAAGCATGGAAGGACATCACATGAGAACACAAAGGCTCTAATGGGGTAGGAAAATGTCAAATAAAAAGATGTATTCGAAGAGGCAGCAAAAATGACCTTGGCGGATCTTGTTGCCATTGCTGAGGAAGTTGAAATTCAAGAACATGAGGAAATTTTGGAGTTCCTGTAGCAAGACAAAGAGTTAGATCAGGAGTTCCTGCAGCAACTACAAGAACAAGAAGAAGACGCCATGTAGCAAGAAGTGGGAGAATAAATTGTACCTCCCTAGCTTGAGCCAGTAAGATAGCCTGAATCTATGCAAATCGTGTTATATGGGGCGCAGCCATCAATAAAAACCCTGGTAGGAATTCATAATCCTCCTGATTTTTCAATGCATACAACAATTTTAAATTTATGGAAATAAATACAAAGGCAAGAGGAAGAATGGAAAAAGGAGAAGCGAAGATTGAAAAAGGAAATTGAAGAGAGGGATGAAATTATTAAAGAAAAGAATGAGGAGATTGCCTCTCTAAAAGAGAAGGTGGGCAGCATTACAACCCTAGTGCCAGAGATTTTAGAATGTAGAACACCTCCAAGAGTTTATTCTCTACACTTGAAGGAAAAATATCTCTCTTTTCAGCTATCAAAGCACATCTCAGGTTTGAATCCCTCAATTGAGAACCCCACTGAATTTTTCAATGCTTATAGGATTGCCTCCCCTAAAATGAAGAATTTACTATGTGAGTTTTATTTACATAATTTTGCTATAACTCAAGACCAAGACTGGAACCCATTGTTGTATGTTGGAGATATCCAACTAAGAGCATTCATGTCTTTAGTGCAAAATGAGATTAGCTAGGGAGAGCAATACAATTCTTATAGGAAGATGGAATCCAATATCCCTTTGGCCATTAGAGCAGAATCAAGAAACCCCAAGGATATTTACAGAGACTGGGATAGAATGATTTTCAGGCCTAGTTATGGTAATAAGATTATGCCTTGGATTGAGGCAGTTTACAATGAATATGAGGTAAAGACAACAGCAAAAGAGGACACCATGAAGGGATATATATCACAGAGATGGAACACTTTGACTGATGAGCTGAAATAGGCTGAACCTCATTCCATCCAGAACTATCATGCAACAATAAATAGGATTAAAAGCTACATTCAGCTTGGGAGAGCAAAGGGCTAAGAATGGCTTCCCTTGACTTTTCAGCCACCTATCCTCTTGTGGCATGTTCCAAATTTCAGATTCTACCGTTATGACATTGCTGAAGAAAGACAAAGATGGAAAAGACTTGACAGAATGGGAGGATTCTAATAGGACCCTGACTCGCACTCAATAGACACTGATATTGGACAGCTATCAGTTGCAAATTTCAAAGCTTTGACTAGGCAGGAAAATAGCTCTTCCTCTACTAGAGGACCAGCAAAACATTAAGTTGGGGGGAGTGATGAGCCTAGTTTTTGGTCTTAATTTGGGTAGAATCCATAGTTTATTTTCTGAAGTTGATATGGACTTTGATAATTAAATGTTGGTATTTTTATAATGTTTCCCTCAAACCATAGATATTGGATTTAATTCCATTTCTACCAGTTTTAATGACATTAGCTATTATGTGGACTATCTATATTAATTTTGCATGTGGTTGATGAATTTTCTTTAAGGTGGTTTTAGATGTGCAATTATTATGTGTAGTAACATTTCCATGTAGACGCACTTGAGGATGCTAATTTGAGGAATGCAGCCGCCAGCTGGTCATTACTGAGGAGGCGTTTTAAGGTCAACTGGAGAATGACAGCAGAGATTCCCCTTGATAGCCACATGTAACCACCTTATATTGATCTTGCACGATGTTGAGCAGCCATGGGCATTACTACAGTGATTGATTCTGTGTTTGGACTTGCATGTCTGATCGGATTCCTTGCATGTGTAGCCGCCCTCCATTCTTTTCTCTGCTTTTCCTAAATGGCATCCTCCCAGTTAGTGGGATTTGACTGCCTTGTTTAGTGGGTAGGATAAATAAAGTTTGTATTCTCCTTCTTCGGGAGTTCGAGAGTCTAAAGGTTACCAAGTTTCTGATGTTGTATCTAATAGTTTACTAAGCATTTCTAGACATGTTACTCTTTTATAATTGCATTTCCGAATGAATAAGATGAAGTTATGAGTTGAGCATTTGACTTTACATTAGTTTTAGAGGATACTCATCCAAGGGGGGCCACTTGGTGATTAATCCATTCATTATTTTAGTTAGATTAGTTATTAGTTTATGTTTAGTGCTTAGTTGAGAATCTGGCACTGACTTTTCTTGCAGCCACTAGAATTCCATTATGTGACTGTTCCTGTAGCCAAAGCAGATAGAGTAGTTCCTTGTTTGTTGTTCATATTTTCATTCCTGTCATGCATGTTCAACTTAGTTTAATTGATGAATGGTGTTCATCATTTACTTTGTTCCTTTCCATGTAATTTACTTTCAGTATTGAATCTTTCTTAGCTGTAGAATGAAGATGACTACTTTGAAGTTCCTAGTGCACATACTGTGCTGACCCATTTCAAGTTCACATCCCTGGGTTGACAATTTAAATGTACCTTCATGATGATTAAAATGGCTATTCAGGTTAGATGTCCAATCTCTAAATCACGGTTGTAAAGGCTTAGTTATTAAGATCATTGTAGGAGGCCGACACAACCATAGCAAACATCATTGTCAACAATGATGGGTCAAACAACAACAACCAGCCCCCAATGCTACCATTCAATGACATAAGGGTTTCTCATGGCTTTAGGACTTAGTCGGAAACACACAGTCCTGCTCTAATTTTCCCAAAAGATGCCCTCATGGGCATTGCTAGTGTACAAGGGCAAGAAAGAGCAAGAGGAGGAAGAGTAGAGGATCGAGGTGATGATGGTGATGGACAACAAGGAGAAGCAATGAGTGGAGTGGTAGAGATGCCAAGGTAGTGGTAGAGGCTTTCATGTCCTCCAACTTTCGTGCCAATCTCAACAATGCCAACTCCGATAGCTAGCATTCCCCCAATAGTAGTAGTAGTAGCAACAGTGGGTGTTAGTCCCAACGTCGCACATCCTCTAGATCCACACTGGAAGGTTGGGGATCAAGGTATAAGAGTGATTCATCCTATTTCCTTTTAGTATTTTAGTTTCATCTCATATATATTTTAGATATAGATATATACATATATATATGTATATTTATATATATATATGTATATATGTATGTATATATGTATGTACATATATGTATATATATGTGTTCATGTTTTGATATATCATTTAGTATTGAAAGCATCTACTACTTTATGGTTTTAGTGGATACACAAGAGTGGATCGCCTTCAATGGGTGATGTGTCTCTGAGGTGGCCCTGGTCGTGCCAATCTAGGGGAGCATCCTCAACACCTACATGCTAGCTTCACTAGGGTGACACACCCACTTATTCAAGCCTATTTTGTGATTGAGGACCATGTATGAGGAGGCATAGGTCGAGGTTGTTTAGAGGACTACCAATGTCACCATTTTGATTGAGTTGTGGGATCAATAAGCGATCGAGCTCCATAAAGCCCTTACCAAGTGAGATCAGGTGGGGAGGCGGGTAGAGAGTATCGAGAGGGCATGTGACACCTTGTAGAGCTAGCTCGATGAGAATAGTGGGTAGGTGGAAATCATGAGACTAGATATGGATCCCTAGTTGTAGCAACTTTAGGAGTTGCATTAGTCCTGAGAGTGGGAGGCATGGGTACATATGGAGGATGCGGACCTACATAGAGAGATGTAGGGACTACAAGCAAGCTTTTCAGTTTCATGATCACATTGATCGCTTTCCATCGCATCTGTCCAGCCTAGACCTCCACCACTGCCAGTACTAGAGGGCTCAAGGAGCCATGCACCAGGGGGCTAGATGCTCGTTTTATACATGTACATTTTGTCTACTAATGATATTATTTTGTACAATATTACTTTGATTTATAAATATGTAAAGATATACAGTAACCATATTTTTATATAGTGGTGTGATACCTGTACATGATACACATTTTTGATATATGAAAAAATGAAAAATAGGTTGGGGGAAAAGGGGTTCACCAAAATGATAATAGATAGACCTATTCTCCTTTATTTCATTAGGAAATGAGATCAATAGTCAGCTTAATGAGTGAATCTTCATATTTCCTTATGATTGAAGGGCGGAGGTCAAGGTCAAATAGCACTTTGGGGAGAAAAACTAAAAATAGTGAACTAACACCAAAATGCAACTTAACACTTGAAACAGCAATTTCAAGTTCAATATTGACATAACCTACAATCAAATTGTAGATCAAAGAAGGGCATATTTGAGTGTACCTTTCACAAAAAGTCATTTTTCAAAGGCTAACTGGGACTCATTCGCCCAGGGGTGAATAGATCCATTGTCGAGGTTTTTGTGCAACTTTTGGGAGCCTCTGCTATAGATCTAAATCCTCTAATTTGTCCAAGTGGCAGTGTTGGAATGTCAAAAATAAATTTTGTAGATGATTTTCTGTGAGATGACAACTTTTGCAACTTTGTCAACTTCTTCCATTTTTCTCTTTAAGAGATCTTCAATCTTTCTTCCACCTAGATCTTTAAACACAAAATGAATGGGAAAAAATATTTATTTTTGGTGAATGGGGTTTTTCCTTGGTCAAACCTCGTTTTGGTAATCAAACCTTGAAATGAAATGAAACATGAAAGATTGAATGAAGAATGAACAAAGAAATGTTACCACTCAACAAACCCTTGAATAAACCTTAGAATGTAAATCTACAACTTCCATGAAATAGCTTCAATGGATGTGGATCTTAAACTTGAATCTTTCTTGAAGTAGTACTTTGAATGCTTGATTTGATCATGAAACCTACATCACCATATTATATCCAAAACCATGCATGATGCAAGAAGACTTTCACATGACAATTAGATCTTGAATGTTGCAACAAAACTCTGATAAATCTTCTCTTGAATGCCTTTAATTTCTCTTGAAATGCTCCCATAATGCTCATAAAATTCTTAGATGAAACATAGTCAAATGACCTTATATTTATAGATATGTATCCTCAATTTCCTGAAATTCAAATATCACAAGTCGACATTGAATCACATATTTGAATATGTAAAAATACCACCAAAAACATAATTTAAATTTATGTCCTAAGGTCTAGGGAGGACCAATTTTCCCATGGGTGAATGGGTCCCAGGTCCATAAACCTAGGACACACATTTCTCAATGAGAATTGTTATGTTAAGGCATTATTGAATGACAGGTTTCCTCTTCAAAAAATATAATTAAATAGTGTTGGTAAATGAATTAAGGGGAAAATTAAGCTCAATTAATTAAAGGTTCCCTAAATAAGTGTGAAAGTATAAATAAATACATTTTACAACACTAAATTAAGGCACAATTAAGTCCAAATTAACTAGAGGACCCAAACCGGTGACGAAATGTAAAGGGATACATATTTTGTCACTACATTTAGCCCCCACTTTAGTGAGAGGATGACCTTGTGTTAAACTCACACTAAATTAGACATTCAAAACATATTTATGCAGCAGCAACAACAAGATACTCAATCATACAATTCCGAAGACTTAAAGAAAAGGTAAAAACAAAAAGGGTGGATCAAGCCTCAATTTTTCAACATGATGTGGAACATGCCTCGGTTGTTTTTCCAAAAGCGTTCACAAGAAAAGCCATGGATATCCACTATTCAAACAACACACACACTCACACAAGCTAATGGAACTCTAGTTGTCCACTAGGTGAGCCCCTAAGGGTGGGAAATGAGAGAATTTTATTAGGCTCCCATACCATACTAAATTTATCCTGTTGATAACTTCAATAAGGTACAACAAAACAAAACAAAAAATTTAAGCTTAATAAGTCCTAACAAGATGCATTATGCTAAGCACCTATGAAAAAACAATGCAAGGCTCCATTGGAAAGCAAAGTGTGTTATGCTTGGTGGCCTTAAAAAAGGTTTCAACTTCACAAGGTTAGCAAGTTGCATTATGCTAAATACTTATGAACAAAAAATGCAAGTAAACATGTTTAAAGGGATTTTTCTTAGTTCATGTAAGGTCTCTTAGGGAACATCATGCCTAATATCTCCAAGAGAGGAAAATTCAAGGATAAAAGATTCACAACTTAGGGAATGCAATGTGTAGCATCACCACTAAGAGAAAAGTTGTATGCCAAGAAAGGTCACACTCCTAGAGGACATCAAACCCAATGACACCACCAAGAATAAGACACATCATAAGAAGTAAGAAAATTGCACAATGAAACATAAGGAATGCCAAAATTTTCAAAAATAATAATGCCAATGTATGCCCCCACTTTAAATAAATTTCTAACACCATTTTTGTGAGAAATTTACTTTAAAGTAGCAAATAATCAATGCTAACAATAAAGAGGATGTGAGAGATTATTCGGAAGCCCTATGTCAAGTCATATGTTTCCAAATGAACCTACATCATGAAAAAGAGAGAAAGGGGTTTCCACCTAAATGAAATCCCAAAAACATAAGGGATCCACAAATTTGGGTTCAGCATGTATTTGCTACAATGATATTATAGAGCTCAAAAATGTCAGCATTCCCCAAATACTCTTAGAATAAGAAGAATGACACATAGAGAGAAAAAACAAAGAAAAATATTTTGGGTCAACATGGAAGAGACCTAAATGTCTCAATGCCTTGTGTCATCCCCAAAAGGAAAACTCAAAAAAAAAAAAGGTTTACGACATATAGAGGAATGTAGATACAAATGAAGGAATGCACATGAAGAGATACATCAAATAGAATAGTATGAGGGGATCACATTACACAAATGAAATCACACAAAGAACATGAAAAAGAAAATAAAGACAAAATACTAGCAAGGAACATGTAATTCAACCTATAGTAGGTTGTCGGTATCCCAATCTTGTTCAGTATATATGGAAGGCGGATAACTAGCCAAAGGGACAACATCAAGTGCTAAACTAGTACAAGGATATCTAACCCCTTGCCCCACTAAGTTGAGGACAAGGATGATCCAATATGAGTGATGAGAATGACCTCCTTGCAATAAAGAAAATAATTTGCAATGAATTTAAAGAATGCAATAGTGAGTATGCTATGATTCTAAAACTATGACATGGCAAGGATCAAAGTTCATGTAATTTTAGTCAAGTTGGATCCCTAAAGGATTTAAATTTTTTTTATAATTCATGTAAATCATGACAATTATCGATGTGACATCCAAAAAAATTATGATAGGCACAATATAGTTCATTTTGATCATTTTGTTATGGTGTGAATTATTCGGGTTTAGGAGGTAGCTTAATTAATCCCTAATATAAAAGAGTGTAGAAATCATTCTCGACCTTAGATATTTTTAATAGGCCCTCAAGAGGATCAAATGCCATTTGTTTCTTGGATTTGTAAATTAGATGTGGTTTCTTCTTTGGTTTTATATTTGATTGATTTGAAGGTGAAGGATCTAAAGGAACCCTATGATCCTTATGAGGCATGATTTTGTGGAATAAGACACCTTTCCTATTAAGATCAGTGTGATTGTGATTATGGTCAAAAATTGGATCTTCTAACATCATACCCTTCCCTTTTTCAAGAAGGGATGTTTTAGGAATTATGTATTCTTTTATTGAATCTCTCTCATGCATAGGAAAGGTATTGAAGGCTATTTGGGGAGAGGGAAAAAAAATTAATGATATGAACCAGGCTACATATAAACTTTATTCCTTGTTCATGCTTAAGCATCTTTCATATGTTCCCTATGACAGGAATGGCATTACTAGCAATATGTTCCAATCTCACAAATTCTTGCAAACATTTCAATTCTTAATTGATCTTTCTTATGTTCTCTTGAGAGGCATTAGCAACCATTATTTCAGCATCATTCAAATAATTTTTGGGTAGGGAATTCACTGGAAATGAGTTATTAAAGCTAGGATCCATAGAGGGTTGACTAGTGTCAACACTATGGGTGAAATAGTTAGAAAATCCAAGATCCACGATGAATGATGTATTGCAGGATGACATGAGTCTCGAACTACATCTCATGACATTATTGTCAATAGGACACCAAGTTGCGAAGCTCATACAAGTTTCACAAACTTGGTATGTATGCAATGAAATAACCTAGAATGTAAAGTGTAATGTAAATATGTAATAGCAATTTTCATATTCTAAACAAGATAATTTTTTTATTATGCTATGTAAAAACCTAAAAGTGATGTCTTGGAAATACAATTTTGAATTCACACAATGCACTTAATTTATCAAATGAAGCTTAATATGATCAATTTGAGATAACATAAATTCTGTAAACTATAATAGCAAACTAAAAATAGCAAAAAAATATATAAAATTAGAGATTTTAATGCCCAAAAATGCAGGAAAAATCCCTAATCAAGGACTCATTCGCCCAAGGGAGAAAGGGTCCTAGCTGAGGGTTTTAAAAAATGAATTTACATATTTTTGAGTGGATTCCTATGGTTTTTAGACTCTGGACTAAGACAGGTGATTGCAATTTAATTTTTTGTAAATTTAAGTCTAAATGCAAATGCAAAATAGTGATAAATGACAAACTAGGAAACCTAATTTGATATGCAATTTTGATTCAATTTTAAAATTTAAATGAATGATAATGAAATGATAATGAAATGATAATGAAATGATATGTAAATGATTTGCAAAATTACTGATATTTTTTTATTTTTTAGATTTTAAAGAATACAAAAATGCAATCCTAAAACCCTAAATGAGATGCAAACTAATGCAAGCTAAGCAACCCTAAATTAGATTCAATGCAATGAAAATGAATGAAAAACCTAGATATAGGGCTGAAATAGACTCCAAACTCAGAAAGATATAATGCTCAAAATTCAAGTTCACCAGAATGAAACAACGAAAAAATAGATTGGTAGAAAAAGCAGTTCACCAAATTGATAATAGATAGACCTATTATCCTTTATTTCATTAGGAAATGAGATCAACACAAATAATTGACTTACAACCCTTAGGTGAGTCAACTCAATGAGTGAATCTTCATATTTCCTTGTGACTAAAGGACAAGGGTCAAGGTCAAATAGGACTTTGGGGAGAAAAACTAAAAATAGTAAACTAACACCAAAATGCAACTTAACACTTGAAACAGCTTTAAGCTCAATATTGACAGAACCTACAATCAAATTGCAAATCGGAGAAGGGAATATTTGAGTGTACCTTTCACCAAAAGTAAGTTTTCAAAGGTTGACTGGGACTCATTCACCCAAGGGCGAATGGGTCCACTATGAGGGTTTTTTTGCAACTTTCAAGAGCCTTTGCTATAGATCTAAATCTTCTAATTTTTCCAAGTTGTGGTGTTGGAATGTCAAAAATAAATTATGTAGATGAGTTTTCATGAGATGACAACTTTTGCAACTTTGTCAACTTCTTCATTTTTTCTCTTCAAGAGATCTTCAAGCTTTCTTCCACCTAGATCTCTAAACACAACATGAAGGGGAAAATTTGTCTGTTTTTGGTCAATGGGGGTTTGCCTTGGTAAAACCCCATTTTGGTAATCAAACCTTAAAATAAAATGAAACATGAAAGAGAGAATGAAGAATGAACAAAGCAATGTTACCACTCAACAAACCCTTGAATAAACCTTGGAATGTAAATCTGCAACTTGCATGAAATGGCTTCAATGGATGTGGATCTTGAACTTGAATCTTGCTTGAAATAGTACTTTGAATGCTTGATTCAATCATGAAACCTACATCACCATATTATCTCCAAAAACATGCATGATGTAAGAATACTTTGACATGACAATTGGATCTTGAATGCTACAATAAAAATCTAATAAATCTTCTCTTGAATTCCTTTAATTACTCTTGAAATGCTCCAATAATTCTCATAAAATTCTTAGAAGAAACATAGTTAAATGTCCTTATATTTATAGATATTTATCCTCAATTTCCCTAAATTCAAATATCACAAGCCAACATTGAATCGCAGATTTGAATATGTTAAAATATCACCAAAAATATAATTTAAATTTTGGTCCTAAGGTCTAGGGAGGACCCATTCACCCATGGGCGAATGGGTCCCAAGTCCATAAACCTAGGACACACATTTCTCCATGAGAAGTGTTATGTTAAGGCATTAATGAATGTCGGGTTTCCTCTTCGGAAAATGCAATTAAATAGGCTTGGTAAATAGATTAAGGGACCAATTAAGGAAAATTAAGCTCAATTAATTAAAGGATCCCTAAATAAGTGTGGAAGTGTAAATAAATACATTTTACAATACTAAATTAAGGCACAGTTAAGTCCAAATTAACTAGGAGGGCCCAAACAATTGAGGAAATGTAAAGGGATACATTTTTCATCACTAAAATATATATATGAGATCTTGGTTTCAACTTCATGGTGTTGTTTATGTGTATTCTTTTTCTTTTATGTACAGTTATGTGATGGGTGTTATACTTATGGATGTATGTTTAGATTAGATACTATCATGATCTAACAAACACAAATGGATGTATGTAAATTAAATGCACTGGTGATCTTAATTGCCTAACTAAAAGATTTAATCAAATGTAATGCACTGATACACAACACAATAAAACACATGTATAAATAATTTCTAATTAAATAAATTAATCACATACACATGTTTACATCATACACAAAAAATTTAAAATAATGTGTTAATGAAGGAATGACATAGCATAACGAACTAAATCCACAAGGGATGAGCATTACACGCATGACACATAGACACTATGCATAGTATCAACAAAGATACATTGCATTGATAGGATCTTTTAGAGGAATTCCATCCATTGATGACAGTCCATAAGCACCAAAACCATACATGGAGATGATAATGTAAGGGACTAACCAATTAGGACTGAATTTTCCTTTTTGATCCAGTGACGCATTTGTATTTCTCTAATTCTCATAGAGAACCAAATCACTTACCTTGAAAGTTATAGAATGAACACCTTGATTATAATGTTTAGAAATTGATCATTGATAATCTTGAAGATGGTCGGGGGACTGCAACTAGTGCTCATCAAGCAACTCAATCCAATACAAATGATCAGCATGGTAATTGTCATCATCAATTAATCCTTTAAGGTAAACTCATAAGGATTGAATTTCCAACTCTAAATGCATGATAGCCTCAGCACCATACACGAGGTTATATGGCATTGTGCCAGTCATCGTATGAACACTCATGCGATAGGCCTATAAGGCATATGTTAACTAAGCATTCCAATCTTTACCGTGTTTATTTATCATTTTTCAAAGAATCAGTTCAAGAGTCTTATTAGATGCTTCGGCTTGGTCATTAGACTGAGGATAGTACAGTGTAGAAAATTGGTGTTGAATGTAAAAATTCTTCAAGAATTGCTTCACCTCTTTATTCTTGAATAGAGTACCATTCTCAGAGACAAGGGTGGAAGGAAATCTAAAATGAGCAATGATATTATTTAGAAGAAAGCTACAAATTGCTTCAACATTTGTGGATCAAAGTGGAACAGCTTCGAACCATTACATAAAGTAATTTGTAGTGGTAATGATGAAGATATGTCCTTTAGAGGAAGGAGGTGACATCTTTCCAATAATATCCAACCCCCATTTCATGAATGGCCAAGGAGAAGTATAATTTTGAAGCTCTTGAATAGGAGTGTGAATAAGATTATTGTGTTGTTGATATTGCGAACACTTATTTAAAAAGGAAAAGGAATATTGCTCCATTATTTTCCAAAATTATCCCATGTGAATCAATTTACATAGTAGGGATTTACCACCAAAATTTCCATCCAAGAGCCTGAATGGGCTTCATGAAGGGCAAGGGGTATTTCCACTTTAGTGAGACACCAAAGAATTAGACCATTATAATATTTTTTATAGAGAACATTTGATAATATAATGTACCAAACTTAAAGTTTTTGTATTCGAGTGCGACTGTTTTTTGTCACATCGTCAAGAAAAATTCCAGTCTTCAAATAATTATAAATATAAGAATACCATTTCTCTGAGTCTACGTGGGTACACACTAGAGCATTAGATTCAAGTTGGTTTGAGATAGCAAGAGAGTGGAGAATATGGACCAAAAATAATATTTTTTTATACCATCGCCTAAAGATACAAGGGATGCAACACTCGCGATTGAATCTATGTGTCAATTGTCTTTCCTAGGAACACTATTTATCATGAAAGAAGAGAAGTGATCAAGCAAGGATAAGGCTAAATCTTGATACAGCTTATTTTGTTGGCTTGATACGTTCCCATAATTTGATTCATGATAAGTTCAAAATCACCATTTTGTGAAGATTTTTTATGTTTAAAGAAATCATGGCACACAAGTCAACAATAAGGGCTTCATACTCAGTGATATTGTTAGTGAAATAAAATTCCAATATAAAGGATAGAGGAATTGGCTTTCCTTCAAACAAGATTAGAACTACACCCACTCCAGAGCTTGCTTGACATCTCAATCCATCAAAATATATTTCCCATATAGGTTGATGGTTTTTTGCAAAAAGGCCTTCATCTGGAAATAAATCCAAATTAGGGAAGGAGTGAGATGAGGGACCTTTCGCCAATTGATCAAAAAAAACTTGACTCTTAATTACTTTTTGAGTTATAAATTTCATGTCGAACTCAGAGAGCAACATTACCCATTTTTCCAACCTTCATGAAAGATCAATTCTAGTGAACAGATGCTTTAGAAGATCGCTCTTTACAATGATAATTCTTTGCATGAAGAAGATAATTTTGTAGCTTTTGTGTTGCAAAGACGAGAGAAAGACATTGTTTCTCCATGGAAGAATAATGATTTTAATAATCAATAAGAATACGGCTAATTTAGTAGACCGCTCTTTCCTTATTATCATCATCATGTTGAGCTAACAAAGCTACTAAGGCATGAGGTGATGCAAAGATATAAAGCAAAAAGGGTCTATCTTAAATAGTCGACATTAGGATAGGAGGACTGGCCAAATAACTTTTGACTGACTCAAAATATTTTCCACACTCATCATCTCATCGAAAGAAAACATATTTCTTCAAAAAAAATGTGAAGGTAAGAGTATGATCATCCAATTGAGAAACAAATCTATGAATTGTTTGGATCTTTCCTATAAACTACGTTGTTGAGAGATGTTTTTGGGTGGTGGCATGTTGATAATTGCATCAATTTTATTTGTATCGACTTCAATTCCACGGTGAGAAACAATAAATCCTAAAAGTTTACTGACGTCAATATCAAAGATACACTTAAGAGGATTTAGTCTCATCTTATAGATTCAAAGCCTTTCAAAGATAAGATAGAGATTTTCTAGGTGATCTTGGCAAGTTATAGAATTATCTAATATATAATCAACATAATATTCTAGGATTTTGTAAATAAAGTCATGAAATATTAGGGTCATCACTCATTGGTAACTTGCTCCTACATTCTTTAACTCGAACAACATGACCACATAAAAGAAAGTACCCCAAGGGATAGTGAAGGTTGTCTTATATCGATCTTTCAAGTTAATACGAATCTAGTTATAGCCTAAGAAACCATCCATAAAGGATAGCAAGGCATTGTCTATAGTCAAGTCTAAAATCATATGGATATTAGGCAACAAAACATCATCTTTAAGAGAAGCCTTATTGAGATCATGAAATTCAATGCAAATGTGAATATAACCATCAGGCTTTCTGACAGCAACAATATTCAATATCCAAGGTGAATAGTCAATAGTATGGATAAATCTTTCTTTAAGAAGCTTCTCTATCTCAATCTTAACTAATAATGAAACCTTGGGATTCATCTTTCAAATATTTTGTTTAACGGGCTTACCGTTGAGATAGAACAATATTATGAACCACTACAAAATCATCAATGCCAAGCATATCCTCATAAGACCAAGTGAAGATATCAGGATGAGAATGTAACAAATTAAAATGTTGCTTAGATTCTTCTCAATAAAGGCACTTTCTGATCTTAATCACCTTTTCAAAAGATTTAGGGTCCATGAAAACATGATTTGTATCCCCTTTAAGGAGGGAACTATGGTCTTCAGGATGAGAAATAGGAACACCGTCATCTAGATTAGATAAAAGATCTTCCTCATCCATGCTCAAAATGGATTCTCCAAAGTATGCTTGTTTGTGCAAGCGATAAGAGAATCATAGTTTATGGTGATAAGAAGGTAGATGGGAGTAGACACCTAAGAATTATTCCAACACTTCCTCTGACGAGAAAACATCTAGGGGAACTTTGTTAGATTCTACTTTACTCTAAATTAGTTCAAGATGAACTAGACTAAGAGGTTTGATAGAAATCATGTTGACACTCCACCATGGTTTCTGCCTAGACTATTCAAGAGAGCAGCCAAGCCCCAAGTTACGCTTACGAGTTTTACATTGTATAGGGACTTAAATTCCTTGTTTGTTACACCGATAACCTTTACGTCCATAACCATATTTAGAAAAGAGATTAAAGTCAAGGTAATAATGTGTTTGCAAATCCTAAGAAGGAGGCAGATCTATATAGAGAGCATCATTCCACTAGTAAGTATCAAATGCATCTACAAGATCATAATCATCCTTCTTAATAAGACTACAAACATTAGCCTCTTTAACAGAAGCCAAACCATCTTCCTCAATAGGGGTACAATCCTTCTCCCTAATAGGATCAATCAACTTTCTTAACAAAGGCATATGAAATTGTTGGAAGGTCAAGGTGGATAGGGTCAACCTTTTATTCTTTGATGAAGAACTTGAAAAAATCCAAAGACCCCTAGTCATCACCAAGGCATGCATTTTATTAAGAAGAAGAAGGGATAGACTTAGGATTCTTTGCTTTAGGCCAATATTCTTCAGGGACATACGTCTCAAGGGAAGCCTTCAAAATAGGCCACATCAAATAGCATATCAATGCATCAGAATATTACGATGCGATGTAATTTTTAAGAGTGGAAACAACTGAGGCCCGACTAGTAGCTACCATTTCACAAAGGTCTATAGCATCAGGGTCGGACTTGATTGTAATTACTTCATTATTAGTAATAAATTTTATACAACGGTGTAAGGTAGAGGTTACAACTCCCAAAGCATGAAATGAAGGTCTTCCCAAGAGAATATTGTAAGGTAAAGGACCAAACATCACATAAAATAAGGTTTGTAAGGTAACAGGTCCCAGCCTCAAAGGAAATATTATTGTGCCTAGGGATTGATGACCAACATTATTGAGCCCATGAATATACAAAGAAGAAGAATCTAAAGAAAAAGAATCAATTTTAATCTTAGATAATAGATCTATGTTGCATATGTTAAGAGCCAAACTAGTGTCAACGAGAGTGCACCTAATACCAATGTTATTAATGTTGACTATAATAATTAGAGGGTCTACTTGCTTTTGTACTTTTGGAGGCAGGAGTTCCTACTGATAGAATGTAATATTTGACAAATCTACACGAATATGAGCCATCAATGCATTAACATCCACTAGCCTAGCAGAAGAAGGCAAGGGGATATTTTGTAAGGCTTCTTGAATTATACCTTGATAAACTAAAGTAGACTAAAGCAAATCCCATAGTGATATCTTGGCTAGAGGAACGTGGAGTTGCTCGACAAGATCATAATCACCAAGTGCTTTTTAGGTGCTAAAGTAAGACTTGGTTGAGAAGGTGGTAGAGAAGTAGGAACAAAATATGGTTGATTCACATTTTATTCATTCCTTCTAGTGTTATATGTATGTCTTATGGTATTATAAGAAGAATTTTTAGCCTTTAAGAATCTCATGTAAAGGTCCGATGAGTCATTAGAGACTGGAACCCCATGAATAAAATTAATCCTCTTAGGAGAATGGATAGTTGGAGTCAAGTAAATAATGAGTCCCTTAGGCCTTTGAGGAGCCACGAAGATAGTCACTACATTCACAGACTCCTCAACTTGCGAAGAGGAACTATAGATAGTCATGATGAAGAATTTTGTTCGAGAGATCCATGGATAGGAGAAGATGCCTCTGAGAAATCATCCAGAGCATTATCTAGCATATAAAAATCTTCCTTAGAAAAATCATTATTATAAACATTAAACATTGTAGAAAAAGATCTGACATGATTCATGATTCACGTCATGTTCACCAGAATGTGAGAGAGGGGATTCGCTACTCTCATGTCTCTAGGATGAAAAAGAGTCAGTAGGGATCGAATTCACCTTGGTCACCTCAATGGATAAAACTTGAGTGATGTGGGATCAAGGTGAAAGAGATTGAAAAATGTATTTAGAATATAATTTTTGGAATGGTCATAGACAGAGGAATTTGAGGATCAAAAGAGTAGATTTTAGAGATTCATGAGGCAAAAGTATAAGCTCTCAGCCAAAGGACATCAGCACATAAGTAGGACAAAAGTGCATCATGCTATCATCTCAAGGATGTGTTGGTATCTCGTATAGAAAAATAATTAAACCTTTGCACATAACTCAAAGAATCTAGTAACTGTTTAGAAACTAATGTCTATTTAATCTATTGACTTAACAAAAATTAGGAATGCAAGTAAATTACAAGGAGAGAAAGATATCAACTCACAAGACACTAGTAGAATTTGGAAAACAAATGACTATGTGACTAAAAAATTTAGTCACAACAACTAAAAATAACTAAATTCTACTAATTTTTTGCAACTTACCCATAAATGAGTAAATAAATGACTAATTTGGTTGTTGACTAAATAGTTAGTCATTTATTTAGTCACAGTCCATTTTAATAAATCATTTAAGGAATCAAGAATCAATATCCCACCAAAATACTCTAAAACTTTTGTCAAAATCTTATTTTTAGGCATAGCCCACCAAAATGGAGTTTTCATTTTAATAAACATACTCTAAAACCTTCATCAAAACCTTATTTTCAAGTGTAGCCCACCAAAATGGAGAAGTGTTTCAATAAAGAATGATAGAGAATGGTAAGGAGATGTGCATGAAAAGAGGCATGGGATTCATTTCTACTTATCTCATCCTACTCTGATCAACAAGAAGTTACATTTTTCATGTTACTAGTTGTAATCCAGGTATTTAATTGACATATATTTGCACAATTTTGAATTCCTTCAGATGCTTTTGAAGTATCAATGTATCCTATATAGAGTGTAGAATGATTTATTTTAATTTAAAAAATAAATAAATGAGGTATTTTCATGTGATTAGATAATGTGGAGATCTCTTAAATCTGCCCTAGCTCATTGTCCTCTTTGGCATTGTATTCATTACTCCAGCTACTAGGGTTTTGTATTTGACATCTTTAATATCTTCATGATAGTGGCTTTTAAATAGATCTCAGTCTTTGCTTTAATATTTATCATGGTAACCCTTGAGTTCCATAATCCACCTTTGATCTCTTCTAAGAAAATTGTCTTAAGCTACACTGCATAGTATGCATATAAAGCAAGTCCTTCATACCTACCATTGTTCCAAACCATCACTCACTACCTTGCTTAAAATGCTACCTCCATAAGCACAATATCATGTTTTAAAATCATGGTTTCCAATGATTGACCATTAAGGTCACTACTTTCATCAAGATACAATGATATTTTTATCTTCAAACTCAAGGCATTATGCAAGATAACATTGTGAATTGTTTGTTGTGTAGGGTTTGATTTTCTTGCACATTTACTACTTTCCTAGCTACCTTTAAGACTGGATATTTAACCCTTAGCTACAATCTCAAACAGCTCACTCACTGTCACTTGAAGATTCCTTTCATGAGCATCTTTCTATAAAATCAAACTATGCCCTATAGATTGCCTACTTACTTACTACAGGGGATTCATTGTTTCATGGTATTGTGAGTCTTTAGATCCTTCAACCTTATTGTCACTACTTCACATTCCACAAGGCATTATTCACTATTCTCCCATCTTTGATGAGCCTCAAAACACTACTCAAGCATGCAATCCACTACCTCCATTATACAATGGCTAAGAAGAAACATTGAACCTGTGATTACCACTATTACTTCATTTGGATAGTCATTCCCTAATTGCATTTTCCTTGTCTAACATTGTTAATAGCATTTGAAAAACCCTCAAGGTCAAAAAGCGGGTAAGGAAACTCACTGTTAAAATCTCCACTTTACTATGCAAGGTTTGATCTTTATTATCTTGTCACTGCTCAGACTCTTTTTGACTGTCACACCTCAAGTGACTGTCATTCTTCTTACCATAGATTGCATTTAAAAATTTCACTGAGCTACATATTGTGTTCTTTCCATGAAGGACTATCACTCATTTATTTATAACATCTTGTGTTTTTAGGGATTCTCTTTGCGATCTCCTCTTATTACTGGCCATGGAAATTTTGGATCAGTTGATGCAGATCCTCTTGCTGCCATGTGATATATAGAAGCGAGATTAGAAGTAGGTATTTATTTTTGTGTCTTGTGCTAGGTTGGCATTTTTATTAGCTTACTTCTACATTTTCAATGTTTGTTTCTATAGGATACAACAATCCTCAAACTTTCTCAAACTTGTTAAGACATTTGGAGAAAAGGTTTGGAAAACTATCATAATCCTCCTACCTAGGCATGAGATATTTTTTAGGATGGGTGTCTTCTATGTCAAGTATCTTATATTTCATGTAACTCCCCTCTTTCATGTATAGATTGCACTCATTCTAACCTTCAGTGCATTATACCTCTCTTGTAGTGTGTCAACCATGATACTGTCTTCTGATATATGTGTCTTTTGGTATCTTCTCATTTTTATTACAATGATCACTATCACAGAGATTATCATTTTTTTGGTTTTTATGTTGAATTTCAAGCATTATTATTGTAAAACATCAACAAACTTCTCCCTTTTCCCATTAAAACAGACCTTATGAAAGGCCTTCCTTCAAAGCTACGTTTTATACTAGTGAGTACTAGACTATACTCTAATACCCTTTCTATATGGTAGAATTATTCCACTATAGCTTTCATGGAAGCATTACTCTTAAAATTGTTGTCCTAGCCTAGGTCAAGAACAAAAGGCCTAGGGCTTGTAAAATTACTATTACTAATACTACTACTAATAGCTTCACTACAACTATCACAATTGGAATTTACTGCTCTTTTATCAAATGTCACATCTATGATGTTGTCTTCTACCTTCTACAAAAACTATTTTAGGAGGAATAAGATCCCTAAACTCCAACACTGTCTATCAAACTAGTGCATAGGTGTATGATTGTCCTTAGTTACTGTGGTGAATAGCATTCAAGTTTCTTAATGGCACTATCATCTCATCTACATTATTCTAATTTTTATAGACTTATAGGCTACTCTTTCTTGTCCCTATACCCATGAAGAATATCCTCTTCATGATTATTTCTCATTCACATTAGTTCATTGTGATATATATAAACTATGCATAGTAGGCATTTATTTACTACATAGTTGCATGTGTAGGCTATCTTCTTAGATGATAAACTATATCACCGCATTGTGATTGTCTTATCTATGTTTCTAGATCACTATCTTTTTTTCCCTTTCTTATGTGACTACCTTAGTTTGTGATCACTAACCCACAAAAATGATGATTGAATTATCCCTTTGTCGATCCATTATACATATTATTGTTGTCCCATTTTCATGCACACTATTAAGACTACCATTTTACTTGAGCATTGTCATCACATAATAATGCTCACTATATTTTTTCCTTGGAAATGAATTCAGACTATCCTTTATAAGAGTGTGTTGGTAATTTAATAAATTTCCCTCTTAGACTATGGTTTCCATTGTATTTGCTTCATTCCCATATGAGGACTTCACTGACTATATCTTTCTTCCATAGGTGAATTTCCTCAACTACAATAACACATGCAGATCTAAAATATTCTTGACTCATAACTAACCAATCATCAAGATTATGATGACAAAAGAAATTCCCTATAAAAGACTGGAAAACTCTATATGCTATAACATCTACATAATTTTACTTATTTTTTTCACATAAAACTTTAAGAAGATGTACTCATTTTACTTGAATAAGATCAACCTTTATATATGTTTGTTGATTTACATAACATTGAATTATGGTATCAATAGGCCTAATACATTTCATGACAGTATCAGTTGCAATGGTGTGGGAATTATTTAGTGTCATTCTTAGCATCATGACAAGTTCTAGATCTATACCAATTGCATATACCCAAACACTTTCTAATCAACTAATTTATATATTATCTTGACCCTTACAAACTGGCACCTCCTCACTTCATTTACTTGTAGGCTAACATAAAGCTTTTTCAAGCACAACAACAATTATGTTCAGTGCAAAAGCCCTCTGCAACTTGAATACCTTTGTATGAGACTATCATTTTTTTTCTCTCTTTGTGTTTTTACATTCCCAATCTCAGCACCTTTATCTCCTTCCATTTTTAATGCAAGCATTATCATATTAATCAAACCTTATGGTTTTCCATTTGATCTTGAAATAGGGCATAAGGTAGTCTTCTATTTCAAGTTTAAAACTTGAAATTACTATCACATTTAACACTTTTATTGCTTGGTATCATATCTATGCCCTATTTCCAATTTTAAGGACCTATTTGTTTTCAAAGAATGGCACTACTTGTGCCTCTTGAATGGATTTTCCACTTACAAACTCAATATATTATAAACTAAAAAGGTATAAGGAATCTATGAATACAGTGTAAGTAAGCTTCACCTCCTGATTTTCCTTTCGTTGAGCTTCATGGTGTATTTGATGACTATCTTCAGTGCTATTTTGAGATGATAGATCTTCTACATTCCATAACCAATGTTTAAGAACCTCTAAAAAATTAATGAGATCTACCTCACAAATCTACTCATGGTCTCTACAAACTATCCCTTGTTATGCTTTTAATGGAATTGTCTAGCTCACTCTAGAAGGTGACCTTTGAAATGGGCTTTCCTATTGAACCTGAGTGCCTTCTA
Organism: Sequoiadendron giganteum; assembly: GCA_007115665.2. Taxonomy (NCBI): domain Eukaryota; kingdom Viridiplantae; phylum Streptophyta; class Pinopsida; order Cupressales; family Cupressaceae; genus Sequoiadendron; species Sequoiadendron giganteum. The sequence goes on from CM021103.1 coordinate 240,408,595, forward strand.
GTTCTCTTATGAATTATATACACTCCCTTCTATAATGTTGAATTACCATATATTGGAGTGAAATTAAGGAAAATCATGTATGATACCAAAGATATTCAAAGGTTCAATTTCATTTGTAGAAAACCCCTTCAACAAAGCCTTGTGAAGATGCATAATAAAATATGAGTTGTTATTTTGGTTCAGTCATCATGGTATTTTCATAACAATCTTCCAACATAACATGAGTTGTTATTTTGCATAAAGTCAGAGCAGGATCTCAAAGAATGGGACAGTGACCTTGCACAAGTATAATAATAGCTATAAGTGAATTGAGCTTTGGTGGATGCACCAAAAATGATGAGATGCTTGATGAACTTCAAGAGGCTCTCTTTAATTGATATCAAAATTGAGATCCCTAAGATACCAAAAACAAAAAAAGGAAAGTGGTTATTGAGGTTATGAAGAAAGTAGAGGTTCAGAAGTGATGGGAGAATAGTTCACAAACCCAAGACTCTTGGCCTTTCGAATTTGTAACAAAAAAATTGTCTATTTATAGTAGTTACAAAACTATTTTCCAAATAAAAATAGTAATAAATTTCTTTATTAAAATATGGTTTCCAAAGTTACCAAAATTTAACATGGAGCATCATTAGGCTCCATACACCAACAAAAACCTTCTCTTCAACATTAAAAATAACTACCTATCCCACAACAAAAATAATAACAACCACCCATAAAAATATCACCATTTATCCCACGGAAATAAACTATACAAAACAACCACAATACATTCAACCTCTAACATATCAACCACCCTTAAACACATCACAACCCCCTCTTCAACAACAACAATAGTAACCACCTTTAAGCATATCATATTTTTCCCCCAATAACCACCTATACAACCACAACAATATTCACAATCTTTCATATATCAACGTAGCCCACAATAATACACATTAGCCTCCACATATCAACAAAAACCACTTATCTAGAAAAACCTCCAAAATATAAACCTGCATACCAACAATCCCAAACATATCAACTTTCATACCAAAAACCACATCTTCAACAACATCAATACATTCAACCTAATCCTAAAAGATATCAATAACAATCACCTACCTACCAACAATCACCTACTTATCAATAATCACTTAACTTCCAACAACTACCATATAACCAACAACCACCACCACATGTGTTGAATCTAACTCTTGGGAATCCCTTCTCCCAAGAGTGGAAAGAGATGTAAAATCTTAGGGGGGCATAATTAGGTACATTACAACAAAGTAAAATATATATATTTAAAGAATTATGTCCCTACCCCTTTAACAAATTGATAACATCAAATCGCTTTCCCTCAGAATTTGAAGTTCCAAAACTAGACAGATATAAAGGGAAAGGAGACCCGTGTGACCATGTTAATGAATTTTACATGGAATTTCATGAAGTATTATTGTGATGCATATATTATGAGAATATTTCCTAAACTTTTAGGAGGGTAAGTTCTTGAGTGGTTTATGCACCTACCTCATGGGTCCATTACCACTTTTCCAGAATTATTCAAAAAAATTGTAAAACATTTCTCCTACAACATAGAAGATGAACTTTAGATGCTTGACCTTTGAAATGCCAAGAAATTAAATGGTGAGAGGTTTTCCTCCTTCCTCCAGTGATGGAGAAGTATTTATAGTCACTTCCGATGGACTATACCAAAAAATAACTTGTTAATTATTATATCACAAACCTATCCCAAAAATTGCCTTTCATTTACAAGTCCATTGTGTCACAAATTTTGATGAAGTTATTGAGAAATGATTCACCATAGACAAAGCCCTTATTTCTAAGGGGCTAGTCAAAATTTATAATAAAAACAAAGATAATACACCTCAAAATAATAATAAATATAGATTTTGGCCTAAAATACCTAAAATAAATAGTGTAAGTGATGGGGTCATTGATACCAAACATTTCTAAATCACACCAATATTTTAAAAAAAATAAACCCCAAATGCTCAAAATTTCCAACAAAAAATATTTTTTATATATCACAAGGGTTGTCAAGACACCTACAAATCAATGATGTAATTATACTCCTTTAAGGAGACCTGTAGAAACTATGTTTGAAAAATTCATCAAAGCTAACATTATTAGATATCCATACACTAAACTCTCTAATGAAAGCTCACCAAAACCTACATGGTAATGAGAGAATGAATATTGTAAATATCATTGCGTTAAAGATAATACCTTTTCAAAGTGCATAAAAATCAAAAACTATGTCCAATATTTTATTGATCATGGTGAACTTATTGTGGAAGGTCATCCATCATCTTCACCTAATGAGAAATTAGGTATCTACCATGACCCATTTCCTAAGTGTGACCAAAATAAAATCTTAATTTCTAATAAAGGTCCAAACCAAATTAACCAAACAAACAATATACATACCACAACCTCCTCATATGACTCATTAGTTGTTCATATTGAAGAATTCAATACTCAATTCAACATTGTTACCATTAAAACTCCTAATTTCACTATCATTACTAGGCGTGGTCAAGTTACTATCTGAGGGACAGCCTCATCCTCTCAAAAATCTACCCAATATGGATCTTTCTTGAGCATCTTGGAAATACTCCATTGTATATATCTATTTTAGAGCTTCTTATATCATCACCTCTGTTTAGGGACATTGTAGTGTAGGAAAAAGTATTCCTTTTTCATACTTAATTTGGGAATGAATAATTAATAAATAAATGAGCTTAATGATGCCTTAATTTAGTGTTGTAATATGTGGTTTACATATTCACATTGAGTTTAGGGCCCTTTTAATTAAAATGGACTTAATTGTGTCTTGTTTTTGGTGTTGTAAGGTGTACCTTTACACTTTCACACTAATCTAGGGCTTCATTAATTATTTGAGGTTAATTTTCCTTAATTGTCCCCTTTAATTTAAATATGAGCCTAATTAATTCTATTTTTCGAGGGATAAAACCCGATATTCATAAATTTCATAACATAAGGTTTAACATTGAGCAATGTGTGTCCTATGCAAGTGGCCTAGAACCAATTCGCCATAGGGAAAATCAGTCCTCACTTGCACCTAGGACCTAAATTCAAATTATGCTTTTAATATTTTTTCAATGATTTCAAATGTACATTCAGATGTTGGTTTGTGATATTTGAATTTTGGGAATTAATCTTAAGATATGGATAAATAAGAGGTCATTTCACTATGTTTCATCTTAAGATCCTAGAAAATATAAGACTTCAAGAATTCTAGAAAATTTATGAGCAGGTGTGATTAAGAACATTTCAAGAGAAATTTCAAGGCATTCAAAAGCATAATTATTGAAGATTATTGCAACAATCAAAGTTCCATCATCATGTCAAATATTTATTACATCATGCATGTTGTTTGAGTTAATATGGTGATGTATTGTTCAAGATTTATGCAAGTATTCAAAGGCATTATTTCAATACAAGTTTCATGATCAAGATCTGCATCCATTGAGGCCACTTCATGCTAGTTTTTAGATTTGTAATCCAAAGTTCAAATAAGGTTTGGTGAGTTGTTACATATTGTTGTTCATTCACCATTCCTTCATGTTTTTATTCATTTCAAGCTTTAAAATTACCAAAATGGGGTTTTACCAAGGCAAACCCCCATTCATCTAACAAACAACATTTGTCTCTCTTTGATGTGTGATTGCAAATTTTAGGTTGAAGATCATTTGAAGAGAAAAATTGAAGAATTGCAAGAAAAATTTTCATATCATGGAAACTCTATAGAATTTATTTCTAGTTGTTCAACAATGAGAATCGGGAATTTGGGAGTGCAGACATAGGAAAAGAGAACCCAGAAAGCATTTTTTCAGGAACCTTAGCCAAGACCCATTCACCATAGAGCCAATGAGTCCTTAGTGAGCTTCAAAAGGTGAATTTTGGTGAAAGGTACACATTGTTTTCCCCTTTCAAGATCTTCATTTTGATTAATTTTTCTATCAAATTTGATTATTGTTCTTCATTTGCATTTTGGAGTTTGTTTGATGTTTTGGATCTTTCTCTCCAAAGTGTTATTTAGCTTTTACCCCTTTCCTTGCATGGATAGGAAATTTGTTGATTCATACCTTGATTTGAATCACCTAAGGTTTGATAGTCACTTCATTGTTTTGGATCTCATTTCCTTGAATGAAATTAAGGAAATAGGTTGTTTTGGTGAACCCCCTTTCATAACACATTCTCCCAACATATTTTTCTTTGTTTTAGACATAATGGATCAAGATTTGAGAGAGTCACAAGTTCCTAGTAATATGGATTGTAACCAATTCCAAGATATCATAAGAAATTTGTGTTCTTCATATCACCTTTCTTTCATTCCAAATTTCATGTCATCTATAGAACCATCCCATACTAGATTAATTCATATAGAGGATATTGTGAACAAATAAAAATTCAAATGAGTCCTTGTAGATGGAAGGTCTAGTTTAAATTTGTGTACATACAAGACCATAAAATGATAGAGATATTTAAACAATAACTTCAAATCCCAAAAGATGATGGTTATTAGAGTATATGATAAAGTAGAAAGAGAATATGAAGGCATAATTTTGCTTCCAATCTAAGTTGGTTAAGTATCACATAATACCCTATTGCATGTTCTTCACCTTTAACTTTCACATAACATCCTCCTTGTTCTCCCATAGATCCATTTCATGCAGGTATTCCCATCTAACTACCATTAATGTATCAATTTTTTACACAATGGTGTAGAATTTACAGTTCTAGTAGATCTTGATCCCTTCCGATACTATAAATTATTAGAAGATACATAAAATAAGTCGCATCAATTTCCTAGTGTGTACATTGCTATCCCTCCACCATCATTACCATCTTTATCACATATCGATCCTACCACGTTGGCATCAATATCATACAAAAAACCCAATTCCTTAGTCAAGGTCAAGATCATAGACAAAGGGTGTGGGGAGTATGAGATTAAAAAATACCATGTTTTTCAACTCCCTCTTTCTCCAAATTCCTAGATGGAAAACCACAGAAGAATAAATAGAAGATAGAATCCAAATTCATCCAATGTGGCACAACAAATTTTGTATAGAATGGCTTCCTTGAAGATGAAATCATAGATAGTGATACAAATTCTTGGTTATACAGAGATAAAGAATTGGCACCATACTTGTTGAAGAGACCTATCCCATGATACTCAAAATGTTTAATAATATGGACTATAAAGGACCAAGATTGGAATTAAATGAACAAGGTGTTATTTCATAAAATTGTTACCCTTGACAATTTCACACTATGTTAACACCCTATTTCACATACACAATTAATTATATTAATAATTTGTTCATTTAGGGGCCATATTAGAAAAATACATTAAAACCCTTGACATCCCAAGAATTTTGGGCTAAAAGCACCCAAACTAGGGTGAGGGTACCCTAGTCTTGAGGGTGTCCTATTTTAATATTTATCATTTGGAGTATCTACCTTGAGTATTGGAGGGGAATTGAGTGTTTAATTATAGAATTGGGGTTTCTACCTAATTTATTTGAAAAGTGCATCTCACAAATACTATCAAATTTGTTCCTAATTTTTAGGTATTCTTTGAAGAATTCATAGAGGAGACTACAGTCTGAATTGTAAAGAATTTGAAGTAGAAATAAGCGATTTATTGCAAAATTAGGGTTTCCAACAATTTTTCTCTCAAAGCTACAAAACACCACATTTTGGGGAGTTTTTTGGGAGAGTACAACCTAGGCCCTAGTAATAAAAAAATCAGATTATTTTGAACTTATTTGTGTGATTTATTACAAAAGTATTTTCTACCATCATGACAGGGCCTGCAACAAGAGGCAAAAATAATGCTACCAAATCGGGGAAATCTTCAAATAAGGATGAGGTAGAAATTGAGGATATTAACCCTAATGATGAGATCAGTAAATTCAAGGGTGAAATTTCATCAATTAGGAATGACATGAATTAATTTTCTAAGAATTTGGACATGATTATTCAAGGGGTGAAGTGTAAGAGGGAAGATTCACCTAGTAAGGGGGAAGATAATACTTTTTTTTAACATGAATTCCTTGGGATTGACTCCAATTTCAAGAAGGAACATTCCTTTAATAATCCTATGACAAGGAAATTCATACCCAAGTTGGATATAAGATTTTTTTATGGCAAGGATCCAACCAATTGGCTATGCCAAATGGAGCAATTATTTGATCTTCATCATGTTTCTAGTCAGAAAAAGGTGGATATGGAATCATTATACTTGGAACCAGATCGATTTATTTGGTATAAATGGATATGTGATGAGAAGAGAAAGAAGGGTTGTGGGGTCACATGGTCAATTTTTTAAGAGGAAATTGCTACCCATTATGGAGATAAATTTATGGATAGTTGTTTCTGCCAATTCACTAAATTAAAGCAAACAAGCATGGTCAAATATTATATTCAAAAATTTCAAACTCTTTCTCTGAGAGTGGAAAATGTGATGGAATAATATTTGAAGGACATATTTCTAGGAGGTTTAAATGATCACATAAAATATGAAGTATGGTTGTTCCAACCACACTCCTTATCACAAGCAATAGTAATGGAAAGACAACTTGAGGAGAATTTTTTGGCTAGTAAGTGAAAAGGGATTATAAATTTCTACAAAGGGGTTATCCTACACACTCATTATCACAACCTACTAGGTTGAATCCACAAAAAATAAGGAGAAGAGATAAAATGGTTATGTTTCAATTGTGATAGAAAATATAGTCGAGGACATAAATGCAATTAAAATAAATTGTTATATATTGAAGGTTTGAGTGAGGAAGAAGAGGAGGAACCAATATTAGAGGGTGATAGGGATTTATATGATGAATCACATGATTCCAAACAAATAATTTATTTTTATTCACTCTTTATTTTTATCTCCCACAAACTCTCAAGGTAGTGGTTTCTTAAATAAGCAAAAAGTAACAGTGTTGATCAACTTGGGCAATACTCATAATTTTATCAATAAAAAGTTGATTACTAGTCTAAATTATTTTATAGAATTAGCTCTCTAGAGAATTTTAAGTCTTGATTATAGATGGTGGTACTTTTAGTTGTTATGGAAAGTGTCATAGCATTAAATTATCCATGGGATATTAACACCTTGATAGCCCAATGTATGTTATCTTCATGGGTGTAACAGATATTATTTTGGGAGTACACAATAGCTTGCTCTTTGGGAACAATTGAGATGAACTTCCAAGAGTTATTCATGAGATTTCAATCAAAAGGAAAGATAGTTCTAGCTAAGAGGGTTGAAGGAAAAATCCCCACAATTAGTAAGCTCTCATCAAAAGAAGAAGTTTCTCAAGAAAGGAGTTCATGGATTTGTGGCCCAGTTATGTTCATTGAAAGTCTCTCAATCTAGTACTCCCACCCATCCATGTATATAAGAAATAATTGATCATATTTAGTGGTTTTTGGAGATATTCCTAAAGGACTTCCCCCTAAGAGGGTTCATGATCATGTCATATAACTAGTTCCAAAGATCCAACCACCAAACATCAAGCCTTACAAGTACCTACATATATAGAAAACTGAGATAGAAAATATTTTTGAGATGTTAGAGGTAGTAATTATCAAGAATATCCAAAGTGTTTACTCCTCACTAGTGGTGATGGTGAGAAAGAAGGATGAAACTTGGTGCATGTGCCTAGACTATAGAGTGCTCAACATGTACACAATCAAAGATAAGTTTCCTATTCTAGTAATTGATGATTCGCTAGATAAATTGAGTGGAGCTATGTATTTTATAAAGTTAGATCTTAGATCAAGTTATCACAAAATTCAAATTAAGGAAGAAGATATTTATAAGACAACATTTAGGACTCATTAGGGTCATTATGAGTTTTTGGTGATTCTATTTGGTCTTACCAATGCACCATCTACATTTCAAATTTTGATGAATACCATCCTTAATAAATTTTTGAGGAAGTTTTTATCAGTATTATTTGATGATATATTGATTTATAGCAAGACATGAGAAGAACACTTGCAACATATAGATCAAGTATTCAAGTTCTCAAAGACCATAAACTCTATGCTAATCCATCAAAGTGTGAATTTGGTCTCAATGAGGTGGAGTACTTGGGACACATAGTTTCACATAGAGTAAAGGTGGATCCTAAAAAAATTAAGGCTATCATGGAATGACCTATTCCAAAAACCATTAATAAATTCTTGGGATTGACTAGATACTATAGAAGATTTGTGAATAATTATGGTTGTATAGCAGCACCTCTCATAGCTTTATTGAAGAAGAATTCTTTTCACTGGAATGAATCCGCTAATGCACCATTTGAAATGTTCGAGGCTATGTGTACAAATCCAATGCTTGACACTCCCAATTTCACCAAGGATTTTATTATAGAATGTGATGCTTCAGGAAATGATATAGGCACAGTTCTCATGCAAGAGAATTATGCTATTTCTTTTGAGAGTCGTCAATTAAAGGGTAAGAATCAACTCAAACCTACTCATGAGAAGGAAATGCTAGCTATTCTTCATGCAGTAAAATAATGGAGACCTTATCTAATGGGTAGACACTTCAAGGTTAAGACAGATCATGATAGCCTAAAATATTTTTTGGAACAAATATTATCTTTTGAAGAACAACAAAAGTGGGTTACTAAGATGTTGGGATATGATTTTGAGATTGTATATAAGAAAGGGAAGGAAAATGTTGTGGAAAATGAACTATTGAGGAAGGATGGGAAGAATGAAACTTTATTGTGTACCCTTTCAATATTACAAGAAGATTGAGTAGTAGAGGCCAAAGTAGAGTGGGAGAATGATGTTGTTACAATTAATCTTATTCAACAATTACAGAGTGATCCTGGTAGTTTAGATAGGTTTTTTTGAAGCGAGATACTTCCTGGTATAAAGAGAGATTATATCTTTGCAAGAATTCCTCTCTCAAACATAAGATTCTCACAGAGCTTAATGAGTCTAGTCATTCAAGATTTTTGAAGTCTTATAATCAGATCAAGAAAGAGTTCTTTTGGGAAGGGCTGAAAGGGGATGTTCAAAAATTTGTCGCACAATGTTTGGTTTGTCAAATAAATAAAGGGGAGACAATTAAGACACCTAGTCTCTTGAAATCCTTAGTTATTCCTAGCCAACATTGGGAAGAGTTCTCCATGGACATCATCACAGGGCTTCCAAGATCTAATGGTAAGAATTTCATCATGGCAGTAATGGATAGCCTTACTAAATATACACATTTTATTGTATTATCACATCCTTTTACAACAATTATAGTGGAAAAATAATTTTTAGAGAATATTCAAAAGCTACATGGTATACCTAAGGTTATTGCTAATGGTCATGATCCTATATTTACTTGTAAATTTTGAAAAAAAATTGAAATGTTTCCATATACTATTCAAGCTGAATTTTAAAGGACTAAATTTCAGATAAAGACTTTGTCTTTTCGACATTATCTATCTATCCTATTGAATGTCTAAATATCATAGGAAGACAATGGGGAAATTTTTATGCTATATATATGGATAATCATTGGTTACATTCATAAGTGCATTATTTTGGTTGATTGCATTCCCTTTCATAATATTTTTATCAATTGATGAGTATATTACACATATGTTGCATGGGTATATATGTATGCTAACTTGACAATGATTCAATTATTACCTTAGATTCCATCATGCATGTTGACCTAGATACAACTAGACCCTTTTTGATGGGTCTGGTTACTCTAGTGGAGTAGCATCAAAAAGCTTGATGCTTCATGGAAAAGTGGATATCACCTCGATGATGCTCTCTTATTCTCTTCTAGTTACAAAGGAAGGTAATGGAAGAGGTTTTGGTAATTTGGGTGTTAATGTATCATCTATCTTGTGACCTATTGGTTGAGAAGAGTAGACGAATCTTACTTAATTTCTTATACTTATCATTACAATACTATGTATTTCTATTTGTTATAGAAGAGCTTGACTGTTAAAATGATATATGTTGCATATGATATCAATCTGGTTTCAAAATGTGTACACATGTATCTATAATTTAAATACTATGAGCTTTTATATTTCATGCCAGAATATTATAAATCAATTTTACACTAGTTGAGATGAATGTAGAATCAACTAAATATTTGAAAAAAATTGGTCTAAGTGTTTGACTCATTGACTTTGAGTAATTATTATATTTAATTATGTATAAGTTCATATTTTATAAAGTGGTTATGATTAGTTATTACATATATCCCAATATGATGTATGAATTAGATACATATAGCTATTTAAAATATATTTATGAATGATTACGGATAAATGTATGATGTATGATAATGTAATGAATATTATATAGTGCATTAACACTATATGGTTTAAAATAATGTTATGTATATATGATATGGATATGGATAAATGGTATTGGATAAAAATGATTGGTAACATAACATGAGCAAAGTGGATGTAGGTGAAATAGTCAAAGTACAATTATATCAAGGAAGGTGTGTTGATGTAGGTAGATGAAAGAGAAAGAAAGATATATCAAGATCAAGAGCACATGGATTTAAAGAATTGAAATCAAATTAAATGAAAGGAAAAGGCACTACTAAATTCTAGAAAATAAATATTCAACACCAAACCTTGTTAGAAATATTTTAAACAAAATAATGCATACCAGTCTCAAATGGGACCAAGAGGAAATGTAGGATCATGATGGGAGATGGAAAAGAAATAGGAATAAGATGGGATGATCAATTGAATTCTTAGAAAAACTACAAGATGTTGACTAATTAATTTTATATAGTAGGAGAGCTTATGCACTAGGGAATAAGTAACCAAGGTGATGATGGCTCTCATGAATAGGATTGACTCAAAAAGAAACAAACTTGAGTAGTTGTTTCATCACAAAATAAATCTTGAAACAATCATTATAGGGTTACATGATGAAGAAAACCATCAGGAAAAATGATGGCCAAATATAATACAAGGTATTTGACAACCTTGGTTGATCTAATACATAGGACATCCATGAAAATACAACACTCAAAAATCAAGAAAGACCATGCCCCTATTCCAAAACATCAAAATCATAACATGATATGAATAATCATGAAAACCTTGGGGGTAAAATGGGAAAGCACTAAAATTAACAAAAGATTATCAAGAAAATCAATAACAATCAAATAATCATGAATAATCATTCCTTTTGTCAAGGGTAGGATAGATGGTGCCTAATATGGGGAAAATATATCTTGTGAAGGTTGAAGGGGGTAGAATTGAAAGATTAAAAGTTCAGGATATTTTCATGTGATTGAAGTTGATCAGAATGTCCTTGAGGAAACATGTGTGACTAATCAAGTAAATCGTTGAATAGATGAGTTTGTGTTATGAAGTAGTTTTATTTCTTTTTGTGTAGTTGTATCATTCCTTAATATGATGATGTGTCACGTAATCAATTATGTGTTTCCCATTGGATGACTTAAACTACATACAATGTGAAGCTCGATGTTATGGATAATATAAGTATAGTCCAAATATAAGTGAGGATTAGTAGGATATGTCAACAAATTTATATGTGTGCAGCTCAAAATTGGGATATTATCTATGCCACCAAAAGATTAGCCATTGATATGACATAATGAACAAGGAAAGATAGGATGGGATGGAAATGATAATAAGGTGATAGGATGTGATATTATTCCCTCTCTCATTCAATCTATCTTATTCTTGCAATTCATTCTCACTTTTTAACACTTCATTCTCTCCTTGATCTTTTGCATTCTTTTTCTCCTACATCAAGCTCTTGCACATTTGTGGCACTATGTCTCAAGCTCTCTCAAGGTATTGCACTTCCTCTCGGCTTCCCTATCTCATTGGATGGAGGGTAACACTTATTTTTATTTACATTAACATTCTTATTAAGTAGCATATTTTCATCTTATATGTTTTGTTTATTTATCTTTTCATTCATTGTTTATTTCTCTATCCTGTTGTCTCTTTGGTTTTCCATGGAGGTAGAAACACCAAAACAGGGGTTTAACCAAGGCAAGCCCCTAAAACAACCCAAGCACTTTTATTATTTTTCATGTGTGCAGGTAGTGTGTGGGGAGATTTGCAAGAGGCTTCATAGTTGTACCACCCATGAATCCTTCCTTTTCTCTCATTCTTCACCATTTTGTTAAATAGCTTATTTACTTCTTTATCTAGTATTCTTCTTCTTGTGCTTTTACATTAGTCAAAAATATCAAACTCTAGTTTCTAAGTAGTTGACTTAAGCCCTAATATTTTATGGTGACCAAATTTGTCTCTGGTCTGTATGAGATGTCAGTGCCCCATTGAGATTCCAGTGCATCATGTTGTCATCCTTGGTTCGCATTTCCATCCTTTGGCTGAGAGGTTGTATGTCTATTTCTTGAAACCTTTGAGGCTTTATCACTTAGTTTTTGAAGTTCTCTTTCCATATATAACTATAAAACATAAAAACATTACATACAATCTCCCTTAACCATCTCCCTCCACTTGAGCTTATTTCCCCGAGGTAGTTGAGGAAATTCTCTCCCTATAGACTCTTCCATGTCCTAGAGACTCGATTGTAATGAATCTCCTCCTCTACATTTTGGTGAACCTGAGGTGAAATTTCTTTCTACTTGTCTTTTTGTCAAAAAAAATTGTTCTCATGTTAGGACATGTAGTTGATAGCATGTTTTGATGTCCTTTATGAGCTTCATGACCCAATATACTACCTCTAGACATGTAGTAAGGAGAAGCTATCGAAACATAGATATGGGGTCTAGAAGGTTTAGTCCTCCCCATTTCGATCCAAATTTTAGAGAGTACTCTACAAGACTCTATGTCAGATTCTCCCCTCCTCAACTTAGAATCAAAACCCATACCCCTCTAGACTCACCCTCAAACTCTTCCTCTTCCTTAAATAAGGAATTTTCTCTTAGAGTTCTTGTAGAGAAAATTCTCTTTGGAATTGAGGCTTGAAGAGCTCATAGGGTTCTTGGTGAGAGAAGATGCATATGCTCAATCGAATCATGTTGTCACTAATATAAATCATTTATTAAAAATTTATTGAAAAGGATTGGATTTGCTTCAAGGTTTAGCTAATATTGTAGAAACCCATGTCCCATATTACACCATTGTCTTGGGCAATCCCTAAGATGTCCAATCGGAGATCATTGGTCAAAAACTAAATATCTTGATGCTTGGAGTGTCGATTTGCATGGCTGACATGGGTTCTTCTATCAATACTGCTACCACCTCTACACCTAGGGAGATTCCTACGATTAGATTAAGTTGGGTTCCTCTAGGTTTTTAGGTCTCTACATCTGGAACTTAGAATGTTTATACCTCTAATGTTAGTGCTTGTGTTGGTGCTAGTTTTGGTGTTGGTGTTGGTGCTTCTACTAGTGATGGTGCTTTTGTAGGTGGTTCTTCTATTCATACTTTATTTATAGACGCTATCTTGAATGCTCTCTTATAGAACATGGCATGAATGTAGTCTCAGCTAGAAAATTTGGCTAGCTTATCTTCTCAGTCAATGTTCCAACCATTTTTTCATCGTAGTCATTTATCTTTTTCTATTCAAAATACTACCATCTCGCAAGGGATGGAAATTCCTAAGTTTGAAAAGTACAGTAATTGAGGGGACCTGTTATGCCTTGCATAACCACCCCATCTTTTGCCTTGGTCAAAATGGGTCCCCCTTTATGTTTTTATCCATGGTTTATTTTCAAACAAAGTTTGGAGTCTTTTGTTTCCAACACTTTATTTTTCTTTGGTTTAGTCTGTCGGAACCGGAACCGAAACCGAATCGGGTTTTGAAACTTCCTTTAAAACTTGTTCTGATCCCCATCTCAACGGTCTCTCTTTTGAACTATTTGTTTTATCTTTGTCAGAGCTGGAGCTGGAGTGGAAGTTAAGTCGGTATTTATTCAAAATTTCAAAATCAAATCTCATTCCACCTCCGCCTCTGCTTTTTGGACTTTTGTTTTAGACTAAGTTTTTATGTTATGTTTTCTTGTGTCGGTCTTTTGTTTTATTTTGTCATTTTTGTTTCACTTTTATTTTTGTCGGCAGAACCGGACCTAGAATGGGAACCAAGTTGGAAAATTACTCAGATTTCCAAATCCATTTCCATTACGATTCCGCTCCCATCGGGTTTTGGTCATTGACTTTTTACTGAAGTCACATGGTAGTAATGGGCCAGTTCTTCTACAGTTTTGAATCTGCTCTACTGCACTTAATGCATTAATGACAGGTGTCAGGCATGCGTGAAACTCTAAGTTTACCTTAATTAGGGATTAACGCATAGTTATTTTCACTATTCTTAAGAGATTGAAGAGCGAACCAGAGGTTGCAGTGAAGCTTTTGTGCAAGTAAATCGATTGAAGGAGAGACAGTTGCTTGCAGATTTCTTCAGGAGGTTTTCCTATTTATTTAAGTTCGAGGTAGGGTTTCCTATTTTTGTTCTTCTTTTATTTACTTTCGCGTTTTATTTTTTGTTGTTCGTGTTAGATCATTTTGCTTTGGGCAAGTTCGTGATTCTCAGTAGGTTTGCATGTTTTGTTTGTTTGTTTGTTGTTATTGTCTTCGTTGTTTGCTTTTGTATCCGGTATTCTTTGTTTTAGGGCATGGTCGTTTTCACATTTTAGTCGTGATCGCATCGTGTTGTTTCAGATTTTAAATGCGTAGGTTAAATTCAGGTTCTACAGTGAGTTAGGTTAAATTCAGGTTTTATAGTGAGTTAGGGTCTGTTAAATCTTGTTTTTACGTAGGAATTTTTGTTGCGCATTCGATCTGGTTAAATTAGAAGGGTTAAATTTGTGCCCTAGTTTTTATATCAGGTTTTTTTTAAAAAAGTTAAACAGCATTTACGGGGCGCTGTACCCCTCACAACGAGCCACTAGGGCCAAAAAGGAATGAAACAACAAGAAGAAAAATTAACAGAAAAAACCACAGAGACAGCCCAAGGACAGCACACTGACAGCCAAAAAATAGCCGACAGACCACCAACAAGCGCAGCTAATTGGCCTTGTCCTAGTTCTTGATCAGGAGGTCCACTGCCTCATCGCCCACCCATTCTTTGTTTTCCTGGCTATTATTCCCCTCCAGTTCCTCTTTAATGAAATTTGACAGCACACTAGTAACAAAGTGGCTCAGTTTCATAGTAAAGCGGGTCAAGCCCCTAAATCTTTTGTCCAGGGTGTTCAGTCTCTTCACCACCATATCTGAATCTTCCCCAGTATCCCTAGTCTCCTGCATCTCACCAGGCTCAATCACCAACGGAGTGTGCAAGTCAAAGCCATGGCAAGGAGTCTTGCTATCCATCGGAATAGGCAGGGGCTTCTCCCCCAAATCATCAATCTGATCATCAGACTCTTCCTCCTTATAACCCTTACTGTCTAACTGCTCCACCTCCGAGTCCTCAATAATCAGTCTCTTTTTGCTGTTCTTGGCCAGCCTCCCCGATCTCCTCCTACCACTTTCCCCACCAATTAGCTTCGTGGTCCCAAAAAACCGTTTCCCCTCTAGAGTCAATCCAAACCACATTCCTGCCCTTGCCCTTGCCTTCCTTAGCAATTGTAGCCTGCAAACCTTTCTCCTTGCCCATCTTCGGCTTAGTGACATTAGCAGCCATGTCAACCTGGGTGGCCTTTAACACGTAGAACCCTTCCGCCGCCCTAGCATGATCCAAGCCTAACCCACCCTTGAGCTTCTTAATGGCCACATTGGTTTTGGTACTCCCCACATTATCAGCATTCTGAGGAGGGCTCATGGACTCGGCCGGGGAGATGTGAATCAAAGAAATGGGATCAATATTCTCAACACGGATAGAGATGATTTTAGGTGGGAAAAGGGCGAGATGAAAATGGTACAGGTGAAAGATAAGCCCCTGATGGAGCGAGAGCGGCGGGAGATCACCAAGATTACGACAGGCCGCCGCATTACATTTATCCACCGAGCTCTCCAGGTCCATAAGAAGGAAAAATGGAAAGCTAAGCAGCATTTTATGTCTGAGATGGTTAAGCAGAGGGAAGTGATAGAAAAAACAAGTTTTGTACCTACCTTCCAGTGTCACATATTTCATCAGAGCCATGCAAACCATATCCCATGGCTTGGGGAGCTCAGCTCTTTCGAACCCCACCTGACTCCTGACCGGAGTCTCCTCTCCTCTGAAGAAAGCCTTAAGGCTCTCATGGTCTGGCTTTTTGGTGTGCTTAGGGTATTTTTTCCCTTCACAGCTCAAGCCCGTGGCCTGCGCTATGACCTCCTTGCTAACTTCAAACGAAATCCCCCCAACAGAAACCCTTCTATCCTTCCAAGAACATGCAAATTGTCCCAAAAGGATGGGATCATGGTCGACCAGATGCTCCATGAGCGGGGCAATACCTCCCTCAACGCAGATATGCCAGACTAGAGGGTTATTCTGGAATTCATCACAGCTATCCGGCTCCGTCCGAACCCGATCTCGACCCATATTGTCAGGAAGAACAGGAAAAACTCTGAAATGCAAAAAAAACTAGAGCCAAATGTTGCGCACAAAAATTGAACAAGGATGTTTAATGCAGGGCTTACAGCAATTAATCCCCTCAAGCCATTTACATGCATGGAGGGGAACTAAGCAACAGTGAGAAAAGACACTGCAATTGATGATTTTTTGATACCAAAGAAGGAGCCAAAAGTTGGCGGAAAGGCAGGAAAGGCACAAAATCCCATGCAGATAACCCAGCAAGCTAACATTAGTAATCAACCAAACAAAGCCGAAGGAACCACCAGTTAAATTAGCTGGTGCGAAACCTCTAGAATACAACCAGTACGCATCTTGGATGGTCCCATCATTGTTCATACACTCATATCTCCAAAAATAATTAGGAGATAAACCAAGTACCCTTTTCTCCAAAAACTTAATACTCATAGTACCATCATCCTCCCAAGAAGCAACCACAGCATTCCAAATAACCCATATCACGTCACCAAATCTAGGCTTGATCACATCAATAACGTTTCCTCCCTGCCATCTCATCATCATATTTTTATAAGCTATACCCATTCTCCAATCCCAAAGAAACAACACGTGGATGCCCTTTCCCCTACTCCACACCCTCTCATCTTTTCCCGTGGCACTCCACCTATCCTTCATACCCCAAAAGGCATTAACCACACCCAAAAATGCCAGTGGGCCCCCCCGTCAGTCCTCATCATCCAAAAGTTGTAAGTCATTATTTACCATGTAAGCCTTTTCCCGCTCAATCAAAGCTTGAATGTTTGGCGGAAATTGTTCCGGTTTCCTCCAACATCTAGCCGAGTCCCACCCCGAGCCAAGATTTGCCAACGCATCTGCCACACTATTACCTTCTCTGTAAATATGAGTCACTTTTTTGTCTCTTAATTTAGACATGAGAAAACTAGCATCCAATAGGATGTCCTTGGTGTTCCAACCTATGAATCTTTCCTTTTCCACAGCATTTGTCTCCACCTTGGAATCTCCCTCAATATGAAGATTAACAATTCCTAGAGAGACAGCAATTTTGAGACCCATGAACAGCGCATGAGCCTCAGCAACAAGGGCTAACTAAATCCCTATGCCACCAGCAAACCCTGCCACCATGTTTCCCATAGAATCTCTTATATCAAGTTTATTTTAGATTAGGGTTTAGATGCATTTTTGTATTCGTATTTTAATATTTAAGTATGATGCCCTAGAAATTATAGTCGCCCCCAGTCATTTGGGGATGGTCTTATCATGTTATATGTTAGCCCCTTTTCGTTTACTATGACCTAGTCTTTAATCATGAAGATATGCATTAAACTGTTAAAAAAAAATTATGACGTCATGACCTTTCTAGGCGGAAGCGGGATCGGAATCAATCTAGAACTTTAAATCATGTTTTCCAAAAGGTATTGATTCCATTTCTATCCCATCTCCGACTCCACTTATAGTGAGAAGCCTTCTTTCAAAGTAGCGATAACCTAGGCGGAAGCAGAACCGAAACGGAATATGAAAATAGAAAATATGAAAGAAACCAAATCTGTTTCCATTCTGGTTCTGGTTCCAGTTACCATTCCCATCCTGACTCTGGTCCTGCTTCTTGTTAGTGTAATCTCAATGCTTTTTTTGGCTTTGAGCCCGGTAGTGTGTTAAAAGGGGATTGTTTAGGATGTTTTCTGCCTGGTTCCGCCTCCTATGTATGTATGAAAGGTATGATTTTAAGGCATATTTTATGATGTTTATTCAAGGATCTAACTAGAGGTTTTGTTGCAGGAAAGCTAAAGAATGTCGGGAACATCAGGATAAGTTGTGCAAAGGAACAAGCCTATAGGAACATCAAAGGTAGCAGCTAAGCCCAAGAAGATCAAGCCAGAACAGTTACCCTATACCTTGAGGTATAACCATAGGGGTCCTACGGTTACAGCAAGCAAGGTGGAATCAGATTGGTCAAACATCACTGACACCAATCTAGGCTCATATAATTTGGAGGAGCTGTATTCAGAAATGTTTGCTGAAGATATATCAGGGAGAACACAAAGAATTGTTGAGTCTGGATTGGCTCATATCACCTTATTCCCTTTATCTGTCCAATGCCCAGAGTTGATTATGACAGCAGCAAGTGCTTACAATCTAGCCACAAGGTAGTGTGTCGATTCACGGGACAATGTGATTATTGATCTCACTCCTCAAATGTTTCAAACTATGTTTAGTGTCTGGGATCCAAAGAACCTTGTACAGTTAAAGGAGGTTGAAGCTTTGGAGAAATATAGCAAGTATAAAGCATCCAATAAGGCTCACTTGAATAAGAAATGGTTGAGAACGGAAAAGAAATCTCTGACTAAACTTCATGATCAACCGAAGAGGACAGAGTTTTACAAAGAAGTATCAGATTTGATCATGATGTTGTATAGGGTGTTTGGGAAAAGGGATGCATTTCACTTCAAGGAGTGGATGTTTCCTTTCATTCAGACCATCTTGAATGGAAAACAATAGTTTGATTGGCCAATGGTGGTGCTGATGCTATACATGACCACTTGAAAAGGATAAGGGAAACCAAATGTTTCTTTATGACTTCTTATATTGTTTATGCAACTGCAAGAGGATATATATTTCTAGGTTTAAAGAGAGTGGGAATATTGGGAGAAAGAGATGGACAAAAGAAAGTGTGGGACCATTATGATCATTTATCTCTGCAAGTATCTAAAACACAACTTAGAAGGGTTAATGATGCATTTCTATATGTGATCATTAACCAACTGAACGGAGATGCAGGGTATAGACTAATCCAAGAAGCTATGGCATTTATCACTGAATGGGGATGTTGGTACATTCAATACCTCAAGTTCACATACTTCAGGCTAGCTGGATTTGAAGGTCATCCACATTTGCTACCAAGATTTTGCAATAATAGGATAGTGTTGATGGAATTTGTTTATCAAGCTCTAGGGGTTAATGCTCGGTTTGGATTGAAACATAAAACAGGATGTCATAAATTCCCCATGTAGTTGGGTGAATATAGCTATCAACATCTAGTGGGAGCAAAGGTAGTGTGCAGTGAGTTGATACATCTAAAACTAGGTTTGTATACATCTCGGAAGTACTTTGATCCAAAGAAGAAAATGAATGCCTTGTTGCCTTCTATTTTTGATAAACATTTCAATTTTTTGGAATAATTTTGGAGTGAACGGTAAGATGAGTATGACCTCAGGAAGAAGAATTATGAGAGGTTACCCGTCTCACTCATGGAAGATCTTGGGATCAAAGATGATATCCCTAACGCATTAGTAGATGATGGAGTGGTATTAGATCCATCATATGAGGCATTAAACATTAGCACTAAGAGCTTGGATTCGGTGGACTGGGACAATGAGGAAACCATTGACATTAAGCAGATAGGGTGAGCAGTCTTGGATAGAAGCATTCAATGGGTGGTTCTAAGAACCAAAACTCCTCAAGGACCAGCTCCTAAAAAGGGGAAAGGATATAAAAGGATCAAAAGAAAGACACCTCCCAAGGAGCTTTTGGAGTTCCTCCCTCCAGACATTGAAGAGATTGAGCTTGAAGCGGTGGCTCAAGATGAACCAGAGACACAAGAGGGAGATGCCCAAATAGGATTTGTAGTTTCACACCTGCATTAGGTGAATCCTCTACTCAAGTCCCACTTGCAAAGCAGCAAAGTGCGGAA
Organism: Sequoiadendron giganteum; assembly: GCA_007115665.2. Taxonomy (NCBI): domain Eukaryota; kingdom Viridiplantae; phylum Streptophyta; class Pinopsida; order Cupressales; family Cupressaceae; genus Sequoiadendron; species Sequoiadendron giganteum. Next base: position 240,428,801 of record CM021103.1, read on the forward strand.
GTGCAAAAAGGGACTCTTCATAATATTGTTGAGTCCATGAAGGGAAAAGAAGTAGAGGTAGAGGTCCATGATGTTGGGACAGATTCTGATGAGACTCTATCAGAGAAGGGTATACAAGAAAATATGCCTCTAGAGGAGGATCAGTGGGCATTATTTGAAGAGGTCAAGAAGGCTACTGATGATCAAGCACTTGCTACAGCAATGGAGAAACAAAAGGTAATTGATTCCAAGATAGAAGTCGATGACATACTACAACAACAACACATAAAAGCTAAGTCGAAAGTTGATGAAATAGAGAAGCAGCAGAGGCAAAAAGAGCATGAGCTCAAGGCCAAGGAAGATAATGATAAATTAGAATTGATACAGAAAATTCATGACCTTGAGGAGGAAAAGGCAATACATCAAAGGGAGAGAGAAGTTATGGTGGCTAAGTTAAAGCTTGTTGAACAAGCTCACAAAGAAAAAGAGGAAGCAAAACAATTGCAAAAGGAGAAAGAGGCCGAAAAACTGATCAAGAAGCAACAAGAGGAAAAGGAAGATGCAGAAAAGCTTAAAGCATTAGAGGAAGAAAGAAAACAGGAATTGGAGAAAAGAACATTGGAAGAAGAAAGGTTGAAGAAGGAGGAAGAAGATAAGAGAATACAAGAACAAAAGGACAAGGAAGAAGCTGAAAAGCTTGCTAAGGAAAATATGGAGCAAGAGAAGCAAGAGGAACAGAGGGTTGATTTTCAACCTCAAATAAATGTGCAACCTCCCTTAGCTTAGCTACTGCCTCCTCTTCTTCAACCATGATGACTGTTACTCCAGGTGCTCTTACTTGGTTGAAATTAGATCTTCAAAAGAGATCATTGACACCTTCACAACCTCTTAATTGGGAGGATATGATAAAGGAAATTGAGAAAGAAAGGCCTAAAAAGAAGGCTAAGATCCTACATTCTACTAGGCTAACTGACAAAGGAGAAATTGTGGTTGAATGTGTTGTACCCATGATAGACAAGGATGCAGGGGACATGCAATTGATAGATTATCAGCTAGGCACTGTTAATTTGGGGAGATCTACCAGAGATCAGCAAATGAATTTAGTTGATGTGGTAGCATCCTCAACCAAGTCAAGAATGTTGAAGGATAAACAAAGGAAAGATAAGCTTAAGGCTCAGTTAGATCAGTTGCATGTTTTCCTTAAGAGTTTTTCTGCTCTGAGGACACAACAGGTTGCTTCTATTGAGACCCCAATTTTGCTGAGTAAGAAGGAAGTAGATGATTTGGTATAGGTGAGGGGCAAGGCGGAAAATTTGGATTGGTGGGTTGATAAATTGAATCAAGAAATAGACGAAGTACTAGAAGACAGTTTTGGGGTTTACCAAATGACTGGAGGATTTATAGAACAAATGAATCAATATGTTAAAACATTGGAAGAACAAGAGGAGGAGTACAAAGGGTACAACCATAAATTGAAAGAAGTTAATAAATTGCCTAAAAATACTCTTCTAGAACAATCGATACTTGAAGAAGATAGTAAAGATTTCTTGGAAAAGACTTCTTGTATACTTCGGTTTAGAACAAATTTTCTATACAAACATAGAAACGAGGTTCAAGATTCTGTTAAGGATCTGAATGAAAAATTTGAGGAGTTGGAGGCCATTATTGATATTATAGTAAACGTTGATGTACCTGTAAAGGAAGGCCTACCTTTAAGCCAAATAAAGGAGAAGTGGACTAAAAGTTTTAAAGAGGTTATGCAGAGAGGAGATGATGGTGAAGATCTACTGATAGATCGATTTATGGACATCAAAGAAGAGATAAGGGTAGCTAAGAGAGAGTTGACGAAGTTGAAATATATGAGAGGGTTTGCTACAATAGAGTTGGAAAGAATTAAGTTTGAAGATAGCTAGGTGGATGGGTCGGAATTAGACATATTACAACATGTCTTCTCCAGTTTTGATGAATACATTGCAGAAAAAAATTTGCATGCATAAATCTCATGCATGCATGGCTTTCTTCTTCTTTGCATGTTGCATGCAGGACTGGTATTTTTTGAAGTGCATGGCTTGCTTCTCTTCTATTCTTTTTTTCTTCCAGTTTAACTGAGTTTCCAAGATAACTGTAATCCCTAAAAGGGTGGTTCGACTTAAAATAGAAGAGGACTTCAGATTTTGTATTTCTATAAATACCTTTGGGGTATCATATTGTAAGGGTTGGCTGATAGAGAATAGAATTGGCCACCTGATATTAGGAGATAGAATTTTTCATAGTTGTTATAGAGATACATTGTTACTTCATTTTTACAGTTAAATAAAATTACAAGTTTACGCAATATGGTGTTAGAATTAAGTTTTACTTCATAAGGTTGATGAGTTATAATCTATTTGTATGCCAGTGATTGTGCTGAAGCATGATTGTTTCTTATGTGATGAAAGTCATTAGAAGAAACCAGATTTAAGGATTATCTTGTTAGATTATCGGTGAATTGAATTTATTGAAGTCTGCTGATCTATGATCTTGGCAATGAATGAATGTGTGTTCTTTTGGAATCTTTGAAATAGTTGTGATATGCGAATTGTGATGTTAAAATAAGCACCTTAGATGCATGCAATAGTATGGATTATTTTGTAAATTGTGTCATGCTTTGGTTTTCTTGATCTGTTGGAAAACATTCATTGTTGAAGATATATGTTCGGATGCTAGATAAGTTTGATTCATGTTTGTTGATTTACCCTCTGATCTATCTTTTTCTTTTGTTTAAAACCCCCTTTCTCTATTAAAATAGATCGATGAATAAGTCATTGCTTGTATTCTTTGTTACCAGCACAGGCCCCTTGAACATTACAGTTGCATGGACCGATTGAGTGACACCAGACAGTTGAAAACCAACTACCAGGACCTTGGGAGTTAGGCTACTATATGTTGTCTTTCTTTTTTAGGAGAAATAGAGTAGAAATATTCTGTTTAAACGTTGTTTGTGTCATTTTCACCATCAACAGGACCCACAGACTCACATCTCATCCTTTAATGCCATGTCTGTGGATTTATTTCATCATGATGCACTTTTAGAAAAACTATTCCCGCATTCTCTTAAGGATGCTACTTTGAAGTTGTATTGCTCCTTTCCTGATAATTTTATCTTTTCCTTTGACCAACTTGTAAATTAGCTCCTCCATTAGTTCCAAACTAACATTGGGCCAAAGGTCATGTTTACCAATATCTTCCAATGTAAGCATTGGGATCATGATAAGGTAACTAATTTTATAGCCCGTTATCAGGCCCTCTTCTCTCAGATCTCCTATGCCCTTCTTGATTCTAATGTGCAAAGAGTGTTTGTTGAAAACTTGTAGCTGGCACTGTGAAACAAATTTTTGGTGATGAAATATCCTTCCTTCACCCATCTTTGTGTTCCTCTATGTGAGTAATAGAAAATGGTTGCAAAATACATATTTCATCCTCGCCCTTCCATCAAGATGGTTGGTCAATTGTGTCAATCTCTAGTGAGTCTAGAAAGAACAAAACAATGGCAAACATGGTATTTGTTCCCATTGATAAAAATTCTACGAGGTGAAAAAAATAGTCACAAAATTATTTGAATCTTATAGTAATTTCTTGCAAAAGCTATTAAAAGATGGTATAATAATTATCCCAGAGATTGGATCAATTTTTGAGTCATATCCTTAGTGGTACGATGCACAAAAGTGTAAATATCATCGGGTCTTAGGTCATGATACTAATATATGTGTTCATCTTTGTCACATAATACAAGACCACATTGATAATGGTATCATCTAGATCGATGGTAAAAATCAAAACTCTAAAAAATCTATAGCAAAGCCCAACAACCAACTACAAATCTACATAGATCCATTCTCATCTCATTCTGACAACTTTGTTACTCTTGCTTCTTCTTCTTTTAATCTAAATCCATCTAAGTATGTGAATGTAGTTTCATTTACTCATATTCCTCCTCTATATCACATGAATGTAACCCTTGATATTACATTCACCTCATGTGACTTACCTTTAAACAAGGAGCCCTCTCTGTTATGCATTCTTACTCATGTCAACAATAACGTTGTAACAAGCGTTATGGTTGACCCCATGAGTTGAGTGAATGTTATCATGGAAAAAACTCTTTTTATAAACAATTTATATAAGGATAATTATGAGGAATCAAAAATTACGCTTCACATGCATGATTGATTATCTGTTGCACCTATTGGCTTTATTTCTCTATCATCCCTGGTAGGACCTAAAGTCATGGAAGTCTCATTTGTAATGATACTCGAGTTTGACCTATTCAGAGTGATAAAATGCATTTCATGGATAGTCTCTATGAATTTGGTCACCTCATTTGTCCATAAATGTTTGAAGTTTCTCCACAATGGTATTGTGCACACTATTTAGGATATTGGATATAAACCACTGGTATCACATCGGGAATTCTCCTTGGATCAATTTTGGCCTACCCTAGTTGGAACTCTGTCACCCAAAGGAGACCTATTATATAAATCTTATTTTAGATATAAGACTAGGGGCTCAATGCCTAAAATTGGTTTTCCTTTGTCTACTCAAGCTATCTCTTTGAAGGCCTCTTTTCATGCATAGCAACAGGCTTCGCCTCTGCCCCTCTGAAGGGGAAGGAAAAGCAAGCTCTTGCCCTTGGGCCTTCTCCCTCTCTATATGTACCTTCTTCTTGTACTTCCCAACCATTGGTATTATCTTCTATTCCTTCTACTATGCCTAGCATAGGAAAAGGAAAAGCACCCACTTTGTGGAATTCAAAGTCTCAAATTTTTCAGCTTTTGGTTCTACCCATGGTACCCCGACCCACCCTTTATGGCAAGGGGAATCATTCTTATGGAGTTGTTCCTATGTCTTTTCCTTTGAGGCCTCCCCTATTCCTCCACCTTCCCCCAAGGCAGATAAAGGAAAGGGGCCCACTATCGAGACACCTATCTCTCTCTCTATCTTTGTGCCTCCTCCTCCTGCTCCTCCTTTGGAGTCCACCCTTCCACTGGTAACAACTATGGAAGTTTCTTCTCCTATAGAATAGGAACCCCCAACCTCTTCTCAAGCTACATCCTTTAGTGCCCATAGCTACCATAACCAGCTTGCACATGAGCATAAGAACCATTAGAAGGCCTTGGCTAAGGACCATGCTACCTCACAAAAGACCAGAGAGAAGCCTTTTATTTCTTATTCTATTTATTTCATCTTTGTCGCTCCTATCTTTGCCTCTTTTTTGGCCTCACTTCTCATCACCTTTATCCTTCTTGTTTCGTCAACAAATCTTGATGAACCTCACTTCAAAAGGGTGCAAGTGTTCATCGCTCCCTTTGTAGAGTTGCCCCTTATTACCTATTTTCCTATTATTCCTCCTTTTTGTAGCCCATTGACATGCCTTTAAAAAAAATGGTGTCCCTCGTGGCTTCATGTCCTTCTCTTGCTTCCACTTTAGCTGTGAGGATTCCACATCCTTCATTGAAGCACAAGTTGGAGAATGATTTCACTTCGAGTGATGGTCAAAAACAAGTTTTCTTCATCTCTTGATTATTGTTCTTCCCTTACTTGCACCATCCTTATGACAGAGGCAAAACTTGCTTCCTTGAAGTTTGTCACTGCCCCTCTCTATTAGACACATTAGAAAACTGAGAGCAGGGTGAATCATTTGTACATTAAAAAATTCAATCCCTCATTAATTTTCAAACCCTTATCAACCTTTAAACCCTTATTAACCATCAACATAATATAAACATGTGAAACAACAACTCAATAACCATACACAATAGAACACCATATCACTTACGTGGAAAACCCTAATCACATAAAACCATGATGAGGATAAGCTCACATATATATGAATACCAACATTGAATATAATAGGCTCACTACCAGAGGGCACACTGCCAAGGGCTCACTGCCCAAAGGACTCACTGTTTGGAAGAAAGAAGAATAGAAGAATATTATTACATAGAGATTCATTATCTTAGAGCAATAGGAAAAATCCACCATTGCAACTTTTCACCATTTGCAACCTTTGGCTCACTGCCTCCAGCAATTTTAGGCACACTGAAAAATGTAGAAACCTTCTGCTCATTCCATCTTAAGTCATAGGTATTTAAGCTCGCACTCAAATCACCACACTTTATCACATTCACATTTCACAACACACCACACACATCTATAATCAATTCACCTTGCTTTTATACCATTTATGACCTCAAACAACTTCATAAGGTCAATGTCAATGAAACATATGCACCTCCAACATGCAAACACCAAATAGGTCAGCACCAAACACTACTGCGGTGGAAAGAAGTGAAGGTGGACCACAATATGGGCTAACTAGGACCCAAATCTAGATCAACATGTTTTTCCCTATGTCCACAAGTCATGAAGCACTTTTTCACAAAGTGTTACATTGATGGTTGTCTTTGCACCAAAATATTGACCTATTAATGCCTGATACAACCACCAAATTTATACAAGATCCATAGGAGGTGGTTAAACCATGTCACAAACCCAAGCACCACGTTGCACAAGGAAGAAAAAGGGACACACCATCTTGCAAAAATCCCCCAATGCAAGCGAGGGGTTCGAACCTGTGACCTCATCTCTGATACCAATTGTTAGATTGGTGGTTGTCGTTGCACCAAAATATCAACCTGTTAATGCCCGATACAACTGCCAAATTTATACAAGATCCACAGGAGGTGGATAAACCATGTCATAAACCCAAGTTTCATGTTGCACAAGGAAGACCAAGGGACACACCATATTACAACACATAGCACTAACAAGCTAGGTTGGCCAAACCTGAATTAACGCTAGCAAGCAATCAACTTCATAATTCACCAAGTTCAAAAACATCCTACGAACCACATGACAACACCATACAACACACTAGAATATTCCAACATCAACATACTACTTTTTAATATTGTTGAAACCACCTGAAACAAAGAATACTATTTTCCTTTGCATCTAGATGCACTACCATTGAACTCCAACACATGAACTAAACTTGCGGAGAAACTCAACACTTAATACACCAAGGGAAGGTATATACACACAATATTAGCATGTTCCCAAATCCACAAGACAAGAAACCTCAACATAGATAAATGTGGAGCAATTCCTTTTCTCCCAAACAACCTTCTTCACAGGCAACACACTGCCAAACACATCTTCTACTACCGGACGATCAAGAACCTGAAACTCTGGATATAACACCTCTAAAAATAGTTTATCAACACATCCAAACTACATAATCATTTCCTTCAACCATGAAGAAATGTGGAGCTCAACATAGAATGCACCTCTGTCACCATATACAGTCTTTATTCAAATTTTCTCAAAGGCACTTGGAAACCAAGTGAACTTGTTGCATCAACAACACTGCTCAATACCATGACCACATAATATGACTACACTAGAGATTGAGATCAAAAAATAATTTAGTTGACAACATAGTGCAACATACTCCAACAACACCAACAATCTCCACACTGACACTAGGGGTTGACATCAATGTGACTTCAAACCATAACACTAATGACAACACCAGAACTCTCCAACAACTCCAATACTAGGGGTTGACATCAATGACACCACTAATGAAAACACCAGAAATATACAACAATCTCCCCCTTTTTCATTGATGGCAACACCTACTCTAAAAAACCATCAAAAATAAAAGCAACTTTGCATCAAGCAACACTCCCCCTTACTGGAGCATTTCTTACACCTTTTCATACATCTTCTCCCCTTGGGTTTTCTCAAACAACATTCTCCCCCTTTCTTGAGGAGTTTTTTAGACTTCACTCTCTCCCTCTTTCACATCGATGGAAAAGGGAATAAATCTCTCCCTTTGACATCACATGTAAACTTCACTTTAGGAAACACCAATAGGCTACTTTCTCTCTACTGCTCTACACTCTTTACTTCTCTTTCTTCATTACTCTCTCTCTAGTAAAATTTTACTGTAGCTTTCATTTTTTTCTCTCTCCCTTAGGGGCACAAGATATGCTCCCCTTGACTACACCAATAAAAAAATCACTACCTACTCCCCCTAAGAGGTAGCCTTCATTAGTCCAAGACAAAATAATAAGTCTTGAAATGGTCCCTGGATAGATTCACACTCTTATGCATCTAATTGAAAGGAGTAATAACCCCAAGCTTCTACCAGAGATAATCAAAAGTATATTTAGGAAGAGCCTTTGTAAAAATATCTACTACCTGATATTTTTTAGGCACATACTCCAACTTCACTTCATTCTCTACAACTTTCTCTCTTAAAAATTGATACCTGATAGAGATATGTTTTGTTCTTGAATGCATTACTGTATTTTTAAAAATATTGATAGCACTTGTATTATCACACAAGATAAAAATAGGTTCATCATATGATACTTTGATATCCTTCAATGTCTACTTCATCCATAATATCTGTGTGTAACAAGATGTTGTTGCAATATACATTGCCTCTATAGTAGATAACAACATTGAATCCCACTTCTTACTCAACCAAGAAACCAATTTATTTCCAAGAAAGAAAGCACCTCCACATGTACTTATTTTTTCATCTACACATCCTTCTCAATTTGCATCTGTATATGCACTTAGAGAGAAATCAGTATCCCTAGGATACCATAGACCAAAGTCTGGAGTGCCCTTTAGGTATCTGAATATCCTTTTGACTTCTGCAACATGTGATTCTTTGGATCTTCTTGAAATCTTTCCACAAGACACACTACATGCATGATATTCGGTCTAGTAGTAGTTAGATATAGCAGTCCACCAAACAATGATCTATACTTGCTTTGATTTGCATTAGGAGACTCATCATTTTTTCTCAACTTACAACCAATAACCATAGGAGTACATACTAGTTTAGAATCCTCCATTCCAAATTTCTTCAACATTTCCTTAACATATACCTTTTTCTGATTGACTGGTTTGTAACCCAAGGAAGAAATTTGTCTCTCCACACATTGACATCTCAAACTTACTTTGCATGTCTTTTATAAAACTCTTGCACATACCTCCATTTCCTCGAAATATTATGTCATCAACATACACTACCACAATCAATATTTTATCTCCCTCAACCTTGAAGTAAAGGTTGTTATTTGTAGTACCCTTTTTGAATCCTTGTTCTAATAAGTACTTATCCAATCTTGCATACCAACCTCTACGAGATTGTTTGATTCCATATAATGTCATCTTCAACCTACAGACCATATCAGCATCATCTGATAACTGACAAACCTTTCGTTTGTTCAATGTCTCTTCTTCTAACTCACCATTCAAGAATGTATACTTGACATCCATCTGATATACCTTTAAGTCTTTATTTGATGTAAAATCCAAAAACATTCTAATATCTTCCATCCTTTCCATCAGAGCAAAAGTCTCTTCAAAATCTATTCCCTCCACTTGTGAGTAGCCCTTATACACAAGCCTAGCCTTATTTTTGACAACTTTTCCATCCCCATTCAATTTATTCCTGAAAACCCATTTAGTTCCTATTACATTCTTGTTTTTTGTTATTGAGACTAATTCCCAAGTTTGATTCTTCTTAATCTACTCCAACTCTTCTTCCATAGCTTTGATCCAATTCTCATCTTTGTATGCCTCAGGTACGATTTTAGGTTCTACCTCTGAAAGTAAACAAAAGTTTACTTGTTCCTCTATCATAATAGCTTTTCTTCTTGTCAACAAACCTTTGCTTTTATCTCCAATTATTTGATCTTCAGAATGATTCTTCTGCACATACTTAGGAGTCTTGGAGAACTTTTCCATAGCTTCTTCCTCTTCAACTGTCATCTTTTTTTCTTTATCTTCATATTTTTCTTCTTCACTACAAGGGGTTTCATCAGATTCATATCCTTGTATCAACACTGAGCTTTGATGTGGTTCTTCATCCACTTTGATACTTTCACTTTCAACTATCTTCTTCATCATTTTATTGTAGCATCGGTAAGCCTTGCTCTTTATAGAATGCCTAATGAAGATTCCTTGATTAGATCTTGCATCAAACTTTGATAAGTTTTCTTCATCTCTCCTGATATAGCATTTACTTTCAAACACTCTAAAATATTTTATAGTAGGAGGTTTTACATACCATAACTTATAGGGAGTCTTTGAATTGTTTACTCTTGCTTGTCCTCTGTTAAGAATGTACAATGTAGTATGAATTTATTCTCTCTAATAGGAATCTAGTATATTTTCTTCTTTCAGCATGGTCTTTTTTTCTCTTGAATTGTCCTGTTCTTTCTCTCCACAACTCTATTTTGCTAAGGATTCTTACGAGTTGACAAATGTCTTTTTATTCTATGATCTTCATAAAAGATGTTAAACTATTGGAGGTGAACTCACCACCTCTGTCAGACCTCAAGCACTTGATTTTTCTTTGAGAATTTTCACCCTAGTCATTTTTGAATAATCATCTATCAATAACATAAAATACACGTCACCATGAGAGCTTCTTATTCTAGTAGGTCCACATAGGTTTGTATGCACCAACTCCAAAGGTCATGTGGTAGAATATTCTTTAGTTCTGAACCTCTTCTTTGTCTACTTTCCAAATCGACATTCCTTTCATATTGCATTGATAGGCTTTGTAATCATTGGAAGATCTCTCATAGCATCAGTAGAACTGATCTTCACTAGGTTATCAAAATTGATGTGACCCATTCTTCTATTCCGTAGCCAACTTCCATTGATTTGAGACATAAAGAACTTAACACCATCTCCTTTGAGCTGATAAGAATTATCTTCTATCCTTGTCCCTACAACAACCAAAGTTCCAGATTATGCTTTTTTTATTTCACAACCATCATCCTAAAACACCAAATTGTATACATTGATCCATCATCTTAAGTCAGCAAGGAGACCCTTGACATAAAGAATATCATTTGTTTTATGATTTCCATCAAAACTAATTGAACCTTTTCCATAGATCTTAGTAGATGTATCATCACCAAACTTAACAAGAACACCATCGTACTTCTGAATTTTAATAAACTTACACTTATCACCTGTCATATGATTTGAGCATCTACTTTCAATTATCCTGTAGTTTCTCTCATCTCTTGCATTAAAATCAGTCACCATAGTTCCTTCAATATTATGACCTATTTTTGGAGCACTTTCCTTCATACATATTTTAGGATTAGTAGAATTAGTTCCAACATTTAAATTCATGAATAATCATTCATCACTTTCATCATCGAGATAGTCTGATTTCTCATCATCAAATACACCATTGTCTTTTCCATCATAATAACTCTTCTTGACATATTTACCTTTTATGATCCTTTTGTTTGTCATTTGCAACTTTGATTGGACATTTAGAAGCATAATGACATCTTTCAACAATTGAAACACTTAAAGGGTAGCTCACCTCTATATTTTTCAATGCCCTTTTTCAATCTCCTTACAAAATTTTCTTTTACCTCATCAAAGATCATCCTAATCTGATTCATCATCCTTCTCTACCTTGCTGACTTGAAAAATAATTTCTTTAATTGTAGCATCCTTACCAAACTCTCTGAATTCAAAAGAAATTAAAGCACCAAACATTTTATCTCTATAATATTGATCCAAATTTTGAGCTTCCTCAATAGCAGAAACTTTAAAAACTATAAGATTTAGGGAGTTTTCTCAATACCTTTTTCACAACTTCACTTTCATCTAGCTTACCACCATGACCATTCATGGTATTAACAATTGTTGAACACCTAGAATACTAAGAGGGGGGTGAATCATTATTCCTTTAAACCAATTAGACATAAGCCATCCAATTATCAGAATAATTATTAATTGTAATGATGAATGAAAGCATGAAGATAAGCACAAAATCACATGACACATGAACACCAATATTTTTATATGGAAAACCCAAAATGTTAAAAACCACGGTGAGGTTTAGCTCACAATATATTATATTTGGATATAGTATATTACAAAAAAGCTCACTGCCCGGTGGACTCACCGTCCAAGTGAACTCACTACCCATAAATAAAGAGAAGGAATAAAGAAGGGGTGGCTATACAACCTATTTCAACTGATACAATAGCATCTATCATATGTTAGATTACAGTTCCAATGCAGTATAAATGATCTTCACACTAATCTGAATCAATACTCTACTCTGTTCACAATCTATTCAATTTTGCATCGCACACATGTAGGTGAAGCACCATACATGTCATATATCTCTCAACACTCGCATGAAATCTACTATCACTTCATCATCATATATTTCTCATCTCTTTCCCTTCCAAAAATTCAAATTTAATCTCATATATATATCCATATCAAGTGTAACTTCAATTAGGTTGGCCTAATTAGAAGTAACACACAAAACTAAGCATGTCATCCTCAAACATTATGTTTTTATCTTGCACCATAATTCAAAATTCAATTTACATCAAGATAGGTCAACATGGACCTAATATAAATCCCACATAAGATAAATTTACTTTCTTACACTTTTCAAAACATCAGACATGTTAGGTCAGCCCAAAAATAGACCTAAACATAAAACCTTCATGTGTACATGCAATTCACCAAACGTGGGACTTCAAAACTTGATCTTTCTTTGAATTCCTACTCATTTGACATCTATTAACTTATATTTATCATTGCAGAACAAAATAATTATCCACAAATAAATGTAGAATCTCCCACATGGATACACTATACAAGGAATGACTGCGGTATACGGGGTTGAACACTGTCATACATATCTTTTGGGATACTTCATAAAATGTCACCAAATCTTAAATGTAGCTGCAACTAATGATCTCAAAACTATTTTTAGAATCATAGAGGATTATACCAACTTGCAATGGAGTGCTGACCCAAAAAATGATGCATTGAACCACAAGATTGTCGGAGGAAATACTTAGCCAAATTCCTATACAACCATATTTTTTGGACCAACTTACTATGTACATTTGTCATAAAAAATACTTTTGAGTTATGCTAGAATGATCATAATAATGTTGGCATCAATGACAACACTGGATCAAGTAATATATGCACTTCATACTCATGTTTCCAACAATGACAAACTTCCAACTTTCCAACAATATCCCCCTTTGTCATTGATGGCAACATGCATATCAGAAACATTTTCAAAAACTTGTCTCCCGCTTACACATATCTCTCCCAAAAAGTATTTCTCAATATCTCTCAAAGCATTCTCAAGTATCTCTCCACAATTCTCCAAATGTTTTGACTAAAATGTCTTTCAACTATCTCCCCCCCTTTGACATCAATGGAAAAGGGTGTACCGATATCCAAAGAACTTTGTATACTCTTCCTTAGATATATATGTGAGAAGAAATAACTGAAAGAGTGTGTTGACTCCCCCTCATGGAATTAACCAAAAAAATTTATACCTTTTGCATATATGAAATTTTGAAAATAGTAAAAGTAAAGGTTGTCAACCTGAAGATGTTGACCCTTGAAGATTTTGCAAGATGTCTTTCCAAGTATATATGCCTTCTTCCCAAAGTTTCTTTGTTGTTACTAGTGTCCTGTATTGTGATTCAAGCTTTACCAAGATTTCCTTTCCTCCTCTCAAAATACTAGGTGTAAGATTTATCAGTGAAGTCTTGTCAATATTTACAAGGAAACTTGAGACAGATATGTAATTCATCTTCACCAAGTCCCTTAACTTCTCAAATTGCTTGATTAATTCATCTTTTTGAATCTGCAAAGTAAATTATTCTTCTTGTAAGATCACCAAGGCATTCTAGGTTTGATCATCTTTGTCTTGCACAGGGTCATAATTGTTTGATGCACTTTTGATTTGTGACTCTATTGTGTTCATAGCATCCTTTATATTTTGAGTGTTATTAGGCCACTTCATGCAAAACAAGAATAAATTCCTTGCTTCATCTTCACAAGCTCAAACATCCTTCAATATTTCTTCTACTTTGTTGTGTGTGGCTATACACCTCTCTGTAATGTCCAACAAACTCTTTTATGATAGCCATAATCCAACTTATTTTCCAACTTGTTCTTCCAATATGAGGATGTATTCTCTGAATTGTGTTTCAGTAGCTTCACCCACTGATCTATTAGTTTCATGCTCATATTGAGCATCATCTATGTGTATATATCCTGCCATGTCTTCTTCGGATGTCATAGTGGTGCCAATTTCCTTTTTCCTTCTATCCTTCTACTTAATTCTCCCAACGTTGATGGTAGGAACTTTCAAAGGGGAATTCTCCCTTATCGGAGGTTTGTCTATGGATATCCTCTTTATACTAGTTGCAGGTAAAGATGCAGTAACTAATCTTCTAGAACTGTTGGAGGCTTGTACTATACTCATATCAGTTCTAGAATTTTGTATAGCTTCCCTAACTTTGTCTCTTGAGATGCCAAACTCTTTGACATATGATTCTACTTTATCTTTGATCTCTCTATTAATCTATGATTTCTTGAATTTTTGTTGAAATTTTATTGCCTTCTCTCTGCAACTTCCAAATCTTGGCTTGCTCGGGTCTTTAGGTCTATTGAGCAGAACTTATGCATATACAATGGCTACATCTTCTACTATTTCATAACTAAGCTCTGGAACCCAAGTGGTTCTTGGTTCAATTGCTTCCATAATGCAAAAATTGGTAGATACCAAAAAGGTAATGTCACTGATATATTTCCGTATAACATTTCTCGGAATCCTCTATCTCATATTCATTTTTCTTTGAAATACTCCAAAGAAAGTAGTAAGGACATCACTATAAGCCTCTAAATCTCTAATATTACTCGTGTATTATTTTATTTAGTGAGTGACGGGCTATTCATTTAACCAATTGACTTTCCCAACTCCTGAAAAATTCCTTCATAAAGTAGAAAACCAAGCATATTACCAATGTGCCATACCTAAATACCTACTATTTCTTCTTGATTTCTTTTAGATTCTCCAACAATTGTTGTCAAAGCAACTCACAAAGATCATATTCAACATTATTCTCAATTATATCCAAAGCCACTTGAATTGTGGTGGCAGAGACCGAATTGTCTCCATAAATCAAATGTCCAATCTTCATAGTTGTATATTGAACTACCAAATTTTTGATAGGATTTAATGTAGTACCTATTTGTAGCATTATGTCTTTATTCTTATCGGATTTCCTTATTGGAATTGGTTCGATGGACCATAAACTAGTGATTTCTCTAATCACCTCTTTGGTTATCATGTGGGAACCAGGAATCTAATGGCACTCTCAAATTTTGCAAATTTGAAGTGTCCATTTCAAAAAAATTGCCTTTGCACTTTCAGAAGTGCACCTAATGAATTTTCCTAAGTGACCTACTTTGGAGGGTCATATTTCGAAACTTGTTGATTTTCGTGCAAAACCCCTTTGTGGACCCACTCAGTGTACCTATGTGAGCAGGCATGCAAATTTTCAGCTTCCTATGATAAGTTTTATCAGGGTTTCAAAAAGTAAAGCTGGAGGGTTTTGGCACTTTTATGTTGTTTGCAAATTCTTTGTCTTGCAAGTTGGCCTCTCGTTCGAGCTTGCATTTTGCAACCGGATGACTGTCAAGTCAAAAGGATTATTGTCCTCTATTCTCCACACTTAAATGAACTCCCATGTCAGGTTTCAGAGCTTCATGAATTGATTTTCTATTTTTAACAAATCAAAACCAAATGCAATTTATTCAGTTTTGCACTTGCATTTTCAAAAAACTTTCAGGGAGGTCAACTTTGAACTCTAATATCTCATGCAGAAAGATGATTCAAGCTAATTCCTCTTGTACACGTGTTCTATGTACCAAAATGTGCTTATATTTCTAGTGACAGCCTCCCAGAAGTTGATTTGGTATTTTTCCAAAATGGTGATTTAGTGGGTTTTAATTGGTTCTGAATGGGTTGTTGTTGCAGAAAATGTGAAGTGAGCAACTTTGTCGATTAATATATTTCACCTCAAAATCTCTTTTTCCAAACTATTTGTTGCATCACATTCTTGGGTCAAATTTCTACATGTCTGCTCAGTTTCAGGGTCTCAAGATGAGTTTGGATGGGTTAATTAATTGTTTTCTGATCGCGACAAGGCCAGAAATGGTGTTCCGGAAATTTTCAAATTTCTCATTTCTAATGACAACCCATTTTTTATTTTGGTCTAAAACCTCTACATCTCCATTTTCATCAAAAATAGGGGTCATTTGGTATATTATTTTAATGTATTTATGTTGTGGCAAAGGCGTCCCGGAGGTCAGTTTACAAAGGAGGTACCTGAATTTTAAGAGCTAGGAAAAATTGAAGAAAATGGGTTTTCTTTAAATAATTGATTATGGCTGCACGCAAAAATTCTTGGCTTTAGGTGTCTTGGTTTACCCACAATAAATTTTCTCTATTTGGACCGTAGCCGAAATTAAAATTTTATTATTTTCTAATGTTTAAAATATTTTATATATTTTAAATGTTATTCAAATGATATGCACGGGGATAAAGGAATTTTAGGGAAACATCAAATATTTGACAACATTATAGGAACTTTCTTTATAAAGTTTAAAACTTTTTTTAAAAAGTCTTCCCTGCAACCTCGCACAAGTTAATTCTCACGGCAGAGGATGCGAGGTGTGCGGGGAGACTACTGGGAGGGTGATTTTTGGTCTGCAAGTTCCATTTTCAATGAAGATTGAAGTACTTCCCTCTCCATTGAGGTGTGTTGGGAGGGTGATTTTTGGTCTGCAAGTTTCGTTTTCAATGAAGATTGAAGTACTTCCCTCTCCATTGAGGTGTCTCACGGATTTCAGTCGAATTTGAGGAGACAGTTTTGGCTGAGAGACTGCTATTCATATTTTTGGCTTTGAGGCAGATTTTTGAAGCTGTATATGTTTTGCAAATGGTGTTTTTTACCTTCCAAATGAGGCTTGGACTTATCCACATATGTTGGAAATGCTTTCACGGTTATTTTGGCTATTTTCCAAGTGTCTGCAACCATTAAAACACCCTCTCATTCAGAAAAAATGACCTAGTGATATCACCAATTATGGACTGATTCCGCTTGCTACGAAAATGTATCAAATTATTTGAGGAGATTCTATTTTGGCACTTGGCTTTGATGGAAAGAGATACAGTTACATTTTGAGTATTGTAAATGCTCATTTGTTGCCGCCATCACTCCCAAGAAGCAGAGCTCAAGCACACACAAAATGAGATTTGGGCAAATCTCGCGGACCTCGCAAGAGGAGGGATGACATTTGCAAAAGATGCTTGAGATGAGCGAGACTGCTCCACGTGGGTGCAGGCCCAATAAAAGTGAAAAACACAGGAGTTATTTTCTCACCATCACTAAATTTAATGGGGTATCATTTTATTTGATAAAGCTTAGTTTTCAATATGAAAATCAAAATGCTCGATGGTGAGTATTTGGAAGGATTTTATTAAAAATGGTTTAAAATATTTGAAATTAAAATGTTTCCCAAGAATAGAAACAATAAAGGTGGGCACGTACAAGTAATCTCAATGGTTCAAAGTGAAATATGTGGGTAAATATTTTATTTGCCCAGGTCAATGTAAAGTGAATTTAATATCCACTTTGTGAGCAAACATTTTGTGTTCAAGAATGAAAGGAAATTATTAAAAAGTGCATAGGGGAGAATGTTTTACTTTGCTAAAGTAAAATAATGTGTTGGTGAAATAAAGAGTAGAATATAAAAGCTTTCACGGGAGAACAGAGGCATTTTTCACATTGCAGGTAAATGGAGTGATTTTCTTCACATGGGCAGATTTTTCGTTTCAAAAAAAAGGTGAATGCAGGACAAATTGGAGGCAAAATTTGTTGTTACAAAGGGAGGAGAGATGAGAGAGGATTTGCAATTTTGTTGGTTAACGGAGGATGAAGCTTCCAGTTGTCAACTGTGGATGCATTTTAGGGCTGCTCTTGGTTTCTTCTATTCTTTATATCTTCTCTTCTCTTCTCATTGTAGGGCGTTCTGAAATTCTGTATTGGTTGGGTAGATAGATAAATGTTGAGTTTGAGTCTAGAATAGAGTCTGTAAACTATAATTGTTGATTTCATAAGTAAATGTCAGCCAATTTGTGCAAACATATCATAAATGTCACCAAATTGTCTCTAGCTTTGTATATTTTAAATCATTTAAATTCAATAATACAAAGTATGTTTGAGTTTATCATCTCAGTTTCCCTGGAAATGTTTTATTTGTTCATGGGTCTATTTCAAAGAAATGGTTAATTTTTTTTGAACAGATAATTATGATTTCAGGTGTGCAGGTTGGATTACTAAGAAGAATTTGTTTGATAACAAGAGTGGATTTGTTAGTGTAATGCATTAACAATTTGAATCCAATGGTTGAAGTGTGTTTGCTAATGAAATTATTTTCATAATTTTGTATTTGACTCCATGACCTAGAGTTAGGCACTGATCTGTTATTCAACTTGATGCATTCTCAAAAACATTTTAAATCTTTGTTGCTTAGTTGAGGTTTAATGTTGTGTTATGCCTCTCAATTGCTGAAGTGAGTGTTGATCTACTAAGAATTTAGCCAGATTTGAAGTTGTCAGTGCTTTCTTTGGTATAATTGAATTGGGAAATTATCTGCTATAAAAGCAATGTCCAGGTATGATTGAATTGAGTTTTAAGGCATTGTAAAGGTTGACCCGCCTTGGTCCTGTAGAGCCAAAAGTGTAGGATATTTCAGCCTTTGATTGAATCTTGTCAATTGGCCAAATCCATCTTTCATTCTGAACATAAGACATTGGCTAGTCTTTAGGATTCATTTGATCTGTTGATTTGGAACACCAATAGAATGGCGACTCTGCTGGGGAAAACACTGAATCTCCATTTGCAAACCGATAATTCATAGTCATATTATTGTTTGTCATTATGAATTTAGTTCAAATTCTGAAGGATTTCAAACTTGGAAGAAAATTTGTTGCAGTGAACCTAACAATTCCATGATCTGTGGTGTTATGTTGGTGGAAGGAACTCATAAAGAAGTTTACATGTGAAAGAGATTCATAATGTTTGAAGTTTAGTCCTCTAAGAAGAGAGGTGGCGACTCTGTTACAAGAACCTGTTGAAGAGGTGAATACAATTTCAAATCTATAATATTTCTAGAATAATTTGTAGCAGCTGCAACATATCCAGGTATTTCTCATTTTTTGGTTTTCAAGAAAGATAAATATGTTTATGAAAACCACATTTGAAGTCCTAGAAATCATTGGTTCCCTTATTTAGTGAAATTAAGCACTGCAATCAAGGGATATTCGAATTGAATTGTAGAGGGAACAAATTTATTTGCAAATATGTATGGTTGTCCTAGTTCTCCCTCTACAAGTTGTAATGTCATACCTAAAGCACAACCATATCCCCAAAGAAAGGTGACCACAAGTGAAATATATGATCCTCTCGATTTCAGTAAAATCCAGGGTTACCCACATTCTGTCCCAAGAAGAGTTAATGAATATTTGCCTAAGTTTAGAGGAGATTTTGATGAATCAGCATTAAGACATGTACAAGGTTTTTTTGATGTGAAGGAAGACTGTCAAATTGAAGAAGAGGATGCTATCATGAAGTTTTTTGTAAGAACTTTAGAAGATACTGTTGAATGTTGGTTTACTTGTTTTCCAATGCATTCCATAGATTCATGGCATAAGCTCATAATACGTTTCCTTGATTATTTTGAAGAAGAGTCAATAGTGAATGATGAATGTTTGTCTAAAGAAAGAAATCTACATACCCAAGAAGAATATAATGAGAAATCTACAAATAAGGTTGAGTCTATATCACATATTGATGAATTGTGTGATACGAAAAGATTTGAACATGAATCCCCTTATGACTTTCATGATAGATTCATGAAATCTCTGCTTGATATACCAAAATCAGAAAGGCTTGATGAATCATTTTGCATCAATTTGTTCTATGTGAATTGTGTGGTAGGTTGGAGTACTATGCCAGCTCACTTGAAGCCCCCTAGCCTTAAATGCTTGTATCAATGGCATTCAATAATTGAGGAAATGATAGATAAATATGGAAGTGATCTCCTAACTCAATTATGTGATGGTATTTTTCAATACTTAATCACATAGATGATGATGGTATAATAGAAGACAAGAGTGATGCATCGTTCAATGATGAGGATGTTATTTTTGAACAACATACAGAAGAAATGTACTTGGATGAATATTGCAGCCATGATGGTCATGTTGAGTTAAATGAAATATGTGAAGTTTCTTCTATTTTTTCAGATGATGCAAAAATAGAGGGCAGCTTTTTTGTAGCAAATGAAGGTTGCAATGATGCAGATGATAATGAAATTATTTTTTCATCTATGGACTTTGAGTATACAGTTGAAGATCATGTTGATTCTGAGGTTCCATGCCTTCATGAAGAGAACGATGATGTTGTAAATGGAAGTTTGCAGTCAGCTGAAAAGAATTCTTGTCTGGGTGATCAAGATGATTACAATTTTGTTTGCAGCCCTAGTGACTGTGAGTCCTTTCAAGAGAAGGAAGCAGAGTTGATTTCTTCAAGTGAAGAATTCTTCAACAAGGAAAATGATGACAACATTTTTAATGCCTCACTATTGTATGATGTTGGATATGAATTGGGTATTCTTTTTGAAGAAGTATGTAATCATCAATATTATGATGCACTTGGTCATACTAATCTTACAAGTATTAAATGTTGGATATGAATTGGGTATTCTTTTTGAAGAAGTATGTAATCATCAGTATTATGATGCACTTGGTCATACTAATCTTACAAGTATTAAATGTTGGAAAATGATGACAACATTTCTAATGCCTCACTATTGTATGATGTTGGATATGAATTGGGTATTCTTTTTGAAGAAGTATGTAATCATCAGTATTATGATGCACTTGGTCATACTAATCTTACAAGTATTAAATGTAGCATTAATGCAAGTATTCATGATGAGACAAAGGAGCTTGTTGATTTTAGAGATGTTTCTGAGAATGTCAGTATATCAACTGTAGATGACAAGGTATGTAATGGGTTTCAATCAAAGCAATCATTTGTGGAAATTTGCAATAAAGAAGCCATTGATGGTTTTCAGTTTGACATTGAAGAAGGTAGGTCTGCTAATTGTTGTGGCAGTATGAATGGAGAAGGAGATATATATGCAAGAGGTTCAGTGGATGAATCATTTCAAGTATTTGATTATGAGGAGCATGCATATGTGATAATGATAAATTAGGATCTCCAGTTTGGTCTGATGTTTTACCTTCTTCTACCTTTTTTGCTGATTTTGAAGTTTTCATTGACTGTTTGCATGAGGGTAGCATTGGCGTAGTTGTACATGAGAGTGGAAATGTAGAGATAAATGCTAGTATAGCTAATGAAATTTTTTATGATGAGTTTTCACTTGAAGAATGTGATTGTGTTAATCACATGGATGCATATGAGGACCTTTTTTTTGGGTCTGCGACTCATAATTTTCCTCATAAACAGTATGTTTCAGATTTTCATGTTGGAGCAGCAAGACATAATGTTGAGTGTCATACTCTTTGCAATAGCAAATGTTTTTTTGACACTCACTATGATGAATTTGTTGCAAATGAAATTTTTGAGTCATATGAACTTATATTTGAAGCTTCTCTTTGTGATAACATTACTAATGTTGACAGTCTTGTCTATGAGCATGAAGTGGAGAACACTATTTGGGATACCAATACATCTTCTGAGTGCTTTGGTTTGAGTGTGGATAATGGGTATGTGGATGCTGATAAGTCTTGTTTTAAGGACATTGAGACACATGATAATGTATTTGGGTTGTGTTGTTGGGATAATGACAAAGTCACTTATTATGCAATTCAGTTGAAGGAGATACAAATGTGTGAGCAATCTTTGTTCAACACACAAGAGGATTGCATATTGTTTTTCGGCCATGATATTTCCTTTGAGCATAATCAATATGAGGGTGTCAGTCAATGTGATCAGGCTATGTTTTCATGTGGTCTTGATCACCAGTTTCAAGTGTTTCCACTCAATACAAAATTAGAGAATGAAGAAAGTGGTAGTGATGTGACCTATTTGATTTGGTTGCCACTTAATGACAAAGTTGAACTACTAAGAAGAATTTGATTGATAACAAGAGTGGATATGTTGGTGTAATGCATTAACAGTTTGAATCCACTGACTGAAGTGTGTTTTCTAATGAAATTCCTTTCATAATTTTTTATTTGACTCTGTGACCCAGAGTTAGGCACTGATCTATTATTCAGTTTGATGCATTCTCAGAAACATTTTAAATTCAAAATCATTTTAAATCCTTGTTGTTTGGTTGAGGTTTAATGTTGTGTTATGCCTCTCAATTGTTGAAGTGAGTGTTGATCTACTGAGAATTTAGCCAGATTTGAAGTTGTCAGTGCTTTCTTTAGTATAATTGAATTGGGAAATTATCTGCTATAAAAGCAATGTCTAGGTATGATTTAATTGAGCTTTTAGACATTGTAAAGGTTGACCCACCTTAGTCTTGTAGAGCCAAAAGTGTAGGAGAGTTCAATTTTTGACTGAATCTTGTCAGTTAGCCAAATCCATCTTTGATTCTGAACATAAGACATTGGCTAGTCTTTAGGATTCATTTGATTTGTTGATTTGGAACACCAACAAAATCCACATGAAATGATCATGTAATCTACTCAGTTCCATTCTAAAGAACTTCTCTTTATTTCCAAAGTATGGAAACCTGTGTCACACATCTAGTTTCTTCTCTATCAAGATCTTGTATTTCGATTTTAGGAAGCAATCTTCTACAATCAATTCTTCTTTCCATACACTGTGCAACTTTCCATATGTGTGTTCTTCTAGACTTCCATGAATTTAATTCCTAACATCTTTTGTAGGCAGGACCCAAGAGGAATTTGTAAAAATGTACCTAGGGGATCATTTTCTAAGCTTTTGGCGGAGTACCTTCTAAATTTAGGTTGCAGTCTTTGAGAGATATCTACTATTTCCGATGATTCCATTGCATTTAAACTACCTTTAGTTGATAATTCTAGAAATTTAGAATGTGCAGGGATTGATAAATACCTTTTCCTTGCCTAACAAAGTAGGTTTTGAGATTCTACCACTTGGAGATGCTTCGAACCCTTCAAACTTATTTCTTTCTCCTCTTTTCTTCTTTGAAAGAATTTAGTGAAATGAATTTATCTTCCCAAGTGTTAGAACTGTAAAATTTTGGATTTTTACAGTCTATTGTATTCAAGAGTTTCCAGCATTAAGTCCTTATCATAAGCATAAAATCCCCTCTTTGCATTGTCTTGCTATTCTTTGTCATGTGACTCATTAGAATCCGTCTAGCTCTTTGTATTTCATTGAAAGTCCCATATCAGCAAGACATAGTAAAAGTCTCCCTAACCTATATTTTTAACTAACATGTATTGTTGCAGACAATCGACAAGACTTTTCTTTTGTTTCGGTGAATGAAAAGATTCACAGCGACAAAATAGGCATTTCGGGGTAACACTATAGCGAAGTATTTTTCTTGTTGACCGGCATATAGAAAAGGTATAACGGAATATGTTGGGGCGTCGTTGTAGTGTCACGGCGAATTCAATTAGTCTTACCGACTAGCATGTGGAGGGGTCATTTCGGCTAAGCTGATGGGTATGGGCATGAAGTCATAATGAAATCATTTCGTCTTATCGATTGGCTTGCAAGCAAATGTTTCAGTAAGACTTATGTGCGTCGGGGAAGGTCTTGGCAAAGTGATTATTGTCTTGCCGAACTAAATGCAAGGGGATTCGAAAAGCTATTGGAAAGAGTATTGGGGTCTTGCTGATTTAAAAGATATGCCGATTGAGATATGCATCGCCAAGAGAAGAACTTTTCAACATAAGTTTCACTGAAGTCTGAATGTTATACCGACAAGTAGTTCGGGGTGAGTTTCACCGAATAGGAGTAATCTAGAGGAGTGATTTTGGTAAGACATTTGGCATTGATATAAGTCTTCCCGAAGGTTTACTGTCTTATCGAAGGTATTATTTCATTGGTGGGGTTTATTTCTTCGATGAGAAAACTTGGTGAATACGCCGAGATGAGAGTTCATCGGTGAAAGGGTGATTTTGTCTCAGCGACTATGACTTGAAGAAAGCATATCGATATGACACAATGAAGTCTATGTAGCATCTCCCCGACTCGGGATTGTTATAGCGACATAAAAAAGGGAGTGACAGTCATCATTTTTTGGATCCCAAGTGTCAATAAGACCACATTATGTCTTGGCGAGAGGTGTAATAGACGTTGCAAAAAGTTTCACCCCAGATTTGAAAGTCTCTCATCGAAAGGACATTTGATGTGACAGTGCCAGTTTCAAATTGGTTTTTCATTCATGCTTCATTAATGGTGCAATGGCGTATAACAGTAAAGTTTGTATCAATTCTTCAGTTCCAAATTTATTGCAGGTGAATTGGCATGCTGAACAGAGAACCGGGACATTTTTCAGTTTGAGGAGCTCGAGCAGAATACTGTAAGTGATTGTTTCTTGGTTTTTTACATTTTCATTCTATAAGCTTGAGAATGGAGTCTTCTAGTTCTAGAAAGCGTAAGGGTAGAAATCCTGGTGAGAGTGGTATGTCAAAAGGAAAGAAACAAAAGGTTGATACAGAGCATGAGGGCACTGAAAGGAGGTTGAACCAAGACCTTATTGATCAATTACCTGGCTCGGGGCCTAAAGCTAGAAGGTCGGCACAACTTAGGGCAGAGGTTGATAAATTAGATGACAAGTGAAAATTCATAGGTGATGTTTGGACTGCCATAAGAGGATATGAATTATTCAATTTCCATTACCACAGAAGAAATCGCTTTGAACCAGTCTGTAACCCATGGAAGTTAAATGTAGGGAAATTGGTGTGCCCTAATATTTTTGTAAATGCAGAATTAGTAAAATTGCTTGCAGATAATTATGATCCAAAGCATAAGGCTATATATGACCCATCTGGAAAACCACATATATATGTGTCTAAAGAAGCAATAGGTGAGGTTTTCAAATTGGAAGGGTTTTGCAATGAGGAGATCAATTGTGAAGAGTTGGAAAAGGAATTTTCAAGAATGGATACAATCTATAAGGGTTGGAGGTTGCCTATCCATAGAATTAAATAGGGTAACAAGTCAAAACCTCTGCAAGATAGTGAGGGGCCTCCTTATCATGTAGATTTGTCTGAGCCTTATATGAAGTACACATATTTCTCAGTGTGTCAAGTGTTGGGGATGGATGCCCCGGAACTCATGTCAATTGTGTCAATGATTATCATAGCAAATATCCAGTATCACAACTCCAGGCCATTTGACTATGCTTCATACATTTCTAGGGAGCTTGATTCAGGATTGGTGGCTATAAAGGGTGGAGCTTCTATTGTTCATCTCAGACATTATTCATTGTTAATGCACTTGGTGCTGTATTTTGGATAGGAGTTGGGAGTATGGCCTCAGAGATGAGAGTTTCTCAAATTGGTAAAGAGGGTGAAGCATTGCTTGTTCAGTTGTGGACTGCTATTTGGGACAGCAGGTTTGCTAGTTCTACTTTCATCCACTTTGAAGAATATTTTGTGAAAACTTTGTACAAATTGTATAAATATCCTTGTAACTATTCATTGACTGATGAGATTAAAATATTTCAATGGGCCAATTGATCATAATTGGGGTGACTGGTATTGTTTGGAAGGAGCTACAATGATCAGAGTGTATGGATTTGAAGGTAGCCCTTTTATTCTACCAAGGACAGTTCCAAACAGAGTTGCATATTTGGAAATTATCAGACAAATGGATTACAGCAGTGTGATGCTTTTCAGTTCTTATGGGAAGAAGGCTTTTATGCCTAGTACATTATGCTCTGGTGATTTCACTGTGTTGGCTAAGGAGGGATATAATTCAATCCATGATAGATTGTTGCATTATAATATGAAAATGGGACCACCCAGGAAAAACTTTGACCCTGAAGGATATATCAATTTAGCCAAAGTAAGGATTAACTTTGGAAGGTATCAGCATGTACCTTATCCTTTTGATGATATGATCAAGAATTTGGATGAAGAGGTGGTGGTTGAAAGTTATAACCAAGGGTTGTAGGATACAGGAATATTGTCTTCTGGGAGTGAGGAAACCCCAATGGATAAAGTGCCACAGAGCAGAACAGAGAGAGTATTTAGGTTAAGGACTCAGAGGTATGTTTTCCCAACTAGAGAACAGAGTATTGAAAGTGGTGATATTGATTCAAGGCATATGGAATATAGATCATTTGTTTCAGATGATGATTTTATAAATTCTCCAAAATTCAAAGCATTCTTGTACAAATAGAAGGGGAAGGAAATAAGAGAAAATGTTGGTGTTGTCACTTCTGGGAATGAAGAGCAATTATTGGGTCAATTGAGAAAATGTGTGGATGATGAAATGACAAATATGACTCCTAAAAAGGGGAGGAAAATGTTGGAGAATGCTCGTGTTATGATTTTTCCTGGACTTGATTTGAACTCTGCCTTAGTTTTTGATAGTTTCTTAAGAGATAGTAACACTACACACAAACTTGATAAGGAAAAGGTGATAGAGGTGTATGTAGGCTCTAAGTATAATACTGATGAGGGATCATTGATGATATGGGCTTTGTATCCCCCCCATAGGAAATCAGTGGTAATTGATATAGAGAAGGCATTTGGCCATGTTATGACCCTAAAGGTTGGAGAGGCTGATCACGTTGTTCCTACAGAGATTGGGATAGATATTGCAAAATTGAATAAAGCACAGATCTAGGCACTGATAAGAGAAAGAGAAATGTATAAGGCAAGTAATGAGAGAATGTTAAGAGAAAATGATAGATTGAAAGACTTGGTTGGTATTCCAATAGATCCAACCAAAATGCTCACTCAAGGAGAAAGCTCTCAAGCAAAGGATCATTGGATAGGGTCAAGTGCTTATAATCAGGGAAAGTATGATGCAATTGTAGCAATTGTTAAGAGGAGGCAGGACAATTTGACATCTTGGTTAAATAAATTGTGGGGAAAGTACTCTTGTACTCTAGATGCATTGAAGGAGCATGAGAGGATGAACGAGTGGGTTATGGATAAGTTTCATGAATTGGCCCCATGTGATGAGGCTAATAGTACTGCACTTGAAGCTGCAAATCATATTATCAGTCGCCATCAAAAATTCTATGAGGAATTGTAGGGGGATAAACAAGGATTAATTGAAGCTGCCAAGAAAACTGTGATCGCATTCTCTGATAGTAAAGGGGAGTTGAAAGATGCCACTAGGTGGAAGAATGAATGTGACATAGTGCTAAAGGAAATCATGAAGACATCTTCTGCAGAGGATACAGCATTAGAGGAAGTGAGCGATCAAAATGAGGAAATGGTCAAGATGGAAATCATGATACGGAATGTTGTCGAAGATGCAGATACGTATAAGCACCAGGATTATTTGGACCACCTCGCTAAAACTCACTTATGGCTAACTAGAGCCTAATTATTCTCTATCTTTTATTTTGTTTTTTGTTTTTTCCTATTTTCGAAAGGACGCGTCCTTTCGTCTTCTCAATGTATAAATATTCATTTTGAAAACGATATAGGAGAGGTAGAATTAGATAGAGAAGAGAGAACAGACAGAAATATACATTTTTTTGGGCAAAGATGAGACTGGTTGCATATGTAAAATCATGGAGATATCAATAAAAATCTGATATGATGGTGCAAAGTTTTCTGGTATCGATTATTTATGATATTTGTCGAAGAGTATTATTGAAGTTTTCTCCGTAATGGTGTTTTCTGGTTGTTTGAATCGATGTAAACAAGTTTATACCTAGTTCGTCAATGCACATTTGCTACATCTATATGGTCAATTAATTGTTTCTTTCCAGTAAAGATTAAATTCTCTCAATTGATCATAATAATATAGAATATCAATTGGATTATTAAGAACTCAATAATCACAATTTTGCATGTTTATACAAGCTATAAACCAAATAAAATGTTGAACAACTTGAATGTTTGCCAGAACAAATAAACTCATTTCAGATTTCTCTTGACTCCGTGAACCCTATAAGGCACTGGTCTTTTCGTTTTCATTCTTTGGTTTCTCTCACATTTTTTACATCTGTTATCTCAGCGTATTAGGGTTTAGTTTTGAATATTGATGTGCAATTTGTACCATTTTGTTTTATTTTTTCCATTTCAAATTGCCATCTTGGACAAATTAGGGCAATAGGAAAAGATCAAAGGTCAAATTTGCTTAATTCAGTTAGGTACACCCGCCTAGGTCTAGCAGCACCTAAAGAGTAGAAGGTTTAATTGTTTCAAACTTTGTTCTGTT
Organism: Sequoiadendron giganteum; assembly: GCA_007115665.2. Classification (NCBI taxonomy): domain Eukaryota; kingdom Viridiplantae; phylum Streptophyta; class Pinopsida; order Cupressales; family Cupressaceae; genus Sequoiadendron; species Sequoiadendron giganteum. Next base: position 240,457,108 of record CM021103.1, read on the forward strand.
ACCCTAAAGCGTTGTGAAAGCTTGGCAACCTTTCATGGTTCAAACCTATGTTTTTGAGAGCTAACACCAAGCACACTTTTAACTCTTCGATTTGACCCATTTCAATAATTAATGCTTCAAACAAAAAGTTGGCAACCCTAAATTCTACATACACAATCATCTTTCCAAGCTCTGCAAATTGTTGCATTACTATATTTTCTTCTACAATTTTCTTCCTTAGATTAAGAACTTTATTCTCCATGACATATCTTTGTGCTATATCTCAAGCACCTCTTTTATGGTGGGGGACATAATATTATCATTAAAGATCCCCCTAATCCATAGCTTTGGGCTTAGTTACTAGAGGAAATATCTACATCAAAGATTGGTACAGACTCTCCCTTATCCTCAGTCTCTTCTTTCTTTCTCCATATCTTTTCCATTTCCTTTCTCACTTCATCTGAATCAATTTTTTTGACTGGTTCATTCTTCCTTGCTAGATTGTCCTTCCTTGTATTTTTGCTTCTACAAAATTTAGCAATATGTCCAAGATTTTTGCAATTGTTGCATATGATATTCCTTTGAGAATTATTCCATTCATTCATTCTAGATCTACATTGATTAGCCTTGTGTCCAAATCCATAGCATGTATAGTAGTAAATCATCCTACCATTGTTGTATCTATTCATCATTTGACTTCTGGATTCATTTGCTTTATGTCCAAATTTCTTGCATGTAAAGCATTGACCAGTAAAGGATGAAACATTTTGATTCATTATGCTTCTACACTCCACAGCTTTAGGTCCAAATTTATTGTAAAAATAGCAAAAACCATTGAAAGATGGGTACCTTTGAGCATTTGGTTGTCTAATAGGTCTTCTAGCATTGTCTTTTTGATTCCAGAACTTTCCATAGTTCCTCTTCTCTTCAACCTTTTTTGCTTCACTGATCCTATTAGATTTTTGATCTACTTTAGAGCATTCTCCTTTTTCAAGTCCTAGACCACCCTTGTCTTTAAATTCTTTCTGACCAGCAATCAACTCATCAAGCATTGTAGAACTTGGTTTGAATTTGTCTTCATGAATTCTTGTCTTCTCCATATCTGATCTCAGATTTATCACTTCTTATTCAAGTCTCATGCATTCATTGGATTTTCTTTCTACCATTGTATTCAGACATTCCTCAATTCTTTTATTTTCTTCCACTTGCACTTTCAATATGGTGATTTCTTCATTTTCTTGCCTCAATTGTTCATTGAATTCCTTATGCCTTTCTCTAAATTTCCTGATGTGCTCTCTTAGTTTTTTGATGCACTCATTTTCCTTTTTAGATTTTCCTTCAGATCTTTATTCTCATCTTCAACTTTGTTAAGATCTTCAAGAGAAACTTTGAGTTCTCCATATTTTTCTAACATGCAATATGCATATGTGTATTCAATAGTAGGAATCTCTTCTAGAGGAATAGGATACTTTATATTAGCCATGTGTTCAAACTCCAAGATCTTCCCAAAGTGGTCAAGTTCCTTCTAGGGATCTAAGCTCTGATACCAATTGTTGAACACCCAAAATACTGAGAGGGGGGGTGAATCAATATTCCTTTAAACCAATTAAACATAAGCCATCCAATTATCAGAATAAATATAACTGCTATGATGAATGAAAGCATGAAGATAACCATAAAATCACATGACACATGAACACCAGTATTTTTACATGGAAAACCTAAAATAGGAAAACCATGGTCATGGATAGCTCACAATATATTATATTCGGATATAGTATATTATAGAAAGGCTCAATGTTTGGTGGACTCATTGTCTAAGTTAACTCACTACCCATAGAGAAAGAGAAGGAACAAAGAAGGGGTGGTTATACAACCTATTTCAACTGATACAATAGCATATATCATATGCTAGATTATAATTCCAATGAAGTACAAAATAATCCTCACACTAATTTGAATCAATTTACTCTATTCATAATCTACTCAATTTTTCATCACACACATATAGGTGAAGCACCATACATGTCATATATCTCTCAACACTCGCATAAAATATACTATCACTTTATCATTGTATATTTCTCATCTCTTTCCCTTCCAAAACTTTGAAGTTAGTCTCCTATATATATCCATATCAAGTGTAACTTTAATTAGGCTGGCCTAATCAGTAGTAACACACAAAATTAATCATGTCATCCTCAAACATTATGTCCATATCTCGCACCATAATTTAAAATTTAATTTACATCAAGATAGGTCGGCATGGACCTAATATGAATCCCACATAAGATAAAGTTACTTTCTTACACTTTTCAAAACATCAAACATGTTAGGTCAGCCCAAAAATAGACCTAAACACAAAACCTTCATGTGTACATGCAATTCGCCAAACGTGCAGCTTCAAAACTCAATCTTCCTTCAAATTCCTACTCAGTCAACATCTATTAACTTATCTTTGTCATCGCAGAATAAAATAATTATTCGTGAAGAAATGTGGAATCTCCCACATTGATATAGTGTACAAGGAATGGCTATGGTATACAGGGTTGAACACTGCAGTACATATCTTTCGGGATACTTCAAAAAATGTCACCAAATCTTGAATGTAGTTGCAACTGATGATCTCAAAACTATATTTAGAATCATAGAGAGTTATACCAACTTGCAGTGGAGTGTGGACCCAACAATTGACACACTGAACCACAAGACTACCAGAGGAAATACTTAGCCAAATTCATGTACAACCATATTTTTTTGACCAACTTGCTTTGTACATATGTCATCAAAAATACTTCCAAGTTATGCTAGAATTATCATAACAATGTTGACATCAATGACAACACTGGATCAAGCAATATATGAACTTCATGCTCATGTTTGTAACATGCCCAATGCTCAGTCCAATAATTTTACCATGCTTTTAACCTCAAGTAAATAAATTATGATGCCAACACTAGCAATAAAATTTATCTTTTCATTTATAAGAATAATATACACATTTAAAATAAACATCATTCCAAACTTTCCCATTGCATTAAAATAATTTTTTTCAAACTTTCCAAACTATTTGATTTCATATAACATAATTTCATGATTTCATTTCCTCTTTTACAATATTCCATAGAAATGAATACATAAATACTTACATACCATCCATGAGCTCACTGGCACTACATGTACGAATGGTCCAGGTGCCCTCCATTAAATCTTGGTCACCTAATAATGAGGAGAAGCATGACACAAGCACTTTTTCACCAATCATGGACTAACTACGGTCACCCACACATCTACCAAACTAGTAAATGGCTCTACCCTTCAACAAAGAGATTGGTTTAGTATCCTCATAATAAAATTGACCTTTCCCAAGCATGGTGTTGTGTCCTACATATCTATATCTATCACACAGTGGCTACAACCTACATATATGACATTCCCCTACCTAGTATGTAACCCTGGATCATAGTGAATGACAGTGTAAACAATGGAAACTTACACTACTTTGGCCATTGTATTCATCGCCCAAGATTTGGAGTAGATGTCATAAAATTTCACCCACCTTCCCAGCGAGATTTGTATTGACCATTCATAACCTATGCATAGGTTATCCCCTTATGCCATGGAGTAACCTTGACCCTGAGAATAACCTATAACCCCTTTAAGTACACTATGACACTACTTCTAAGTAATCAAGGTGATTCTAACATACCAATTAACCATACAAAATAGAATAATGTCACAACATTAAATGACTCTAGTACCCAAACGTACAATCCCAACTATAAAAGTCTTCAATCAAGGGTTTATCTCAACAATAAATGACTCCCTTCAAAGGTATAAACTTATCAATAAATTACCTCAATTCAAATGTAAAACCTTCAACAATAAATATCTTCAAAAAAATTATAATCTCATCAATAATGGACTCACTCAAAAGTATGGTCTTAACAATGAATCAACTCCAACTGAAAATATAATCAACAATCAAACAATTAATTAGATCACATATGTTAATCTTGACTTTATTTCCTTCAATCAATAATCACATAGACAACCCTACAAAGTAAGTTATTCCTAACGTAGGGTTTCCAAAAAAAGTAGTGTAATGATCAAGTGATCATAAAAGCCTCTCTTTCAATATACCTCAAATATTCTCATGTTTACTACATATGTATATCATCTAGAGGACATAATTCAACTTACAAGGAGTTGGTGCATCTATACCCATAGTCATCCCACAATACGGTTAAGGGTTACAGTTACGTGTCCTCTTCTAGAAATCCATGAATAGGTATAGCTTTAATTCAAAATAGCATAACCATAAAATACATTTTATCATCTCTATTATCGAATAATGATATATCCACTAGGTTTATACCCTTCCCCAAGGATCAATATCTTGCAAGGTGTGACCCTTGGTCTCCTCTTCTTGTGGTAGGTGTATTCCAACATGGTGCTTGGGCTTCGTGACATGGTTTAACCACCTCCTGTGGATCTTGATCTTGTATAAATTCAGTGGTTGTATCAAGCATTAATAGGTCAATCTTTTGGTGCAACAGAAGCCGCTTGTGCAAAAATTGGTATCAGAGCCGAGGTCACAGGTTCAAACCCTGTGCTTGTGTTGGGGGGGATTATTGCAAGGTGTGACCCTTAGTCTCCTCTTCTTATGGTAGCCATAGTCAAGCGCGGCTCTTCGACTTCATGACATGGTTTAACCATCTCCTATGGATCTTGATCTTGTATAAATCCAACGGTTGTATCAAGCATTAACAATTCAATATTTTGGTGCAACGGCAGCCACCTATGCAACACAAGATTCTCTTCCTACTTTCTAGGATGAATTAATAATCAAACAAATAAGATTATCATTCAAGGTTTACATAACATCATAACCTAACGATGATGACATTTCTATCATGCCACCTTTCCTATTGAGTTTACTAACCTCATCATCCACTATGGTTTTCTTAACATTATAAGCTAATAACCTAAACACTCATAATCTATTATATAAAGTATATGCATAAAATTCCTATAACAAGGTTTATTAACAACTAGACTCATCAAGAATCTTTCCATAATATACGATTAAACATATTTTCCAATACAAGGTAACCAAAGACATATAATATTTTCAAAAGCATAAAAGGGTAGAATTAAGCCTGTCTAGTTAAGCAAAGGTCCAATTTGATCATACTAGGTTCTTATCTCAACCTTCCCTCAATTCAGTATGCAATTTCCCCAAATAATCCTTCTCACTTTCCACAAAAATCTCACTCTCAAATTCCTCTCTCTCAACTCTCAAATCTCACTCAACTCATAAATTCAAAATATATTAGCTTAGGAAAAACACATAATGAATGCAGATATGCATTCCATTTGAATTAGAGAGCACTTCTATTTATACAGAAAGATCAGAAACTAAAGGCTAGAAATAGGGTATTATGAATGACACTTTTCAGCTCAAGAGGTTTGACCTAGCAATCAAAATAAAAGGTGGTAACTAAATTTGTTGCACATCAAACATATATGCAGCCAAAAAGAATGAGTCAATGCTATAATAGATAGCAAGAATGATGATCAGAAATGCAAGGAAATTGCCTCCTACAGGTCGACTTACTTGGCACAATTGAGTGATTGACTTTTTTTGCATTTTAGAAAATGCTTCACATTCAAGAAATTCATAATGATAAATAAACTTCTATTCGATTCATGCTTTTATCAGTTAGCACCACATTTTCTCATTCACACCACATTATGTATGTCGATGTTCATAGTTTGACTTGGTCAACACTCATTCTATGCAAATTCATTTACTATTGTTTTGTTTTGATAAAGTCTTTGGCAGTTTGCTTGACACGTTGCTTGTCTCGACTCTATCGTTGCCCAGATTACATTAATCAGCACTTAATTACCTTAATCAATCTCACTAGTTTATGTGTTGTCTCCAAATTCTTGTGCAATCCTTTATTTCAGTGCTATGCAATGTTTATATATGTTGTGCCATATCTCTTATTTGTGTGGCAAATATTCCAGCACTTTAACAAATACTATATAATCTATCATTCATATTACATCATGCATTATAAAGTATATTATATATTTAATATATATATTATATATCATCCTATGTATTTCTATATATGAATATATATACATATATATCTCAACTTTTATGATAATAAAATGCATTATTCGATATTCGAATTCTTATCCATATATTTACTCGTTCCATATAATAATAAAGCATACATATATACGTATGTATATATATACTTATATACTCGTATGTATGTCCCCATTACATGAATGCATACACACATATAAATATATATATACACATAGTATACATATCATTGCTTTAACATTTAAACATATATTTACCTATGTATCGATCAACTTATATATATATCAAATGCATATATACCTATATGTGTACGTACTATATGTCCAATCTACATCTTGATGCATATGATGTATTCATGCATGGTACATGAAAGCATTCCTAGAACCTATTAAAATGAGGGAATGATGATGATATATTCACACCCACTTTCAAAGACGTTCCACTCAAGGATAACCCTAGAAATCTTAATACAAAAGAGAAAGAGATCTTGCAATAGGGTTTTCCTAGGGATTGAATGTGATCTAATGAGGGGTTCACCACCAAGCTATGGCTTGAAAAAATGTATGGCATACAAGATGAAATGAAAAACCTAGTTTGATGTAATGCTTTACTAAATGACATAGAAATGCAAACAAAGTAAAACAGAAAGTGTGCACCTGGAAACTTGTAGAGACTTGAATGGAGATTGGGAATGCTGTTAATCCTAAAATTTTAGCCTATTGGGACTCATTCGCCATTCTAGGTGAATCAGTCCCAAATCAGGGTTTCTGCACAACTACAGGTTTCATGCAAATGGGTATCCAAATCTGCAAAAATCTCTGGAAAACACCTATAGTGGGACTCATTCACCACTTTTTGTGAATGAGTCCAATTTAGATTTTCTAGAAATTCAAAGTCTGAATCTGGTCTTTACTATCTACTCAATTTGTTCCTCTAGGTTCCCGGATCCGAAACTCTAATTTCAAGGTTGTAGATGACCTTTTGGTGGAGATTATGACCTTGAAAATGGGGAGACAACTCCAACAAGCTTGTAACCTAATATTCAATGATCTTCAAGTCTTCAAACCACCTAGATCAACAATTACACAAAGAAAGAGAGAAAAAGTGTTGATTGTTAGGGAATAAGGGTTTGCCTTGGTCAAACCCATTTTAGGTAATTAAACCAAATGATGATACAATGAAATGAAAGCATGAAACAAAGAACATGAATCATAGACAAATAATACCTTGAATGGTGTCTTGTAGATGATGTTTGTAAATTTGCAATTCAACAGGAAATGGCCATGAAGGATGTAGATCTTGATCTTTGACAATAGGAATAAAATAATGCTTGATCTTGGATCTTCCATGTTACATCAAAACACTAGCTCAATAACATGTTTGATGTTTGATATGCTTGACATGATGATGGATCTTGAATTGCTGTAATAATTGATGAAGAATTTTGCCCTTGAATGCCTTAGAATTGATCTTGAATGCTATCTTGATGATCTTGAAAAGTCTTGGAATGCTTAACCCTTGAGTGCTTGACTTGATAACATGAATAAATGATTAAATAATGATTTGGAAGCTCATTTATATAGGCAATCCACTCAAATGACCATTAATTTGATCCCCAAGGCTAACATGGAAGAAATTTGAATTAAAAACCCACTTTTCCCCCTCAGAACCTTAAAATTAGGCCAAATGGGACTCATTCTCCATCCTAGGTGACTGAGTCCCACCTGGATGGGACTCATTCGCCCAAGGTGGCGAATGGGTCCCATAGGGGCTATTAGTCCTAAAGTTTCAGGGAGTCTAGAAATTAAGCTTATATGTTGATCTTGTCAGGTTTTTGATTAAAATATGCCTTGGGATGCACAATATAGGGTCATAGGACCTATTAATGACTATATAAAGGTCATAAATTTAATAGGGCCCAAAATCCAATGTGAAAGTGTAAATAAATACACTTTACATCAATAAATTAAGGAAAAATTAGGTCTATTTAGCTTGGAAGGGCCCTAAATCCCATGTGAATGTGTAGAACACATTAAAACACTAGATTAAGTCCATTTAGTTTACAATCCTCCCAAATTTAATGTGAAGATGTAAATAAATACAATTTACAACATTAAATTAAGGCGGAGTTAAGTTAATTCAGTTTAAAAGGGGCCCAAGACTTAATGTGGATGTGTACAACTCATCACAACACTAGACCAGGGCGATATCAAGCCTAAGTTATCATTAATTACTCCCAAGTTATGTGAGGAAAAGGGATACTTGTTTGGTGGTTACAATTCCTACTTTCATATGGACATGCACGTATATATTCACTATGCATGAGTATTGTTTCCATACACACACATATATATATACATTTTATACATATATAATCTTTGATCAATATAAATACATGAAGAAGAACTCAAACTCAATAAAGAGACTCAATCACACAACCCAATTAAAACATTCACAAACAGGTTCATAACTTGTTCTAAATCATATTCAAACAAGGCTAAGGTTAACTTACCATTTCCAAACTATTGACTCAGTTTCACTAATACTAGAAGTGAATGTGTGAAAGCTTAGTTAGGTCTTATTAAGGGTTACCAGACCAAGCCCCTCTCCTGAGTGATACTTCCCCTCTCTTTTGGAGGCTCAACCTATTCCTGCATTTAGATTAGTACAACACCAAGGTAGTTAAGCGTTCACATTACAAACATTTGCATTATCGTAGCATTAGAATATTCACATTATAATACATATCTTTTCATTGCATTTCATCAACATAAACATATTCATTCCTTTGAAATCAATATTATCTTATTGCATATTTCAATATTTCTTTCACTTGGTAAACATACTAAAGTAACTATTTGTATTAATCAACATTTCCATTTATGAAGGTAAAAGTAACTCGATAACTAGGAAATAGGGTGTAATAATGTTTCTAAAGAGCATCATCAATGACAAACTTCCAACTTTCCAACAACAACTTCATCCACTCTAAGCATGTAGGTTGTAATATCTTCATCTTCTAACATCCTTAGGGTTTCAAATTTGGCTTCGTAATTTTGCATCTATGCTTTCTTGACCTCATCCTCTCCTTCGTAAATTCTTTGCAACTTCACCCAAACCTCTCTAGAAATTTTTAGACCTATCACCTTTCCAATTTTTGAATCAAAAAGACCACTCAAGATAGTGTTTATTGCTTTGCCATTATTCTCATAATCCTTGATCTCATCATCACTTGTTAGATCAATAGCAGGCATAGTATATCTAGTTTCAACTAACTTCCAAACACCAAACCCTAGAGACACAAGAAAGGATTTCATCCTGGATTTTTAATAAGCATAATTTGTTCCATCAAACATAGGAGCTTTGACACCCTTCCTATGCACCATCTGGATCTACCTCAAGCCGTTAAGATTCTTCCAATGAACCACAACTCTAATACCAATTGTTAGACACATAGGACAACTAAGAAGGGGAGTGAGTCAGTTATACATTAAAATATTCAATATCTCATTAATTTTCAAACCCTTATCAACCTTTAAACCCTTATTAAGCATCAACATAATATAAACATGTGAAACAACAACTCAACAAAAACCATACACAATAGAACACCATATTTACATGGAAAACCCTAATTAAGTAAAAACCATGATAAATATTAGCTCACATATATATATCTGAATACCAACACCGAATACAATAGGCTCACTACCTAGAAAAGAAGAATGACTCACTGTCAAGGGCTTACTGCCCAAAGGAATTAATGTCCAGAAGAAAGAAGAATAAAAGAAAAATGTTATAGAGAGATTCGCTATCTCAGAGCAATAGGAAAAATCCACCACTGCATCTTTGCACCATCTACAACCTTTGGCTCACTGCCTCTAGCAACTTCAGGCACACTAAAAATGTAGACACCTTCTACTCACTGCATCTAGATTCATAAGCATTTAAGCTTACACTCAGATCACCACACTTTATCACATTTGTATTTCACAACACACCACACACATTTCCAATCAATTCACCTTGCTTTTATACTGTTTGCAACCTCAAACAACTTCATAAGGTCGGCATCAATGAAACATGTGCACCTCAAACATGCAAACACCAAATAGGTCGATACCAAAGACTTTTGTGATAGAAAAAAAATTAAGGTAGACCATGTTATGGGTTAACTAGGACCTAAATCTACACCAACATGCTTTCCCCTATGTCTAGAGTCCACAAAGCACTTTTGCACATAGCGCTAACATGTCAGGTTGGTCAAACCTGAATTAATGATAGCAAGCAATCAACTTCACACTTCACCAAGTCTGGAAACATCTTGCAGACCACGTGATAACACCATACAACACACTAGAATATTTGAACATCAACATACTACTCTGCAACACTACCACAACCACCTGAAACAAAGAATACTATTATCTTGTGCATCTAGATGCACTACCACTGAACTCCAACACATGAACTGGACTTGCAAAGAAACTCAACACTCAATACACTAACGGAAGGTAGATACAAACAATATTATCATGTTCCCAAATCCACAAGACAAGAAACCTCAACACAGAGAAATGGGAAGCAATTCTATTTCTCCCAGACAACCTTCTTCACAGGCAACACATTGTCAAACACATCTTCTACTGCTGCATGATTCATAACTTGAAACTTTGAATATAACACCTCTAAACATCTTTGATCAACACGTCTAAACTATATAAGCATATCTTCAACCATGAAGAAATACGGAGCTCAACATAGAACCCATCTTTGTTACCTTGTACACTCTTTTATTCAAATTTTCTCAAAAACACTTGGAAACCAAGTGAAATTACTGCATCAGCAACACTGCTCAATACCATGACCACATAATATGACTACACTAGAAGTTGACATCAAACCACAATATAGATGACAACATAGTGCAACATACTCCAACAACACCAATAATCTCTACACTAATACTAGGGTTTGACATCAATGTGACTTCAAACCATAACACTAATGACAACACCAACACTCTACAATAACTCCAATA